>VWYH01010896.1:0-452617 GCA_013399365.1 Pampusana beccarii | reverse complement strand
TGTGATATGTATATAGTAATTTTTGTTATTTTTCAGTATTTTGATAGAGGTATTTTTTTTTTTTTTTTTAAGCTAAAAACCAATAAAGTACCAATGTGGTGCAGATATATTATACACATTTAGTATTGCTTTTGGTTAAAAGCTGAAATTGTTGAAATTTTGGTTTTATCTGTAATTTTCAATAAATCCATGGAAAGAGATTAGCTAGCAGAGAATGCCTGCAAGACTGTGTATGTGAATCATACTTCCATTTCTTTAAAAAAACAAAATAATGACAGGAAATATTTGACTTAGGATTTTTTTTTCCAGAGTATACTTAAATTATCTGTTTGTGGCCTATGTGTGGACAAAAACCATCTAGTTATGAATAATTTCTTAAACATTATTTGTGCCAGTAATCTAAAAGGAATATAGCTGGTAGTTCATGCTGACATTTCAAGCAACAGAAACAATCCTTTTACTTCTATGATCTTNTTTTTTTTTTTTTTTAAGCTAAAAACCAATAAAGTACCAATGTGGTGCAGATATATTATACACATTTAGTATTGCTTTTGGTTAAAAGCTGAAATTGTTGAAATTTTGGTTTTATCTGTAATTTTCAATAAATCCATGGAAAGAGATTAGCTAGCAGAGAATGCCTGCAAGACTGTGTATGTGAATCATACTTCCATTTCTTTAAAAAAACAAAATAATGACAGGAAATATTTGACTTTGGATTTTTTTTTCCAGAGTATACTTAAATTATCTGTTTGTGGCCTATGTGTGGACAAAAACCATCTAGTTATGAATAATTTCTTAAACATTATTTGTGCCAGTAATCTAAAAGGAATATAGCTGGTAGTTCATGCTGACATTTCAAGCAACAGAAACAATCCTTTTACTTCTATGATCTTGAACTGTATTATATATTCATTAAAGCAAAAGCATGAATATGCCTTACATCTCCTTGTATGCCTTCAGAATATTATTGCTTGAAGTCAGAGGAATGAGATAAGGAAGAAATATACTGATAAAGATAATTAATTATATCAGCCAGATCAGGGATTTAGAAAAGGATCTGATTACTTTTATGAAATGTATGGTAAGTCAAATTAACTGAAATGGTAAGATATTTTTAGATTATTTTCTATATTCTGAGAGCTTTGTAAAACAGTAAAAAGCCGTGAAACTGGGCAGTGAGGAACTAAATAGGAGAAATGACAGAGCTGTGGTAGCAGGTGTCTGAGGAAACTGAAGTGCCAGAATTGTGAAGAAGAAACTGAGACTTAATGCTCTGTCAAGGATATCATTGGAGAGTACCTAAAATACGTGATGGCAGTGGGTGAAAGAGAATAGAAAACAGAAAAACTGGTATAAAAACTGTAAAGTATGTAGAATCTCTTTTTTTCCTGCCCTCGGAACTCTTGACTATTACGAACAGAAGGACATTATCAGACTTTGAAAAATCAGGCATGGCTCGTGGAAGAATAAAATATTTTTTAAAGCAGATGTGGGCAATACTGTTTCATTATAATTTTTGATAGCAGTCTCAACCCAGACCCAGACAACTTTGGGCAGGGAGACTGAACTGCTTCTCTACTCTGGAAAATGTCCTTTCATCTCTCTGGCCCCCAGAAACTTGATAAAATAACTTGTGAGATATGGTCTGAGTAGTCATAAATTGTAAGATGCAGCAGGGAAACTGCACAAACTGCTGTTCGTGTGGCAAGAGGTTGGCCATAGTCCGGCCCGAAAACACCTAATCTCTCCAAGAATTCAGAGCGTATCTGAATTTTACTTCCATGAATTGTAAACAAACATCAGGATTGTAAAGTCAAAGTGTGCTTACACTGTGTGGTGGAGCGTGGAGCATGGTGCCAGAGCTGGTGACAATTAAGCAGTCTCTGGAACAAGATGTAGAGGAGTTGCACCTTGAGACAAGCCATTTTCCATCACATGCAGCATCCAGTAGTGCAGCTTTCCTGCTTCTGGCAGCTGAGCAGCTCCTGGGCTTGGTGCTAGCTCCTCAGTCCCTATGCTGCAACCACTGCGAAGGTAGAGGTGCTCTGAAGCACTGAAAATTAGAGAAAGCCAGCATGGAGGTTGCCTGTGAACCTGAATTTCGTAAATACGTCCATTATGATACTTTCTGTACTTAGGTAGTGACAGATGATCCATCCAGAGAGGCTCTCTGATTCTCTGAATCATGTGTTGATGAGTCTTAGATACCTTCTGTCATGTAGGTATGACAAGGACCATCATGCCAGTGTCCATGGGGTTACTAAAGTTGTTCTATATTCCTGACAATTAATGTTGCTCTAGGAAAGGGAGTTTATGAGGAAGGTGCTAGTAAAGAGGTATTTATTTGCACACTGAATGCAATTTCTGTGTTTGCTTGGGGCAAATCTTTGAAGTATGTATTTTTGGCAAATTTATTAATTCTATGGGTTACCACTTGTAGCTGTGCAGGCTGTTGGGTTTCACGTCTTGAATTCTGTTGCAAAAGGGCGCTGTGGCATTCCTACCAACTGTACTTCATCTGCTGCCAGGCCAGCTGCGCTGAACAGCCTCTCCTGAAGTTGTTTCAAGTGACTGGTTGCTACATCACAACTGTCTGGCCCTCCTGCCACAGTCCCCTCACTTCTCCTTGCAGCTCATCTTGTAGCTTCTCTACCCTGCTTGTCCATCTGACCCCATTTTTAAGCACTGTAGTTTTCGTGGCTCAGTATCTTATCTCAACTGTTTACCTGTTCTCATTTCTGAATTCAAGAAAGTGTGAATGAAAAAGTTAAATATTTTGCTTTATTACTTTAGATAATACTCCATAGACCACCTGTCATCACAGCACAAACATACGGACTAATGAATGAAGCTCAGTATACTTATACAAAAGGAAAAAGAGGTTATGTCTTCACTCTTTTTCAGAGAGACTCATCTAAAGCGAGAAGAATTAAATGTCTGTCCTATAGAGAGCATAAATATGTGTTGATAGCATGCTATAAATTAAATATTGTATTTCTTTCAAAAACTGAGAGGACTCCAGCCTGAGGCCAAGACATCTGCTTTGTTTTCTGCCCAGTGTGTACTTGAGCTGGGGCACATGTGGAATTCTGCTTAAATGTGATTATAAATTAATAGTCCTTCACACTTCACTGCTTGAATGAGCCACAAGTTATTTTCTTCTGAGTTTTGAGTCCCAGGTGCAGCAATTTCTGATTACCAAATATGATTTTCTAAAAGGGAAGACCAGTGAATTGAAACTACAACAGCATCTTCTCTATGGTCTGAGTACAGCCATGTAATAGAGAAAAGGAAAGCACATCAACTGACAGGGTGGAGAAAGAAGATCCTAGCCAGACATATGATGACAAAGAACTGGTTTGTGATTTGGACAACAGCTTCCGTCTCAGGTTCTGATTCTGGCTTTGTGTGCAAACATAAGCAGGTTATTTGGGTCTGTGTCTTAAAAAGGTGACCTCTCACTTGTTTCTTTGATTTTTGGTACCCAACCAGAACTGCTCTGCAACTGCTATTCTATTGCTATTTAAGCTGGTCTAGAGTACTCACAAAGATAAATGTTTCTGCTTTCACTAAAACTTACTGAGATTAAGCTGATACAGATCTGTCTCTCCCTGCAGCTGGACCAGCATATGCTTTTTTCTCAGAGGTGGATCCACTCTTTCTCTTCAAAGAGGGCTAATTTACATCTAATATTATTTAACACTAGTCTGTCACACTGTTATCAAAAAGAATCTGTGATATAATTTGCTTAAAATCCCTAAAATTGAGCATAATGTTTCCAATATTGAAGAAACACTTCTGAAATTATACTGTTACCTGCCTCCAAAATGGCACTCCGTAGATGGCTGGGCATGGGAGGGCACCATGAAAGGAAATTGGGCAGGGTTGCAGGGTTAAATAATTCTAAAATTTTCTTGTTTATAAGTTTCCCCGAACAGGCTCCAGAACAGAGAGTAATGGAAAATTATGAGGCTGAAGAGGAGGAGGAGGCTCTGGAGACAGTTCTAGGCTTGTAGTGATTTATATATTACCTATACAGACATGAGCCAGCTATGACTGCAACCTCTGCTCTTCTGTATTTTCCTAACTGGGATAGGGAGGATAAAATGTACTATGGAAGATATTCAGACAACTAGCAACTGTTTGCCGTTGCAGGCATCAAGGGTGTTGGGCAGAAAAATTGGGATTTCCTCTGACATCCTCATATCCTATCAGTTCTTTGGTGACCTCTAGATAATATCAACTGGTATTTCAACTGTTTGAGAATGGGATTATTTTCAGTAAGAACAGATGGGAAAAAGGACAAAACTCGTTTATTTCATTGGATTTTCTGGATGCAACTTTCATTAAAATGGAAAAACCCCTCCAACTCTGACAATATATCTGTGACTCCGAGGAATTCCTCATCATTGCAATAGTGATAACTGAGTCTAACAGTAATATGTGCCAAAAAAAAAAAAAAAAAAGGGCCTTTTGTTGAATAGTCTTCTGCTCAGCCCAGGCACAGGAATATAGCCCACAGAACCACAAGAACTAGAACATTGACAAGTTAGTTTACACTTTAACCACAGCTGTAATACTGCAGTGTGGTATCATCTGAACTGCTGCCATTGTTATTTGGAAAGAACAAAGACCCCAGCGAATATCTGGATATCAGGGCTTGATCAGAAAATACAAACTTGTATACTTTGTATACTTTCAACTTTTGAGAGCACTGTACTACTACTATTTCTAGTATCATTTTAAAAGATTGTATTGCTGTTTTATTTACAGCCTCTTATGACTTTATACAACTGCAGTTGAAGAAGTTTTTTAGTGAGAAAGGCTACTGAAGTAGGGGCTTCTTAGACATTGTGTTTGCTTAAAATATTCTTAATTTAAAAATTTAAGGGATGCAGCAAGACAGGTAAGGCTGTTCCCTAACTACTGCATCTCTGAGTTTGCCTTAAATGTGAAATATAAGCAGATGGTGGGCTGACAGGAGATGAGTCAGTCATGATCTAAAAGCTGCACAACGCAGGACCACACATAAGGTGATATACATTGCTAGCTGGAATGGCTTCTCTGTTGGGTTTGGTTTTCATCCCAACCAGGACACCATTAATGTAATTCCAGCTTGTATCTCCATGTCCATCTTAGAAAGAAAACTCTTTGAAAATGTCTTCTGTGTGGTTGCAGCTGTAGGAGAATGTGAAATACAGAAATAGTTTCCCCCTTGTACAATCTTCTTTATATATTATTTTCAACATAAATCAATGCATAAAATACGAACTCACTGTTCATCTATGAAAAGTATTGAGTGTTATCGGACTTAAATATTGGACAGTGCATTTTGCTAAGATGGACTATCACAATTTTTTTTGGCAAATTTCAAAAATGTGGTAAAGCTTGGTTGGAATATTCGATTGGATTTCCTTATTTTAAGAAAAACGCCCAGTTATAGATTCACAGGATTGGAATGTGTCTGTGTGTCTGTCTGTGTTTGTCTGACTAGGTGTTTCTCTTGACCTCAACCAGGGAACTGAGATGGGCAAGGTGCTATGATTAAACTGTGGTCTCGGGTTCAAATCCATGAGGTCTATAGTGGTGCCACAAGGCTTTTAATGCTGTGATCTTCCTGTTCTTTCATTGTCAAGTTTTAGCAAAACACTTAAGTTTTGTGTTTTTTTTTTTTTTTTCCAGAATACCAGTTTTTCCTGCCTTTGGATTCAAGACAGCAGTCTAGTTGTGAGAGCAGAAGTGACCTTTTTAGAAGAGCATGAAACACAAGATACTCCTGAGCTGTGAGGGGTTTTTGCTCCTTCTCAAGTAACTGGTGTCATTGCAAAAGTTTCTATTGCTCATAGCAGGATGAAAGAGAAACTGCTGTAATGCAAGTGTCTGTTGCCCTCTTTCTGCTGCAAGAGTGTAATATTCTCTGCTGTTGTAAAAGGAGGCAAGATGGTGTTGCTTTGCTCAGCAAATATTTCCTAGATCCTCCTGTGAACAGGAGAATATCCAGAATTAATTCTAATCAGCTGGCAGCAGCTGCCTATGTAAATGTTTGATGCCTGAGTATACTTTTGTCAGAGCCTTTCTATACTAAAAATTAGCAAATAAAAATGTGATTTAAATTAAAATTCATATTCTTTCTTTTTACTTCTAGTGTATATAGCTACCAAGGAAGTATCCTGTAGTATTTTCTGTGACACTAGAGTGGCTATGTGCTGAAAAAATTCTTTTGGTCTCTCTTGGGTATCATTTTTATTGGGAGGTCGCTGTATGGAGAGGTATCTTCTGAGTTTCCAGCCTAGACCTTTTCCAGTTCTGGGAATAAACAGAGATTTTTGAAGTGGCATTTAAGCTACATCAAAGCTAAGGAAAGCAAAGAACTAAATCTACATATTTAGACATAGAATATTTAACTTGAGTCAGCAATGGTATTTAAAGGATATAGGGTAATTAAAAATCCATTATGGTGTATCTCCAGAAGAGGGGAAAACCTCTCCTGCTTGCTAAGTATTGGGAAAGAAGTCATCAACCACCTTTGCTTTTTCAGCTTGGAGCTTTCTCTGTAGTGGGGAAAGTCCAAATGCAAATCATCTCAAGATTTCTGTACTGCTGCATCTTGATTAAAGAGACAACAAAAGTTCCTTATTATTTCTAAAGGAAACAGTCTAATTCTCATAGAAGTCTCATTGATTTTATTAGTATTTTTATTAGGATTTGTCTTTGGTTAGGCAAAGTAAGCCACTGAAATGTAAATGTAGGAGCAAGAAATCGAAATATTTCAAAGTGAAACTGAAAATATCATGTTACACACTACACTTATTGACTAAGAATAAATCAAATAATAATGCCTATGTAATCACCCCCTACTCCAAACAGGATTAGAACATTCCCTACATGTGAAATTTGAATGTAATTGCAGTCTGTTAGAAGTCTTCTGATTTATTTCTTGACTTCTCTTTCATTACAAAGACACTTTCCTGATACATAATTTCTCTTACAATTGAGAATTTATTCATACATCTCAGGAAAAGATGTGTCCTTTGCTTAGAAGGCAAGGATGAAAATTTTCAGTCTGGAGTTATTAAAAATTATGAATAAATTAAAAAAATTGTTAGAAACTAATCTAGAAATCAGTCTTAATTATAGAACACTTACTTGATTTACAAATAGCAAATTTTTCTGCATATACTATAAATTCCTGGTAAAATAAACTAGTAACTTTTTTCACAACAGTGAAATTTGGTAAATATTTATTTCAAGAAAAGGAGATCTAACGCTGCTCACACTATAATTAAACAAAGCTTGTAATTACATGTTCCTTATCACAGCTCACTTATTATCCAGGATCTTCCATAATTGCGTGTTGCTATTTACAAATGCTAAACTCAAGACTTGACATCTCATACCTGGTTTGTGGGTGAAGATTTCTCATTTACCTAGCAATCCAACACAGCCTGAACAGGCTTCTGAATTTGCACGTGACAGAGAGCTCCAATTTTGTGATTAAAAATTCCAGTCCTGATTTTGAAAAACAGTCCCCACACCTCATGAGTTGAGAGCAAAATTTATTCTGAGTTTTACCTGGGATGAATTTCTAATCACATTAGCTATAAAAAAGGCCTCTTAATTTCATGGTCCCTGGGAAAGTGAAACTTGAGTAAGCTGAAAGCGTTGTGAAACAACTTCTATATAAACATCTGATACTGTAAATCTTGGACTACCTACACCGAGGTGGCTGAGCTGTAATTACATTTCTTTCTCATGCTGTGCTTCCAAAGTAAGGATGTTTATAACTGAGTTATAGGCTATATGCCAGTTTTGCTGAATACAGTCATAAATGCCAATCTTATTTGCACTGCTTATTAAAATGTTAAGCGAAGACAGCAGAGACAGCATGTTTGGAAGTAATTTAAGTTCCAGTATTCTGCAATATCTGTGGTATGACGTTGATTTTGATTTTTGACTCTCTTAAAGAGGGCTCCTGAATGTAGTGTGATGTTCTTGATAGTATTCTTCCTGGTATAAATTTTAACACTGAATAAATAAGCCCATGACTGTAGTCAGTGGGATGTTTGAGACTTCTCCAATGAGAAGTATCTGGAAAGTGCTGTCGTACTTGCCACTCTTGGGAGTGAACTTGTTCAGCTTTTTGGGTGACCCCAGGCTTTCAGGGTGAGAGTGTATCAACCGAATCTGCTGTGCAGAGTGAAAAACACAATGGTGCTTCTGCAGGAGGCAGGGCTTTAAGCAAAGTTCAGTGTTTCAACATGATGTCAGGATTGCTGAAAACATCTAAACCTGTGAGAGCAGTTTGTTGCACAACCCTGGCAGCCAGCTCCAGAGAGCGTCTGGACTAGTGCCTCAGTACTCTGCTGTCCCGTGTATGAAAACAGCACCACTCTTCTGTTATTTTTTTGGGAAGTGGGGAAGGAAATATTTCATTATTGTGTTTCCTGTATAAGACAGGACACTAGTAGAGACTGTACCTTGATAATTTCACTACTATATTCAGAAGCTGCTCAGAAGCGATTGCAGTAGACCTGTGGCTTTAAGTGTTGATGGGAACTAGTTTACATCAGGCTGTCATCAGGCTGTCAAAGCAAATACTACATGAATGAACAGAATATAAGAGACTTAATGAAAAGTGTAGAGCAAAAGAACTTTATTTCAGAATATCCAAACTGAATTACTATGATAAACTCTTTCCAGAGAAAATATTTTGTCTTTTTTGCCTCTGTAATCTTCTCACCCTAAGACAAGAGGTATAGCACTGACTAAAGGGAAAAGAGCCTCCCATTGAGTTAATGGAGGTACTTGGTGCAGAAGTCAGGGAAGTATACCCATGCATGGCTGCAGATTGCTCCTGGTACATCCGCAATGGGATTTCCTAGCAGAATGTAGAATAACTGCATGTTTTATTTCATGGAGCCTTCTAGGCCTAGAATCTTTCTTATGCAAAAAAAAGAACACCAAGTGTTGCACTAGTGAAAACCGGAATGGGAAAGGCAAAGAACTTTTGATGGTGGCATGTCAGGGGACCTAGCTTCTGCCTAATGAAGCCTCATGAAGAAACTTTAATAACAGTCAGAGACCTGAAGCACTGGCCACTGCCAGGAAACACAGGATTTTGGTCTCACCTTGTCTGGCAATTATTATTTTTCTTGTATCTATCCTTAGTGTTTTGTTCCATTGGGGACTGCCTGCTGTATGAACAGGCCTGTTCATCTGGCTGAGGCGGATCGATGTAGGCCTTTCCCAGTTAAAACATGCAAACTGTTACAGTGCTAGAAACTCACACAATTTTTGGAATGGCAAGTAGTAAGATGTAAGAGCAAGAGATTTTAAAATGGAAGTTGGTGCTGGGGACCTGACATCCACACTGTGTACTTCAGAAGTTTTATTACTTTACACTTGATCTACTCTGGTCTTTTGTTTTGTAATTGACAACAGAATTCATTACAAAACACCTTAGTTATTCCAATATACAACTGGAGAATCCAAAGCTTGAATGCTCACATCAGTACAAATGCAGTTCTTGGTCTCAGTTTGGCAGATTTCTGTTTGCACAAACATTGCAGTACATCAGATTCACTTATAGCATAGAAACGGGGGTCACACCCTTGGTTAACTTTATATTCAAGCTTTCTATGTTTTTCTCTCAAAATGGTGTCCCGTTAGACTTAATTACTTTGTAAGAAAGTCCTTTGATATTTTCCTTACTCATCTAGTTAATTATTAAAACAAACGCAGAAGAACATTAACTTATGCTCTCATCAAATTCTTATCAATAGGAGTAGGATTTTAGTGGGTAAAAATGCCTCCAAGTTCCTCCTGTTTCTTACCAATAGAGTGGAATTTGAAAAACAATTCTGATTTTGTAAATAGATATAATGTTTTCCTGGCTAGGGAAAAAAAAAGCTGCATAGAATAATAACAACCACTAGGTGAAGTAGACTAACCCATCCATAATAAACTGAACTTTTCTTGGTTTCATTTGCTTATTGAGAAAACTCCCTAATATTATTTCTGTGCAGTAATACAAGAGAAATAATGTTCCTGAACATTAAGGATATCCTTCTAAATTAACTTGATTTGCCACAAATTACATGAAGGTATTTCCTAGCTGTTACACCTGTGTTTGCTTATTCAATATTCTATTTAAATTCTATTTAAGTTACTTTCAACATAGCATTTTGGTAATTTGCTCACTTAAATTGATCTAACTGAACCAATTCTGAAAATGTGGCCTCATAGACTATACAAGTAAAGAGCTTTTGTATTCTGGAAGAAGTTTAACTTGTGCTTTTCTTGATATTAAGGTTGACCCTGTCTGTTCTGAGAAGAATATTACCCAGCAGCTGGTGCAGAAAAGACTCTCTTGTCAGCTGATGTGAAATACAGTTCCTGTAAAACTTCCAGGGTCCTAATCCTGAGGAAGTTCCACCCTATCAATTAACGCCCTTCACATGAGCAGGAGGTTTCAATTCTCATTTTTCCTTACTTATTAACAGACAATCTGTCAGAGCACAACAGAGTATTAGTCATTTGGTAGGGAAGTAGAAAATAATGTGAAACTTATGGGTGGTGCATTATTTTGAATCGGCTCAGCTCATAATCGGATACATTCTGAAAAGAGATAAATCAGGTATTGTGTTTTAAATAAAGATCAGTTTAAACATGACCAAACCATTAAGTGAACTAAGCAAGGACCTAAAAATAGTTTTTAGTTTTATAACCACATGGTTGTCTCCTCCTGGTTAATGCTTAACTTTTTATTACTGGCCTGTTGTAACATTTCTGGAAAGCTGGTAGCACACACACTACATTGTTAAACTGGAATTTAACTGGGCATGTGGCTGATTAAATTATGCTGGTGAACGATCATTCAAAAAGCAATAAGCAAGCCATTTTATACGGTCTCTTTCCAGCTCTACCACAGAGTTTCTTTGGAATTTTTAACTGAAATCAGCAGATTAGTATAACAATGGCTGAGTGGAAGATTACTTTTAACAATGGTTGAGAGACTATTAAGTCCCAGTTTGGTCAGTTCTTGTGCTAGACTTCTGCATGACTCCTTGATCCATGAAAAACTGGGAATGAAGAAGAAATATAATTTCTTCTGGACACACAGTGCCCATTGTAGTGCTGCATAAGCTATTTCAGGGTCTGGAAACAGTTTAGCCAAATGCTTTTAATCATCTGTGTAGGTCCACATACCTTTCACCTCAATGTGCCAAAGAGAAGGTGCCGTGCACTAAAGCAGCAGCAGTACTTCAGATGTTCAAGCTAGTGCATAGCTTGCAGCTGAACTTCTCAAATTTGAGTTTTAAGCTGGTCTAAATATAACATTTTTTTGACTATGGATTTTACTTTAGTGCGAAATTTCCTGTGAAATCTTTGGATTTTATCCAGACCAAGTGTGTGATTGTGTGGTTTCAGTCCAGAAACCTGCTAATGCTAGAATGCCCTCTTTCTTGCCATAGATTTCAACAGGGGATAGGTCAGGCTGAAAATACATCCATTTAACAGATGCAATTCTAACCTTCCTTTTATTTTCGTGTCAGGAAGAGGAAATCAATTTGCTTGTTTCCTGAGACTTCATAGGCACAACTATAATGGAAGTGAAACTTCTGAAACAGATACTTTCCAGTGGCTTCAGTGATACTGAGTTCATTGTAATATGATTGATGTTTGCCCACTTCTATCTGTTTTTCTGAATAACTCCCCAGCTATCAGTCTCATTCCAAATGGTTTTGCCTTTTCTCTCACAATTTCATCAGCATGAGAGATGAGTGTTTATCAGGCACAAAAATGAGACAGTAATAACAGGTGTTTGAGACAAGGAGATCAAGTGGAGAACACGTAAGATCTCAGAGAAAACATTTTCTCTGTCTGTCTGTAAATTCAAGTGAATCTCTGCATTTCTTTAAGTTCTTTGATATATTTGTTGTGGAAATATGCCATTTTGGACACTAGAGAACTCCTTACATTTGATATTTTTTGTGTAATTATACTGCAACAAAAAGCAGCTGCGAATGTACATGTAGTGTTAGGATAATTAGCAGATGACCTAGCAGATCTAGAAATCACCAAATTCCTGAGGAAATTTAAAACTATATTGAGTTGTCTGATTGACATAGAGGCCCAGCTGGGCTTGTTCAGGTTTTGTCAGCTGTAACCATGACTCACCAAATTGCCCCTGCTGATCAACGACCAGCAGCAACATTAAGGCCATTTCCTTCCCTCTCATTGCATCTTCTGAAAGAGGAGGAGGTAGCTATGTCTTTTGTTGTAAGGATTTTATTAATTATTTTTTCTCTTTTCTTTGTAAAACAGAATATTTGAACCTTTGCTTGCGTGTATTAAGATTGCTGAGGTATAATTGTTTGGTGATTGTGGCCAAATAGCTTGTGTAATTCTCTTTGCCTTTCTAAGCTGATGTCTGCTGGAATCTCCTGCTTAAGCAGCTCTCTGCCAAGGCAGCTCTCTGCCAAGGCAGCTCTTCCCACAAAGGCAAGTGCTGTGTGTATGGTCAGATCAAGCAATTTTTTAAATAGCAATTGAGCTTGGTAGAGGAGGATCTAAGCATTTCCCCTATTGGTGAATATTTTATATAGAGAGTGTAAACTTGGTGACTTTTTTTTGTTTGTTTTTTTGTTTTGTTGTTGTTGTGTTTTTTTTGAGATGGAGTTCAATAAGGGGATTAAGCTTTGAGCCTCCATGAAGTTGGAGGAGACTGGTGTCTATGGGTCCAGCTGAAAGCTATCTTTTCTGATTTTGTATGTTTAATTTTTTTTGTGGTAAATTGCATCATTGACTGCAACTAAGAGCTGCTGTAGCATTTTAGCAAAAAAAAATCCGGTCTTGGAAAAGAGTACAACAATATCTTGCAGCCTCAATATTTTTGAAACTATATAGTAGCTTCTCTAAGAAGATGACTAATTCTTACAGGTTTTAACTATTTTTTCCTGTTGTTGCTTATAATATACATTGTTAATGATTTGTATTGGCATGAACAGAGATATTGCAGGTGAACACGTGTAATAAAGAAGTTAAAGTAGTTTCTTTCCTGGAGGGATTTGAGTTGCCTGATATACAATGAGGAACTAAAGGGACAGATTGAGGTATTTGGGTTTTTTATATTTACAGTTCCATGTTAGGGTGCAATTTAGAAAGCATATAAAAATGTTATCTTAAAACCTGCTATTGATTTCCTTTTTTTCTACTGACTGCTTAATTTACCTGACATCAACTTTCTCAGTAGCTTGCTTAGCTTGGTACCTAAGAGTAACCAAAACTCTCAGCTTGCAAATCAAGCTAACCAGCATTGTTATGCAGATAGGATCATGGAAGGGGAGAAATGCTGCAGTGGTGCAAATGTTTGAGGTGCATCTCTCACTCTTTTACTTGCAGGGGCACATCTTGGATCTGAGCCTACCTTGCTGCAGCTGCTTGCTACCATGGGTGCTGAGGAAGGGGAAGCCTTATGTCAAAAGCAAAGAGAAGCGAAATTTCTGTGCAATCTGAAGCTTCAGACCTGTAAGTAGGTTTTATGCATTTTTGTCTAGAAAAGTTTAGAGACCTATTCACGTATGCGGACTGTGCGGTACACACACAGTGAACTGGCATGTTTGAGGTGCTCTGGTTCTGTGCATGTGTTTTGCCAATGGCCAGTGTGTGTAAATGTGGCTCATGTGCTCTGGCTGGGTGGGACCTGTGGCATTTTGCAGACTTGGGGACATGTGGAGGATGACTGGTAGGGGTGGCCAGCATGCAGATAGAGTCCTGGTCTGAGGAAACTGAGTAAGTGTGGTAGGAAGGTAAGGGGAATGAGGCTTTTATGTGGGATAATACGTTGTAACACAGTGTAGTGTTTATGGCACCTTCACTGCCCCAGGTTTAGCCGTTCTCTGAGGACTGCTTCCAAGTCATAAACATGGCTGTAAGAAGTCACAGGGTGTGATGTGCTTTGGCCTCCACATTTGCTTTGGAGAGTTTTGCTATGCTTTCACAGTTCCAAGCTGAGGTTGTGCTGAGGGACATTTTTAAGAGAGTTATTGCCTATAAAAGGTTTTCGGATATCTTTATTGATACAGCTGATTGTATGATATAGTTTTTTCAACTATGTTTTGAAGTTCATAGAAGCACGTCTCTTTTCCCCTTCTTTACTTTTCAGCCCCTTCTTGTAGGTAAGCACCTGTATAAGATGGTTATGGCCATAGGTGCAAATAATACCTTGAACAATCCAGAAGAGCCACGAAGGAACAGTTTGAAAAGGTCAAATTTTGATGTGAATGAGGATGAGGGGATTCCTTTGACTTTATGATAATCAAACATACTGTGTTGCTAGATAAGCTGTCAATATCTAGGCAGTAAAGCTGTATGTAAGGTGACAGACTTGTCACTACCTTACAAAAACACTGAGTTACATTCTGTAATGTTGCCGGTTCTGAGCATGGGCCAGTTTATAGAGGTTTGCTGTGAGATGAGTTTGTTGCTTATTGTGTGTGTGCATATATATATTTTTGAGTACAGTATTGTCTAATGAGTTTGTCTTGCTCCTAATTTTCTTCAGTTTGTTGTTTTGTTTTTTTTTTTTTGGAGTGGGGAGAGAGGAACCAGACTTGATGTAAAGTGATTTGATGTTATGGCAAAGTAAATGCATAATATATTATAGAAACTCTGTATTCAGTATGACCCACTTTATGTTAAGACCTATCTATGTTGATGGAATCTGTTTGGTATTGCTAAAAATCTGTAAGAATCCAGGATTAGGAGGAATCTACAGCTCTATTTTTCATTTCTGAGAGACAGAAGTTTGGAGGATAAATAAAAATGATCTACATTTAGGCAGTCAATAGGAGTAAAAATCTGAAAAATTATAAAATGTTAATGATCCATGTTAATGATGTCCCCTATTAGTTGGCATAGTAGACTATCTGTAATTAGAAGATACGTCATTTCTTAGTAAAAATGACTTTATGAAATCAGGTCTCAGTGCTGGCCTCTAGAAATACAATTTTTGTCAGTCGTATCTGATAAAAACTGTTAGAGTGTTTAGGTCTCTTTTTTTCCTTCAACAAAAGAGAACTGTGTCCCATAGGAGAAAAAAACAAAACCAAAAAAAACCAAACCAACCAAAAAAAAAAAGGAAAAAACCCCACAATAACAAAAGTGAAGGTAACAAAATGTGGATTCCTTAAAATTAAAGGTCAGTCCAGAAAGAACGGCAATTGTTTCTATTGTGAACAGAAAATTTTTAAGATATTCATCCAGTTTAAAGTGTGTAAAACTGACATCTAGTGGTAGCAAGAGCACTTTGTATGCAAAGGTATTTTCCAGTGAGACTAGTTTGCATAGCAGATTAACAGTTTGCAACTATATTGCATACTAAAATTGTAGTTCCCTGTAGTTTAGCCTAACTCAAATCCTGTTTCTCTGTGTTACAGAGCCTTTCAAATTAAGTCTTGCTCCTTTTAGTAATATCTCACTTATATAATGCAAGGTGACGTTGTCTCTTCACCTTTATAAATGCACGGACTCCTGCTAGAGAAGTCTCATCCTGATGAACAGCTTCATTAGAGAGGAGAAGGTTGGAAGGGGCGTTAGGATTAAAATATTCCCATACAAAAAGCTGAGGATGAGGGTTAAAGAATCTCAGCAGGGTCACCGAGGAAACTGTTCAGCAGCTACCAATTTTAGACCTGTTATGAACAAACAGGAGCAGTCAGGCTTCAGAGCTGTGATACATGTCCCAGGTTTGGTGTCACTCACCAGTGCAAGCTTCTCTGGGAGGGGAAGCAGGACTTTATGGCCAAAACGGTGATGTCATGTGAATTCGGGCAAGATGTGTGGGGTCTGAATCAATAGAGCATATAGGGATGTGCTTAAAACATTCCCACAGAAGGCAGGAGGATATGTTCATTTGCTGGGGTCTGTACTTAACTGTTTTGCTGAGTCATGTTTTTATCTTCATTTCCCATTTATAATTTTATTCAAATAGAATTTTAAAATGTTTTTCTATTTTCTTCTATATTTTATCTAGCTTATTCCCATTCTAGTGTCTTTGAGGAAAAAAACTTGGTAAAACTGTATGATACTTACCCCAATGAGGCTTTAATAGCACTGGAAGAAAAGCTAAATTATATGCATAATGGATAACTTACTAATAAAGAGAAAAAAGAACAGCCAAGTTGTGCAAAAAATAAGTATTATTAAAAAAAAATTAAAAATATGGCTTAGGGGTGCTATTTCTGTAGTCAAAGGATGCAATTCAAAATGAACACAGAAAAATTTGAAAACACCATTCAAATCTATCTTCCAGATAAAAAAATGAGAGATCAGAAGACTGGGTGCAGGCAGAGAAGAGTCTGAAGGAAGAAATGTAGTTTAGTGAAAGTATAATTAGAAGTAGGCAAAAGTAAGAAAAACTTTTTTAAAAGTTTACTTTTTCAGGGTTGACAGTTTGTGGCAAGAACTGTCAAAATATATTGGTCAATTTTTGGTTGTAAATGTTTATTTTGCAGCCTTCTCAGCTCATAATAATGGTTGTAAATATCTCTGAGCTAAAAAATGTTGATAGCATAATTGTGTGTAGCTTAATGCAGTTCCAAGGCTGAGGCTGCATTTTATTTCTGTTACTTTCAAATCTCAGTGAATCATATTTGTCGAACACAAACGTTGATACTCTGCAGTGAAACTAAAGTCACAGTTATAGAAGTGGTATAAGAAACAGCTGCTGTCATTTCAGATAGGCGAGCTGACTGCTTTAATGTGAAAGGAGAGATGAGCAGCAACCCTCTTCATTGCAGAGCTGCTCTGTAAGGACAAGATTAGTGGTTAACAGTTGTGCCAGCTGGAGCTGGGTGATGTGGTCTTATCTATCTGAGCTGATAATCCAGCACAGGTGCTTAACCGTTCCAATATATTTTTGACCTTTCAGGTCCGAGTGTGGGAGGGGTTGCAATAGCATGAGGCCAGTTGCTGTGTGCAGTCGCCCTGGCTTCATCTTCACTCCCTGGGGCTTCTCCTTACTGCTTGGACACTGATGCTTTTCCAAAGCAATGAAAGCATAAGTCATGCTTGTAGTGCCAGAATTGTTGATATACATTATATTTCTAAGATTTCACAGCAGCCATGTCTACATTTGGCTTATATAACACCTCACATAGTACAAGTGATATAATGTTGATAGCAGTGTTAGTAGCAAGGGAATATATTTGGGAAATGCTTGGTGTAAATAGCAGTGTTGGGAATGGGTTTCTTGGTCCACTGTGGATTTCTCAGCTATCAGGAAGTGCTGCTGGTGTTTTGTCCTCGGGTATGGTTTTAATTAAAACTGCTTTTCCGCTGTGGTGTTACTAAGAGCTGTGTTCAACATGTTATGGGAGTTTGAGGTCTAGATGTCTGTCGTACTGGAAGGAACAGTACAGTATTTTATATTTTTTTAGGACAACCAGGATTACTTTAGCACTATCGGTGGAGATCTGTTTGTTCTCACTTGAAATTATAGAGAAGCAATACTACAAAGTTTTTTATGAATTATTTGATTATGTTTATTATGCATTGAACTACTGTGTGGTTTTGCCAGAACTCTGAGGCTGAGGAGTCTGTACTGCATGCCCTGCCACATTTAACTGTTGAGATGTTAGAAACCTGTATTTTCTTCAAGAGAAAGATATTTTTCTGCAATAATAGCTTGGCGAATTGCTGTAGTTTGTTATTTTGAGGAAACTGCCTTTACTGTGCCTGCAATAGTAGCTAATGTGCACATATTTCAGGTTAACCAGTTTTGCTTTGAAAGAGCTCCAAGGAAAGATTAAACTAGATGATCCTTTGTTCTCACGTATGCTATGAGTGGTTTTACCTGTGATTATTTATTTGTTTATGATGTGGGGTTTCAAGCCCATTCTATACACCAGGACCTGCTTGCTCACACTTGGCTATTCAAGACTTTTTTGAACCTGTCATACTTAATCCCACACGCCGAACAAATAGCCCCCTCCCTGAAAGCTGGCTGCAGAAATAGCCTTGGTCTAAGATGCTTCTGTTGATCTGCAACATAAATCTGTCTTTTAGTACATGCAATGGGAAAGTTTGTTATTTTTCCTAGAACATGGATGTCCCTATTAGCCTTAGGTGACCTGATGGAGAGATGTGAGATTTCCAAGGTTCTTACAAAAATTATATTGTCTTCCTCACTGACAGTGTAATGCCCTGTGGGCTGAGCTCTATATTTGCATGTCTCTATTGAAATGACACTTACTGGAACACAGAAAATAAAACCACTTCCCATATCCTTACAGTAATGTACTGCTATATGCCTAAGCAAATTAAAATGGGTTTTAGTGTTGAAAAAGGAAGCAAGTCACCACATACAGAAATAACTATGACCACTAGAAATTTAGCCTCAGCAGAAAAACAGCAGAGCCTGTTGCTGGTGTGGGAGATGCAAGATTAGAAAGTCTGATTTTTATTTTTTTAATTTTTTTTAGAAAAGAGAAGCCAGAAGAGCCAGCTGAAAGTCTTCTAGTAGAACTATTTATCTCTAAAAATGCTTCATCAATTAAAACAGACTGTCTTGCAGAACTCCTTTCACTTCATCAGTGATTAAGAATGTACAAAAAATTTGGCAAAGATGAATCAATTTATTTTGATGTTTTTGATATAATCTAAAAGGCCCCAATGAGGCATGTCAATGCTACTGCTTTAGTGGTTCCAAAATATATATATATTTTTTTCTTACTTCTAAGGGAATCTTGCAACTACTCAATCTGATCCAGAACAAAGGGAAATATTGAAGTGTCAGAAGTTCTGGTTTTGGCCACATCTAAGAATTAATGGCCTGGAAAATATTTCTAGTCTGTAGTCAAGTTACCAGTAACCTGAAATGTCCATGAAAGGACATACTACAGAAATGCCCACAGCATGGGGCTCTGCTGGAAGCAGAACTGATGCTTTAGGAATTGATGTTTCCCCAGGACCCAGCCCAAGGTGGGAGTGCACAAGTCTGTTGACCAGTTTTGGACACACTTTAATAGTGACATCTAACAGGACTTACACTGTCAGCTTCTTTTAATAATCTTGCCCTTCAGCAGGGCTGAGCCACATCTGAGGCCACCTGCTGCTTCCAGCTACCTGAGTCCCCTTCCAATAACTGCATACAGGTGACGGTGGTGTCCCTCTGCTCTGGCTCATTAAAACAACACTCTTCTGAAAGTAAGACTCTCCCTTGGCCATGTGATGTGCGATTTCTTCCTGGTTCATATTTTCCTACCTAAATGATCTAGTTTTGCTACATGGCATATCCTTAAGGGAGCAGACCTCTCCACCTTGGTTGTGTACTGGGTTCTTGCTGAGGGGGGAGCACAGGGGCTCTCCCAGGATCCTCCTTACCTCTGACAGTCTCTTGCCCCCCAGTAACCTGGGCAAGCTTTATGTTATAATTAACGTAGCCTATTTTGGAGATTGGATGTGGGGATTACTTGCTTAACTGCAGCTAGCATGGAGCCCTTCTGCTGCCCACTCCCTGATTCCAGCAAGGTGCCACCAGGCAGGGCTGTGGGGAAGCTGTCCCAGGCACCTGAATGTCCCAGTGGCTTGTGGCTGCCAAAGGGCCAGTTCTGCTCCCTCCCTTCCCCCTCGACTCCTGTCACGGAGGAATGTCTTGCATCTCTGTGCTGACTTTGGTCTTTCTCTGACCCTTTTATGAGTTGAAACAGCTGCAAATGAAACAAGGGAATTCCCTTGAACCAAGGGAAGCTTCTGGCTAGAAAGGTGACCAGGGGAGAAAATTGTTGATCAGATGATCCACTCCTGTCCCTTGCAGCAGCAGCTTCAGTTGTCTGGGTTTGTCTGAAATCTTTCACTGAAGCTCTGTTTTTCTTCAGCCGCTCTAAACCTTCTGGAGAGGTGTATGCTCTGGACACTGCTGCTTCTACCTCCTTCATGCTGTCATCAGCAGTTGTGTGGGGAGCTGGGTTAGGGGAGTGGTCTGGCGGAAAAATAACCATACAACAAAAAAGATTCCATCTGGATAAAAACTTGATGCACTGCCTTTGTGGCCAAGTGGAAGCTAGTGCTAGCAAAAGTGTGTGTGTGGGCAATGGGGACATGTGACAAAGGTGGAAGCGGGAGCATTACCCCTTTGACTAGGTATGAAATTGTCCCTTTGGTTAATCTAATTTGCTTATTGAGGACTGAGAGAGGCAAGAGCTAAACTGGTTGTGGTGGTAGTGTTTTCAATATTTGAATATTGACTTAGTAAGGAGAGTACTGTCTTGGAATGGTGGCAGAAGCTGTCTCAGTGGAAAATGCTCTGTGAACTGCATTGAAAAACAGAAGTTCTCTCTATTTTCTGGCTATTAAAAGTTTCCATCCTGCTGTCTTGAGGGAGGCTGAAAATGACAGCAGGAAATAACACAGCAGGAATCAATTCTTAGGTTACTGGTAGGTGAGACTGGCAAGGACCCTTATTATTTGGGGAAGGCTAAGTCATAATCCTACTTAAATGCTGCTATACAGGGCAAATAATTGAATAAAGAGACCCTGCAGGTGTCTCAGCATGTTGGGAGCAATGAGATCAATCTTGGAGAATCCCAGAAAGTGGGAGACTTTGAGCCTTCAGCTCTCTCCTGCTGGCCAAGGGCCTGGGAACTGTGCAGAAGTGCTCCCTGCTGACACTGCCTGCAGAAGCAGCTGCCTTCCGCTTTCCTGCATCTGGACAAAAACAATAATTATAACAAGAAGTGCTGGGAAACAGCTGAGTCTGAAAGGCTGTACAGAAGGGGTGTGAGAATAATCTTGCGTCTCAGAGCAAATACTGTGGCAGAAGCAGCCAGCAACCTTAGAACTGCAACAGCAATCTTGAAAGCAGAGCCTATATGTGAGAGTATTCTTGAAGGATTAAGAAAGGTCATATGCATAATTGTAAACACATTACATTTCATCAAGGAAACTAGAAATAGCTAATCTTAATGATAAGAATTAATGCCCTTGCTGAATCAGAAACCAAATGTGATTTTGTATGTGCTTGGCAGCTCCAAAAGCTCTGATGGCTGGCCACCTTCTGTCTGGAAATAAACCACATCATAAGCTTGCACATTTAAATTGAAGAAACAGTTTTATATGCCCAGCCAGAAATCAGCTGAGCTACTTAACTTTGAAAGTACTTTCTCAATACTGGAATACATTTGCTGTGCCTTCTTTGATAATGTTTTATATTCTTGATGTAGTGCTTTAGTTCTACTCTTCAACTTCATTTTAATAATTGCAATGTTTATATCTGCCTGGTATAGATACTTTTTAATGGATACAGTCAAAAAATGTTGTGTATGTATATCTGTAGATGTCTTGAAAATGAACAGTTTCTTTGCTTGCATCATGTTACATCAGCCACAGTAAGCAACATCACTAATAATGAGTAATCACAGAGTCCATCAGTAAGATCATGGCTGCTGCGTATCAACGGCTGAAATAACTTTGTGAAAAGGTAGACTTTAAGGTACTGACAGTTCGTTGCAAGTAGGAGAAGGAACACCATGTACTGTTGTAATTTAGGTCAGCAGCAGTATTATCAAGATTCAATACAATGAAGATCCCTTACTGTAAAGCACATGTGCTAGATCTAAGTTATTGCAAGAGCTCAGCCTCCATGACTTCTGTGTTGAAGAGGCCAGCTGCCAATGTTGCATGCAGCCTGTGGCACTGACTTAAACACAGGAATTTATTTCTGCCACTGGAGACAGGCATGTGTAGCTGTCAGTAGATATTTTCATTCAAAGCATGAGCCTCATCTGTATTGTGTCACAGCATGGTGAATGTGGATGAGGACTTCTAAGATGGGATTGAAGACACATAGCACAAACTGGCAACCTCTCTCCTGTTCTGTGATGCTGTGCAGAGTGCTGCTTAATGTTTATGGACAGGGCAGCCCCAAATCACAAGAGCCACCTCTTGAAGGGGTAAAGCCAAAGACTAGTGCAGTATTAATCAATGCTTACCAGTGACACAGAGCTTTAGAAATTTTATTGGTAAGTACTTGTGTACAATAGAGCTCAAGGACATTGGTTTAAACATCTGCTTTATTTTTCCCAATTTAAAAATCTGAAAGACAGCCTTTAAATAAACACTTTCCCCCACACCCCAGCATCCCCTGCCTTTCTGAGATGCCATTAGGCTTGTTAGTGTGCTTAAATGATTTAATTAAAATCTTTTCTGGTCCAATGCAATAAACAATGTATTCTGTCAGTGCAACATGTCTGATGCTAATGATACTCTGGATGATAGATTGTTGTGGGGACAGCTACAAAGGTAAAGAGTAGCTTAATTTGAGAGGTTTGATTTTCTTTTACTTCAGCTATCATGAACTGAACAGATAATGCCAGCCAGAGAGAAGCAAAAAAAATGTGCTTTGAAAGTTTCTGATCTCCTTTGTTCTTATATGGAAATGTAACAGTATCTTGACCCATTTGTCAAGTGATGTATATCTATCTAGTACATGTTAAACTATTAGTTGCATTTCAGTAGGAAAAAGGAGATCAAGTTTTGGATACAGGACTCATTATATTAGGTTAAAAAAAATTGTTGGTGTCCATGTGTATATGTATTTCTCTGCAGAATATTGGTACATAAATGATACAGTATTTTTGTGTCTTTTTTTCCCTTACTTCTGTATTACTGCTTGATCTTTATACACAAACATTTATTTATTTGGATTTCATGCTGGGTCTGAGTACTTATTCAAGGTACTGGGACACCCAGTGTGTACCTCATTCCCTCCCCTCTCGGTACTATGAATCTTCAAAAATATAGGTATCAGTCTTTTCTCTCTGACACTTGATGTTAACCGATGAAGTCTATGCCTACATCTGAACTTCTGAAAGCTTCTAAGTATTCAGACTGTATAATCCTGCTCTGAGTACGTTCTGCATTGATTTTTATAATGTTAGATACTGTTCAGGAATAGATATGAAACAGACTTTCTTTTGGCACTTTCCTGAAGTGACCCAAGTAATTAGTGAGCAAGGCAATTTAAAAATGAGTTATATAAACAATGCCAAAGGTCTTTGAAATAACTGTTCCACTATATAAAAGCATACATGAATGTGTTTTAGAAAAACAAACCTTGTTTCTATCAGTTTATAAAACTGAAGTTACAGTAGTAGTGTGTGTAATTCTTGCAGTGAAAGAAATAGTAAGATATATATTTAAATTGTCTAAAATAAATATTTTTGTGTCAAGGTTTTACAAGTTAATGACTCTACATATTGTTGACATCCAAGATTAAACACTTACAAGAAATCCCAAGCTTCCACTCAGATACAGACACTGTTTTGTATCCTGGCAGTTCATGAAACACTAGCATTTGAATTTCAGTCTGATACCATCTGACCATTTTGGAGCAGTATATCTTCAGATCTATTAGCAAGCTTGTGCAGAGTTTGGAGTGGGAGGGGAAAGGAAATGCAGCATGTTTTCTTTAAGAAAAGTTGAGCTTTGAGAGCTGCTGAAAGTTTTGGAATGTTAAAAGACAAGCCAGCTGAGACACATTAGTGGGCGAAGAGCAAGACAAGAGGTCAAAACTGTACATGCAAATGTCCTTTCACATCCTAGTAATTTTTGAAGATTCACATGGCTTCAAGATTAAGCTAATTCCAGGGACACAATACACATGTTTGCAACCAGTTCTAGTATTAGTCTGTCATTACAATGGTATCTGAAAGCCGGTGATATTTACGCTAGCACAAAAGAAATAAATACATTATTTTTAAATATCTTTATTGGATAAAACCAGTCAATTTCGATTACATAAGTTTCTTTCATATGATAATAAATATTATTAGTATTATTTGTTAGTGTGGTTTTCCAAATTCACTTTAGTGACTAAAGCTACTAGCAATGACCATGTCACTTCAGCTATAGAATGCAACTACTAGTAGCTATTTCTGGTGCAATAAAAAGGTAAAAATATAAACCCCATCTCCTTAATTTATTAAGATGGCCACAGAATGGGTGTTATTTATAAATCTATATTGTATCTTCACTTATTTTTCTCAGTATTGGAGGGAAGGGGATAATGGCTTTTACACTTCAAACATGCAGACTTTGAGCAAAATCCATGTAGAAACTTACAAACTAATGAAGTTATCCATAATAATGTGCACCTCCTACAGAAATGTAAACAGAAGTACTGTATTTCTGCTCCGGGAAAATGAAGCATTAAGTAAAACAAGTTCATTTTTGTTTCCTTTAGTACTCTCTAGCTCTACTTCTTTTGACATGTGACTGTGATCACCCAGCCATGTAACAAACCTGCACAGGATGACCAGGTGCTGTCTAAAGTACTTGAAAATATTATTTATTTTTCCTCATTTTCTTGTATTGCATCACCTGCTAAGTAAAATGCCCTGGCATTTCCCATTCTAAGATGTTTGTAAAATGAATACTGCTTCCCTCTGTTACCTGTACATGAGAGTGTGAATCTGCAGCTCATTCGGGTGGATATGTGAGCATGCACACATTCAGATGATGGATGCTGGGGTAGTTGTTGACCTTCTGACTGATGGCTGTGCTTATGTGGAGTGTCTGTGGATCTAGGTACCATTTAGCATGACAAAAGTGGCTCTACTTGGCTTTAGCTGATTAAAATTTATATATAATATAGGGGTTATTTCAAACTGAACCTCAACAGAGGCAAAATAATAGTCAAGATATTCTTGACCTTGAAACTACATTTCGTGTTGCATTGTGGAAATCCTACTATTGTCTGCAAATGTCAGATTATATCCATTTTACCTGTGCTGCCCAAATGGATATTTCTCCTGTTTGAAATGAACGTGGTGCTTTGGGTTATGATGGAAAACTATAGAAAAACATTTTAAAATCTCCTATGAGCTAATTGTTGAGTTCCTCAGTTTATGTTCTTGAATTTATTTTTGAGCACAGTCACAAAATCCTTAAAGACCCGACAGAAAATGTAGTGCTACATTGTAAAGTTCAAGAATGCTTAATTGGACAGGGAAAATGAAGAAATAACAACGTAAATAATGCATGGACAAGTTCTAAAGATGACTGAAAATTTGTTGGTAGAGGACTTTCCGTTGCGGGAGTGTATATGCTATGACCAAATATAACCCAAGGCTTTGCGGACAATACCCTTATTCTTATGTATTTTATTTGCTTTTGTTCTTATTCTCTCTTTAAAATTCAGTGCTGTGCTTGTACAGACACATTTCAGATACTCTGTGAACCACCTGAATCAAAAGCATTCAAGTAAAAGGTTGGATTTTTGAGTTTTCTTTGTTTGTTTGTTCCAGTGAAGTGTCTCACTTGTGATGTGATGTTGACACATATAGACATTTCCCTAATCTGCTTTTGCCTGGGTCCTACAGTATCTAAATGCACAAATGAAGTGTTGCATTTCCCCCTTCACAGGAAACTAGGGATTCAGGGCAAATGTCAGTATTTTCCTTGGGTAATTCTGAGTGAGTAAAATAAGCTGAAATACAGGTTTGTAGTCTAGTGTCTGTATATTTTTTGTTAACTATACAGGTTGTACATATTTTTAAATTTCTGTCTTAATCTACTTTCAGATGGCCAAGCACCTTGCCTACTCATATTATGTTGATCAGATCTTGTTTTAGTTTAGTGGGACTTAAGTTTAATGGGAAACCAAGTTTTTACTCTACCAGGATCATACCATGACAAACCAACTCCAGGCATTCCTAAGGGCCTGGTTACTTTTGATAGTTCTTAATCTTATGCTTTTCAAGGACTATGCTGCAATGGATACAGACAATATCACCTTTTAAGAAATGTAGATTGTATTCAAGTAGCAAGGGGCAAAATAGTTAAACTCTTAAGCCAAAAGGCCCAGCTATATGGAACAGTGGAGGAAATAATTTTTAAAAGTACAGAAACAGGAGCGTTCTACAGCAGGTCTCATAAACATAAATTGGCAATTTAAAATATCTTTCTTGGGAATTTTGTGCCTATTTGTTTACTAATGGAAACTCAAATACTGCAGGTAATCGTACCTATGGAAAACGAAGTACCCTACAATTAGAAGCTGTGCTTCTGGATTTGGTGCATTAATATGAATTTTGCATAGATTTTGCCCTTCAGTATTCCAGAGGCCTTAAATATAGGAAATTGTTTAAACCCTCATTCTTCTAAGCGCTGGTTTTGTGAGACCTCTGGGAATTCTAATTTCTTTCCAGCATGTCTCTTTCTGAGCACCAGTGTGGGATGTGGTTTTCCAGCAATACAACCCAAACTTCAAGCCAGATTCCCAAATGCTAAAGTCTGTGCTTATACACAGAATTGGCACTAGAAAAACTCACTAATGAAAGATCTCCGCAATTGTGTGTTGTTGCTGTTATTATTATTATTTTAATGTGGGCACATTCCTTGAGACTTATATACGGAAAGATTGATAAATATTTTAATAGCATCCTCTGAGCCATTCTTGGAATGACTGCAAGCTTTTGTTGCTCTTAACAGTATGTTGACAACTGACAGGTTCTGCAAGCCATCTGCTGATAACTTTAATTTAAATACAATATTACATTAAAATTTAGCAGTCACTACATTTGTAGCAATCTGGAGGTTTGCTGTTACTGTTTTGTTTGCTTTTTCTCCATGCCCCAGTATCATGTTTATTCACAGCAGATGGCATAATGTAAGAGAAAACAGGATGGCTTAATTTTACAAAGGCGAAACTCCTGACACTTGGTAACTTGGTCTTTATCTGCCTCTGTGTTTTTTTTGTTTCTATAAATTTGCTCTTCAGACTTATTGGATTTTCATTTTATCTGTGTTGTTAAGCCTTTTATTACAGCCATTGTTATGGCTCAGTCAGCCTTGGCAAAACGTGGTCAGGTTATTGTGGTTACAAGCCTATGTGAAAAATTCAGCTGCAGAACAACCCTGGCATAATCATCATCATGTAACACCCCTGAGGATGTCTTGTTGGGAATAACTGTACTTTTTTGCTTTAGTTCATGTCACTTCACACTTACAAGCTTTATAGCAGCAGTATCCAGATAGATTTAGAAGTTGTTTCAATGAAAGTGTACTTCTTTCTCTGCTCTTTTGGCAAATTAAAGTTGCTTTAACTGATCTATTTTTTAAATAATTATTTCTAGCCATCTTTCATTTCTGCAGTCAGGACTCCTATTAGTTCTGCTTTGATTCATCATGAACATCAGCTTGAAATGTATCTCCTTGGACATTTATCTCATTTTGACACTAACATCACCCACTAGCCCACATAGCATGTTAATATTTGGGGCTTTTCAAGGTTCCCTCTGTTTGGAATAGAAACTCAAAATCAAGTCAGCTATATCATTTAATGTAATACTGTATTTACATAGAAAATTGATGAAGTCCTCCCTTCCTGAACCCAGCAGAAATAAACAACTTAAAACTTCAGTCTCTTTGTCATGTTCCCAAGGAGTTCTTACTCCCTGCTATATTGTCTGGTTCTCACAGGATTTCCTGGTTTTCATTGGAATTGTATGTATGCACCTTTCCAAGCTAACAGAGCCCTACGAGTTGTCCCTGTCTTAGAAAAGCTCCTTTACAACATTGATTTTTTTTTTTTTTTTTTTTTTTTTTTGACCTTGTTCATGCTTTCTCATGAGAATCAATAATATTCAGCTGATTTTAGTCTTTGCTGCAGAAAGAAATATTTTCACAGAAACCTGCAGAAGTATCTTCCAGGCTAAGAGCGCTATGGTCGCCCTCATCAAGACAGTTAAATCGGTGTGAGTGCATTATCCTTTGATCTCCTGAGATTGTGTCTACTTCAACTTTATTGTCAACTTCTTTTCATTTTCATGATGGTAAGGAATAACAGAGTTGTGAGTTTAGTCTGGTCAGTGGGTTCCATGTATGTATAACTTAATGCCCCCACTGCTGTTGTTCTGTTACATGATTACTAGATTTCCAGCATTGCTTTTTATTCTTAAAAAAACAGTACTACCTAGGGAAACTATGGAGCCATTATGAATTGATGGCGTAAGATGGTATAAGAGTACATTTCTAATATTAAAATATATTAATGAGAAAGAAGTTGGATCCCAAAATGGACATAAGTTCTTTACTGTTTTCCTTATTGTATTAATGATGTGAGATGCTGTATAAGTGTGAGACCCAGCAAAATCAAATGGGCTTAGGCTTTCCCTTCCTGTGGACACATCTGTTACCTCTAATTTTCAGGTTTGCTTTCGTGTATCTTGTACCCGCAGTCTTGATATAATGCGGCCTTTCACAGAACAAGCATATGCTCTGTTGTTGATAAAGTGGCTTGTACACGTATTTGCTGTGGATGTACAAAAAAAGCCAAAGATTTTTTTGTTTGTTTGTTAATTCTCTGATCTCTTCCAGTCATTTTTGATTGATAGAAAACAACATTTACAGAAGGAAATGGTATTTGCAAATTGATTAGTGTTCCCACCAGTTAGTTGAGATTGTTCTCATTCTTCTGTTAAAAAACCCAACAAAATCCAAAAACCAACCCCAAACACATTTTAACTTTTAAAAGCTGCAAAACTTTCATTCTTGATATTTATATTTTTCCACTCTGTCAGAAGGGGAGACTATCTGTCTTAGAAATGTGGCCTTGTCTAAATCTGTATCTCTAGGAAATTCTTACTGATTGCTCCTGTTTAGTTTTTTGTTAATAGGAAAACATGAAGTATAACTTCCTCAAATGCTTCTACAAGACACAGCTGGCCAGTGCTTTCCAGCTATGCTCACTCTTGAGTGACGTTCAGACAAACACAGACAAAACTGTCTTGTAACTGTCTAGTTTGATAGCTTTGCATTGCTAGAGCTCCAGTTATCAGCATGCAATCGTAAATTGGGTCCATTCTTATATATGCATATGTATGTGTAAATCCTTTTAATAAGAAAAGTATGTATTGGAAGAAGACAAAGCCTCTTGTCTTCTCTGCTTGACGTATTTTGCTGAGTTCCTGTGGGACTTGCTCACCCATACTTATTACTTCATTAAATAATCTTTATGTAACTTACAATATGCCAATATGCCTTTGCCTACTGGTTTTTTTTTTTGTTTTTGTTTTTTCTTTGAGACCAGTCTTGTATGGATGATAAACAATGAAAAAGTGAACTTGACATTTCAGTATCAGCTTCCCACATTCACCTGCCTTTTCAAGCATAAAACAAAGAATGGAGAGTTAGGAGTCTTATAGCCCTGTGTTGGAAACAGCTAGTATGAAAGCACAAGGACTAAACTGTGACATTTTAGGGATTCTAGAAGATTTGAGATGGTTAGCAGCTGGTACTTAACAATGGGAGAATGATTATCATTTCTGGCTAGATTTTTAAAAATGACTAATGATTTTAGGCATTAGTATTGCGAAGTTCCATTTTGCATGCATTGTAAAAGATCCTGATTTTTTGAAATAGTATAAAGGCACCCAAAATTAAGATCCTTCAAATCACAAGTTGTGTCTAAAGACAATTTCCTAAAATGATCTCAAAGGGGGATGCATTTATATAATTGGGATGTTAGAATAAAGCAGAAACAAGAGGAAGTTAGAAATTGGAAATTCTGAGACTCTGTACAGTTTTTCTGTTTTTCAGGGCTTAGAAAGTCAATGCTGGAAACCATGACACAACGGCTTAAAAATTTCCTCAACTTCTCATTCTTTTTCATGTTCCTTGAATTTGAAAGGTCCACAAAACTTGAAGGGTATTTTAATAACATTTAGAATTATCAGTAAACTTTGAGAACAAAGAAATCTGCATCGAACACTATTCCTTTAATCCATATTTAATGTAATTATGAATAATATGACATTTAGATTTTGAGTGGATTGTTGTGTGCCGGGCTTAAAGACTAGAAAGCAGACAAGCAGTTCCCATCAGTCACAGCTACTGCATAAAACAAACAAATTTATTTTCAAACCATTTCTGGCAACAGCATTTGGAATATGAATAGAAATGTTCTTCTGTTACAGAAAAAACGAAAGGGCCATTCCTGCAATGAATACTTCTGCACTGGCTCAGTATTACTTACCACAGGATTGCATTGCTAGGTCATGTCCTTAGGCAGTTTTGTATCAAATTGCTTTTGAGATATTTGATAGTACTTAGCAGGAAAGTAATCCAAAATGATGGGATACAAGTTTTTAAGCTAATGTTCATGGGAATCTGGTGATAATGGTTTGACTTTGTATCTTAGTCTGACATTTTGTTCTCAGTGTTTTCTTCACTAATATTAATATATTTTGAAATTAATCACTTGTGTTATCAGTATGCATATCTGATGCGTAACTTTGTGGTACTCTAAATTTCAGAAATTATATCTACATTCAGTAACGTGTCTTCATGTTTGTGTTTTGTTTTCTTTTTGAAGAATAAGGAAAAATATGCAAATTTTGCTTTTACTTTACAGATTCCTTATGTTTTGTTGAAGATACATAAATATGTAATGCCTTTGTACCTTACTTGTTAATTGAAGATGATTGATAAGTGGCAGGTGCACTAAGCTGTAAAATATCTCCCTTTTAGCCCTTGTGTCTTTAAGGTCACTCTTTGATTCTAGTTACTTTGTATGTCTAACAACATTTGCCTCCTTTCTATGGTGTGTTCTTACGAATTTCCTCTTCTGTTTTTTTAAATGACTCTACCTATGATTCTGCTTTAAGAAACAGTTTCCTGTTTAGTTAGAAACAACAAGAAACAGAACCAAACCTCTCCCTCCTGGCTTGATGGCAGAAATGTTCGGGGTGACCTAGGAAGCTGTTGCTACTGGTCCTCTTGCTGGTGGTTCCTTTGCATTGCTCTGCAAGAACTGCTGAGGGGCAGACATTGCATTTCTCTGCTCTTCGTTACGTTTTCTGCCCTCCATTTTAATGCTTTGTATCCATCTCCTCTGAGGAGAAACTATTTTCAGTTCTGAGAAAATTAGATTTTAAACAGCTTTGTTTTAACAGTGTTTTCACAGTCTGTAAAGCACTTCCTGTAGTGATAGGTGCAGAGATCTCTTGTCTATGCACAGGAGTTCAGGCTCTTAAGGTTCCCAGCTCCTACTGCTATCTAGGCTCTTCATTGACAAAGTGAGGCAGAACCTGTAGAAATACCCGGAAATGAAGGTGTTTCTGGGGTAAAAAAAAAAACAAACAAAACAACAAACCAAAACCCAAACCCAGTGAAAACCGCCATACCTTTCATATCTGAGGTAGCTTAGCTGTGAACCTCTACAGCTGAGGAGGATGGAAATGAGGAAAGCCGATAGGACTGCAAATCAATGTGAAATGTCAGCAGGAGAAATTTCTTTTCATGAAAAGTAGGGCCTAATTGAGGAGAAAAGGGAAGGAGAAGCCTGGGTAAAAGCGAAGCAGCAGTAAAGCACTAGGTGTTGGAAGGCACCTACGGCAAGGGTGTGTAAAGGGGAAGGGGCGCAGCCCCTGCAAAGTGTATTGGGGAAAGTGGAGGTGGTATGTGCTAGGTGGTAGATAGATGTGAATAGGAGAAAAAAGAGTGTCAGAGGAATAGAAGCTGCAAAAATCCAATTAAATTAATGCGGTTACATGTCCTTAATCATGTTTTGCAGCTGAAAAATACGTATTTTTGTAACATCACTATTCAGTGCTGAACAACTATTTTTTGCTGTGAGGACCCTGTGTGCTGCCAAAGGCAGTACAAGCAATGCCTACATCACTTCTACTCACACAAAACACTTGGGTACCCCAAAATGTTAGTATTGAGGTTTTGTGTGACTTAAAAAAAGAAAAAAATGGGTTTTCTTATGGCTTTCTGAGATAAGCGGTATACTATTAAACCCTGACTATAGAATTGTGGCGTTTAGCTGTCAACAGCCACCCTGAGAGTGTGACTCAACAGTACCTGCAACTTGCATCATGTGTCGCTGGACCTCACCCACATGCAAGCTTTCCATTCTTGCTTAATATCTGTGGAAAACACTGCAAGAGGTTGGTGGTTTTTTTTAGGTGTGGGTGTTTTTTGTGTTTTTTTTTTTTTTTTTTTTTTTTTTTGTGCTATTTCCTGGAGGAATTAAATTATAGAGAAGTATTCAGCAAGCTTTTTATTTCTGATAAGATTGGAATTTGTTGTTTAATTTTCTTATTTCTGTTGTTTATGTAGGACCTTCCCTTGCTCCCCCTGAAAAACTGAAGGCATTCAGGCTCCAAATTTTATTTGTAAAACTAAGTATACAGGGATGGATGTCAGATACAATTGAACAGAACCTGATGCTCATTAGCTTGCTCTTAGCAGATAACCAAGCAGCCAAAACCAATTTTAACCTCTCCTTGCACCTATTCCCCTACCCTGTGCTGCTAAAATACCATTCACACTATTGGGAAACACTCTGTTAGCTGAAAGCGAGGAAGTGATTTAAGTCTTGTGGGACTCTGCGGCATTGACATATCAACAGAGGAGCTCTAGGTGTGGTGTGTTTGGTCATTGTGGTCACTAGAGAAAGCAAATGTGGTTCTTGTCCTTTCCTGTCTGCTGCTTCTGCATTGCTGGGGTGGGAAGGAGCACCTGAGTGAGACTATGGTTGCTTTTTCTCACTAGTGGTGCTGACATAAACGAATGTCAAAGTACAGCCTCGGTGAGTTGAACCTGGCAAGCTCTGGCAGTGTTTCGTGCTTGCAGGGAGGCACAAATCTTCCACAGGAAGACACAGATTCCATTCTCTAAATATCACCCTCTCTGTGTCTCCCCTCTCCCCCTGTAAAAACCCCAAACCAACAACAACAACAAAATCCCAAGCAAAAAAGCAAACAGTAGTGTACTGTGAAGAAAAGGGGACTGGTTTTCTCCAACACGCTGATACTCCAGTCACGTGATTCAAAACACGTTTTGAAATAGCAAGAAAGAGGAGAAGTACATCAAAGAAGTTTGCAATCAGTGTCTGACTATTTTGCTACGTTTGAGATTTTTTCTGGTAAATTTCTAGATACAAATCCAATAAGAAAGCCTGCCTTTTTTTCAGTTCTCAGGTTCAAGTAAAAATTCACTTTTTAAAGAAAATATCTTTTTCAATCAGTCACTAGGAATGCAAAACAGATTTTTTTTAAATAACATCAAACAAGCAACCTACTCTTAGAGGGAACTGGGAAGCAGAGTACAGTGTAGCAAGTTCAGACATGAAAAAGCAAGAGAATTTAATATTCTCTGTGCAACGCAGTGGTGGCTAAATGCTGATCTGCACATAAGGACTAGATTGGCATTATTCAGATGTGACCTACATATTGAATAACATCACAATTATAGCACTATTGAGAAAAATTGAAACTGCGATACACTTCAGATCTAATACGCCACCTTTTGCATTCTTAGATTCCACAGAATTGTAAAGGAAGAGCTACTATTTCTAAATTTTAAAAAGCACATGTAATATTGTTTAGTATAAAGGAGAATTTTGATTTGTTTTTTAATAAAACTATGATATTACTATAAAAGTGACTCTTATCCACTTGAGGACAAGAAATACTCAAAGAAACAACCATATAAATGTTGATGATTTCTATTCTGAAACCAGTCAAAATTGATTTAAGGTGTGGCTAACTTACACGTATTATGTGGCTGTGGTGCCTGCATGACTTGACTTTGAACATTTAAAACTTCGAAAAGACTTCAGTATCGATAAATCCATCTGATTCACTTTCAAATAAAATTTAATTCACATTTGACAGGAAGGACATGTTGCACAGGAAGGCCCCCTAAGAAGTTTTGTTAGTTAAATGTTAGTGAGCTTTAGGATCATTATTTTTTGCAGCATTTCCCCAACTTTTGACAACATTATTTCTTTGGAAAAATTATGAAGATGAAGTGTCCTCGCTGGAACAACACAGGACACAAAGGGACATCAGGTGTGTTGGTGGTTATATGCTGTGATAAACACACAGCATGCTGGCTGCGCGTGTTGCTTTCCAGGAAATGTACCTTCCAGCGTGGGCAGCCCTAGAGGAGAGTTACCTCTCCAAATGTTGGCCTATCTCAATAACACAAAAAGCCTGTGCTGAATATGCTTAAGGTGTCAGTGCTACGGCAAGGAAGCAGAGGTTTGGGGCAGGCTGGAGGAGTTTTGCAGTAAGAAGGGCAGACCTTTGTTTAAATATATCTAACATCAGGTAGACACATGGAAGTGTTGCACATATTCACGAGATCTACACATGTGCATAGTGTCTCCATGCACATATGTGTAGTGGTAAACTTGTGTTTGTTTTCTGTAAATTATTAGTCTGTGAAGGTAAACCCTCTACTCCTATCTAGTCGATGGTATCAGGCTTGCTTCTGTTAAGACTTCGCAGAGTGTGGCAGAGTAAATCATATGTCCCTTGTGACAGAATGATAAAGTGAGGTGCAAAACCAAAGGTTCTTTGCAAAGGTCATAGAGAGACATAATACAAGAATCAGGATTTTTGAATTTCAGACTTCCAGGCACCTCTCCACAAACCAGTAGATCCAGTTAGGGAATTGTGCTTTAAGTGGTGTAGACAGAGCCTAAGATTTTCTGAGTGAAAGTGTGTACATTAGCCTTCTGGTTATGCCACTGTGTGTTGTTAAGCTGCATCTACTTAGGGTGTGATTTCTAAATCAGGCACCTTGTAATAGAGAAGGAACTTTTCATTCCTGGAATAGTATAGATTTCTTGTATACTAAGCTAGGAGCTTGGAATAAAAAAGTAGGCTATTGATTTAATCACTTAGAAGTGAATACACATATTAGCTTGTACATAGGAGAACAGAATCTTGTAGTTACCCAAATATTGGTATTAATGATTGCAAAATATAGGTAGGTTCCTAAATAATTATTTTTTTAGTATTGTCATGATTAATTCTGTTTCAAGCATACCTTATTATAGATTTATCATGTTGACAATGCTACTGAACAATTCAATTAACACACGAGAGCTGTAGGATGGTTATTACTGGCGTGCGAGACCTGTCTCATTTTTTCTATAATGCCATCAAAAATTGATGTTGCTCGTTGTATCACACATATACTGCTGTGTTTTCTGCAGTGCAGAACAGTCTTTAAAGATGTGTTAAAGAGAGTACATAGTTTGGAGAACATGCTAGTAAGTGCTTTCATTTTTAATCATATTGCTTTTTCAAAATTTTGTATTGCAGACCATCACCAAAGATCATTGTTCCCCTTTTTTCATTTCTAGTTTTGATTAGGTTACCACTAATGTCTGAAGACTTCTCATATCCTTTTCCACTGCTGCTGTAAAGTTTTACTTGCAGCAAGCAGAAGCAGCCAATGCAATCACTCTTGTCACTTTATTCCCTCTCATCCAGCAATGGAGACTACAGCACCTTTAGTGATTCAATTAGTACTATGTGAATGGGACAGGAATCGGTCTGTATTTAGCAGCTTCGTTAGCCTTACTACGCTAGCATGAATTGTTAGTAAAGCTTAATTTTACTCTGTAACCACGAGGTTTTAAAGAAATTGAACCTGCATGCACCTCAGTAGCTGCAGTCTAATGAATCACTTTGCAGGACTGGAGTCCTTGTTAATACAAATAGTGGATAAAACTGCTGGTGCATCCAGGAAACAGCTTTGTTGAGCAATGAAGTGCCAAGCAAACATAATTCCTCTGCAGTGCATAAATACATTAGGACAATTATTTCAGCTTTAAAATAGATCTTAAAGGTCTTTTACTTGAATAGCTACACAAATGGAATTAGTGGTAGAGGAATCACCCCAGTTCAAGGTGTTATTCTAGTCCTCTTTTAATTAGTTGTAATCAATTAACCACATGTTTATGCAAAAAGTTATATGGAGGTCAAAAAAGGAAGTTATCAGAATTTTTCAGACATTATTCCTGGTATCTGTAAACTTTTATGTAGAAGTAATGTAGAATTCTGTACTAGCAAATCATCACGCAAGTTTTGTGAAAAAGCTTTTACGTAAACAATGACTTTAAAATATGTGTTTCATTAAAAAACCCCAAAACCCTCTAAGCCGTATTTCATGAGACATTCTCTGCCACAGTTGTGTGCTAATGGCCAGTTCTACATTTCTCCACTTTCTTTGGAGCAGGAGAAGAGCTGGCTGGGATTTATACTGTGTTACGGGTTCCTGGAGTTCGAGATGCGAATCAATCCACTAAAATGGGAAATCGGAGCAATTGATGAAGTGTGCACAAAGGAAAACATCAGATTATTTCCTGGCACTGTGAGGAATAAAAGCCATACGCTGAAATATGCTTGAATGATACCTCTTACGAAATATTTGCTTACCAAGAAACGAGATCCATTCATGCCCAGTTTTTCCACAACCACAGCAGATTCAGGCATTCCAAACTGAGATGAGAAAAAATAGAATTATTACAATAGTATGGAACTTGACGTTTGTAAATAAACTAATATTCCTTGTTCAAATATTTGGAATTGTGAAACTGTTTAGAAGATTTGGCATGGATAATTAGAAAAAAAAATTGGGCAGAGTAAGAGTAATGCTTAGGAATAGGCAGTGACTTCCACATGAGAGAGAAGACACAATATTACCTCTTTTTTTAGGCAGAAAGTTTATAGGGGATAAGGGCTGATAAAATCATGAGTGTAGTAGACAAGATGAAGTTATGAAGCATCAAATGTAACCTAAATGTAACAAGGAGCCTAACAGAAATGGAACTTTAATTGTTGTGGGATAAGAGGAGGCCAGCATTAGAAACAGGTTAAAAGGACTCATGTCAAAGCTACCATCAGCTCTGGAAATGGTTGTATCACTGCTGGAAAATGAAGACTGTAAAAGAAAAAGCTCTGTTGTTACATGCCAATTTACTAGCCCTCTGTATGCACTGGCTGCTGTTTGGCTTCAGCAGCAGATGATTGGGCTAAGATGTGTTGCGCAGTTCCTATGGGAGATGGGCATTGCTGGAAAGAATTCAGGCTCAGAAACAGGATTTCTTTTCTGTAACATGATTGTGTTCGTGGTGTTTTTTTTTAAGAAGGTTGATGTTGATTGTAAATTAAAATGAAACAGGAATGTCCAGAAGTAGTATCTTTCTATGACAGAAACTAAATAGCAATTTGGAAAAAAAATTGTCATATTTGAGTTCTGTTATGAAAAAGCAGTAAGGAATGGAGCAAGGATGAAGATGTCCTAGAAGTTTCACTCATGTTTCAGCCTGGCTTTTCCAAGAAATTGCACTCTTACATTTAAAAAGTGGGGAAAAAAAAAAATCTAGAAATCATATGATTTAGTTCTAAGTAGTCCCTTGAGGAGCAGGGAGTTGAACTTCATGATTCTTATGGGTCCCTTCCAATTTGAGATATTGTATGAAATATTTTCTTTAAGAATGTACCATTCTTGAAATGATTGTTAGTGTTTGTAACACTTAGCTGTAATTTCCTGTAGCAGTAATGACCTACTCAAACACTAACAGAGGAATATTAGTGAAAATAAATTATTATCAGATAAATATTTATATGGATTTTCTAATGTAATGCTTTGTTTCTAGGAGACTTAAGACGATCACACTTAGAAACTTTGAAAGTGTATTTTATCTACATTTTGATACAAAATTTTCATACTTAGGCCAAAAAGACCATTTGAATACATGTCTATAAGCCATTATTTCAATCTCTGAGTTTATAAATTGTTCTTTTATACTATATTTGGCAGAGTGCTTCTTGTTTGCAATACAGAATAAATCACAATTCAAAGGAGAGGGTTGCTGTAGGTGTTGGACCAATGCCTGTTTGTAGGATATGTTAATTTGTCATCAGCTGCACTGGTGTTGCTGTAAAGGCAAAGAAGGCTTTGAGATAATTAATCCTCTGAGTAGCTGTTCACAGGAATAAGTTTGCAGTTTAGCTGATACATTAGCCATAATGGTATGAATTAATTCCATGAAACAGATTAGCTTTCTCAAACACAGGGACAATGGTCCACCTGTGACACATCCGCACTGTAAATTTGCAAAGCTGTGTGTTGTTGTGTGTGGGTTTTTTTCTTCAGTTGTACATGCATGGGCGTATGTATTTATGCACAAGGCAAAATGGAAAAATAATGAAAAATAAACATTTTAAAATTTGGCCTACTTTTTACATGGCTACAAATGGAAGTCGTGCAGAAACACTTTGTAACGCTGTATTATTTTCCTTGAAAAAAGTGTGCTCCTTCAGTTGAGAAGGGTGAGAAACCTTAATGATAACAAACTCTCACTGTTGGTGTAAAGCAGGTAGTGGAAAAGATCTGTGCTTCCACAGTTAGAAGTAGGATGAACACAAGACAGAAAACTCCTATATATAGAATTATATAGGGAAACTTGCATTAAAAACCTAAAAGGAATGTAAAATGAGACTATATATCAAAATGCAGTGAATGGACTTTATTGTGTAAGTTGCAGGTAGAAGTGTAAAACCCAAGTCATAGTACCAAGTAAGTTACAAGGAAAAATCTGATACTGAAAAAAGAGGAGATTATTCAACTAATGAAAGAGTGACTGAAGACAAGCTTGGAATATTTTGTGCAATTCGGGCTATTTTAATTATATTAGAAATGACACTTCAAGACTAGGAAAGGTACAAGCAAAGGAACGATTAAAAAAGAAAAAGCTCAAGTACCTTAAACTTAAGCAACATCTTGCAACTACTGCCGGGTATATATGCATTGAGAAGAAAAGGTGAACACTAGATTCTTATTGACAAGCTGTAAATTTTAAAGCAATATTAAAATATGAAGTCGAGACCCACTTTCAGTGAAATGGTTATTTCTTCCCAGCAGGAAATAAATTGGGGCATGAAATACCTTTTCTATTATAAGAAATATCCCTGTGAGTGAACATTTTTATATGATTTACCATGTAGGAGATCTTAGCTAACACCTTCTACCACGAATTAAATTTCTATAAAAAACAGGAGAGCACCAAGAAACTCACACGATATTAATAAGAATGAGTTATTGGGGGTGACTATTGCTGACTAACTTATTTTCTGTACTTTTGCATATCTGTGCTAGATATAGGATATTTGTTTTTCAAAGATAAATCCAGGAAGAGTTTCTGCTTGTTGAATAGAGACCAGACTGTCTAAAATGTTACATATACATTCAGTACCTGTCTTAGGAGTTCTCCGATTTGAAAAGCTGTCCAGTTCTCAAATTCCTCTTGAGAAGGTAGTTTTGTGGCCATATTGCTATCCAGTGAGAAGGACTTGATCCAATATGAGCAACACTGAACTGTTGCTTCACTGTTTTTCACTGAGCTGCTGTAGAAATCCTAGGAGGAAGTCCTTTTTGCAACTTTTTTTCCTGTTTGCTGACTTAAAGTGAACGCCTATAAAGAGTGATTTAGGAAGTACCAATATTCTTCTGAGTGAATCTTGCTAGTATGAGCAAACTAAGTTTTCATATTAACATATGCAAATATCTGCTGTTACTGAAATACAGTTAAATTCTGCTGAAAATCGCTGTATAAAATATCTGAGTCATCAGTAGCTTAGAGGTTTATACATGGAAACTATTTTTCATATCTATTACAAAAGCAGTTGGTGATAGCTTTCTCTTGCCTACCTTGAACTCCTTGATCCAGTTGCTTGGATCTGCCTTCAGATTGTGCTTGATTTACTTACGGGTTTTGACATATTGTGCTGGGATGTTTAGACAGAAAAAAAGAGGTCAGTTGCAGAACTTTTACTTCCATATTGTCACATATAATTTCATTCTTTATGTCAAACCAGGCATCATACTTTTGGGCTTAAATAAACCACTCAATCACTCTAAAGCAATGTATGATCTGAAGTTTGTGGTTTTTTTTCCCCTCCTTTTTCTTCTCTCTTCCCTCCACTCCCATTGTTATTACTGCTAAAGAACAAATTGTCAACAAATTCATTCCAGTGCTACATCATCTTTTCAAAAGGTAGGGCTAACATAAAATGCTTTTACTGAGTCAGACCATAAGGTCATCTAGTCTAGCATCCTCTTTTCTGACTGTGGCCAGGAGTGAGATGCCCTATTTCTATATAGTTTCCTAGGTAAGTGTGTAAGACTTTCATAGTATTCTCACAGTCTACAACCATTTTGAACTCGGAGAATTGCTGGATGTGCTTTCTACATATGTGATATATATTCATGCAGCATATGTTACACCAATGATTTCCGAATTTGGAGCCATGACAGTTATTCTCTAAGGAGGGAGATGTGCAATGAGCAGGCAGGAATCACTCCTGGGCTGCAGGAGGAGGAAGACAGTTGTTTTTCATGGAGGCTGGGGCTCAGATGATGTTGAGAGGGGACAGAGGTGAGGGGGCTCAGGACTGGCACTTCTGCCCCTTCCTGTCCCTGTCCAGCCACCTCCTTTGAGCTGCATTCCTGCCCCACTCACAGCCCTTCTCTGCCTCTTCACCTCTAACACAGAATACACTTCCAGTTTCAGAGGAGCAGCACATGTAATTTTTAAACTGGAGAAGAGGGAGAGGTGCATATCCTAAAATGGAGCAAGGGGGAAAAGTTTGAGAGCTGTTGCTTTGTAGAATGGGCAATAAAGTTGCAAAGATGCAGCTGCTGAAACAAACCCAGATTATTTTGCTCAGCAGTTCTGAGTCACCACAACAGGAGAAGTATGAAAGCTTCCATAAAAGGCCAGAGACGAAGGAATGTTATATTCTGCTTTCCAGTTATTCTTCCTGTTTTATTTCCCAGTGCAGAAAGGATTTGGGGCACATGTTCAAAGATTAAAATGGATTTCAGCTAAGTTGAAGTGTCTCATCTGCTATCCTTCAAATTTTCCTTTGTGTATTTTTGCTGTTTGAGTGACCGATATGTCAGTTGTTGCCAGTGAATACTCTTAACTCTTTATTATCTTGTGACTTTGCAGAACATTCAGTCTGGCAAAACTCAGCTCCTGGTGTTTCAGAAATCCAGAATTGAGATAGAAACCTATGCCACTTAAACTTTGCCTTCTCAGAATAATCTCCAAGCGCATGGCTATGTATGTTAAGTTGAATTTCATAGTGTTTTGGCTGTGAGTTGTTCCAAGGGGGGTAACATCTCCTCAGATGACAAGAGGGAGTGATACTCTCTTTGACTGTGTGCAGGACCAGAAGAGAGGGGTGCATGTATGCCTTAAGAAATTTTGCTTGCCTAGTCTGAGTGCAGGAGTAATTGTGTCAGTAGTAGGGTCTTCGTGTATGGTGGAGGTGGGAAGCAGGTGGGTGGGAGACATGAGTTACAAATTTAATGGTTACTTAAGGGAAACAGCAAAATAACAGATGGCATCAGATATGAAACAGGAATAAAGCGAAGCACAGCAGTGTTGTTATTTCTGCAGTATAGGCTGAGTTTGGTTACTGAGTAGGTGTAAGCAGTTCTAGTTCAGAACATCTCAAAGGCAGATTAAAAGTAGCATTTTAAGAATCTTGCAGTCCAGTGCATGCTGCCAGCAGTACCTGCTCCTCTTTTGACCATGATCTAACAGACCACCAGCATTTTCAGAAATACTGGCATGCAAAGAACTGCTCCGTGCTACTGGCTGCCACAATGTCATTGCACATGCGGTAGTCTGCAGCGTGAGCTGAAGCTCTGCCCTGCCCACCTTGCTGTGCCCAGGCCTCCCCCTTCTACCACCTGGCTTCTCTCTTACTGCTCTCCACCAACATTAACTTTTGGCTAATTCTCCTGTCATTGCCTGTGTTGACATTGCCTTAATTTTGTATTCTGGGTTCTCAGAAGAGTACTCGCAAGAGGCCAGTGTTTATGTAGTTCACCTCTCTCCACTGAGAGAGACAGAAATCTATTTGGGAAGGTCGGTCATGTTCAGTTTTGTCTTCCCAAAGGGGCTGTAGCAGAGGTCATTGAAAGGGACTGTAGCTTGAAAGAAGTGTTTGGCTGTTTGTGTTTTAGTCAGATTTAAAATGACAACAAAAATTAAAAAATAAAGACAGGGACATGGGGAGACTCCTGCAGCTTGTCTCATGATGCTGATATTGATGTTGGCTTGATCTGTGGTTTTCTTTCCTAAAGTGTGTGCAACAAAAACGGAGAATGTTGTCATGTACTTGCCTTCCACTACCCTCAAGGGCATATTTCAAGAATTGTTGGCTAGGAGGTCCTCAGATTTTGTTACTAATTGAACTCAGTACTCTCATGCTTCTAGTTACTCTATGCAGTATATCACCTTTCATGGTAATCCAAATAATAAGTAGGTGCACTTGAATTACACGTTGGCTGTGTGAGCTGTGGTGGGGGGAATCCTTGAGCAGAATATTCAGGCTTCCAGAATCCACCAGATAAAGAAAGGCCACAGATGCTCTTTCCTTCTAAATTGCCAGGTGCCTACACATAATTTTCAAGTAGACTTGAACGGGAACCAGCACTAGCCATGGGCAGGTTATGCTTACTCGTTACTGTATGATCTCTGAAGCATCTTGATCTGGCATGGATGTGTTTGGATACATGTGCAGAGCATAATATGGTGTTTTAAATTTGTATCTAACTGGAGGCATTAACACTCTTAATCTGTACTGTTTACAATTTTACTCATTTAAAAAAAAAAAGGCAGAAATCCAGAAATCTGATTCTGTATATTAAATTTCGTTTTTCTGGATCCCTTAGCACAAATGACATCCAGTGCTCAAGAACTACGAGATTTTAGAGGAATCGTAGTTAATGTTTTACACACCAGGTAATTTGACCTGAAAACAGAAAGTCATTATCATACATAACTTGTACATAAAACAGAGTTAACACATTGTTACAGTATACATTTCAATGAATGTTTTTCCTATAGTCTGAAACGTGCAAGCCACGTAGGAGGCATGTTTTTACAGGCTACAGCCCCTCAGAGTTTCATAAAGAAATTTCTCAATTTGCAATTTCATATAAATCAACAATAAACAGTATAAAAAGTGGTTCTTAGAACATACCGCTGGCATTTCTTACTGAAGACAACTATATACTTTTATAAACATAAGCACTAAGTGTGCTAAATTATTTCAACTTTTTCAAAGTCAAGTTCTGTTTCGCAAAAACCCCTAGCAGCTGCATGCAGCTTATTTAACTGGATATGACACTGGAATACTGCTCTCAGGAATATATACTTGAGAAAATAGCTCAATGAAGTGTTACTGTATATAAAATGAGCCATTGTCGCTGATTTTTTTTTTACACCCATTTTATAAAAAAGTAATGAAAGGAACATGACTTACCATATCCTCATTTTTCTTCTCCCGGGCACACATGTTGGAGTTGATTCCAAATAAGTTAAAGCAGCAGTTTCTCATGTCTGCTCCTTCTCCTTAAACTGTCCCATATGCATTTTGTTGTTCTTAGTGTGATTGACAGGTTTGGAGTTCATGGTGGGCGGGAGAAAAACTTTTCTTAAAGTAAAAAGCTGGAATAGTGTTGTAAGTCTAAATAAGTTCACAGAGAATATTGGAACATGAAGGCTTACTTACAGCTATCTATCTAGAAGTTTGACAAAATTTTGCTAATTGGTTTTGTCTGTTTTTACACTTTATTTTATTCAACAGGAAATAAAAATTAACAGAATCAACAGGAATCATAGGGTCTGGAAGGGACCCCAGGAGATCTAGGCAGGGCTTCAGCAGAGAGACAGCATCAAATACAACTAGAGCAAGTCAGCTCAGTCTTGGAAATCAGTTTGGTAACCTCTTTTTCTGACTGTGAGTCCTCGACATAGCATCAGGTTCACCATGTCCTTGGGGGTGGCACAGCAGGAGGCAGAACTGTAATGATTCTGTGCAGTGCTACTGGAGGATGCAAGAGAAAGTGCTCATTGGTAAGGATAATTGCTATCTAAGCACCAGATGGGCTGAACCTGGACCTCCTCTCTTTCCTGAATAAGCAAACCCAGGTTCCTTTCCAGACTGCCTTGTTTAGTCTTTTTGTTCACAGTACTCTTTTCAATTCAGCTCCATCTTAACTGAAAAACAAGGTGGCCAGACTGATCCCAGTATAATATTCTTCACCCTGTACTAACTGGTTCTGTCTCAGTGATATCCAGATGTGCTTTAGAAATGTGCTGGTTATTCAGTATCCATGTTGTTAACAAAATACTGAATACAATTATGGCCAGAGCAAATTTCTATGGGACCTTACTTGAAATACTCACTGAGTTTGAAAATGATTCACAGATATCACCTAAGTGTGAGTCGGATGAGTGCTTACAATATATGGTACTTTCAATTTCTCTGGTTTCTGTGGAATGATTTTTGTATGGGACCACATCAAAAGCCTTAGTGATAGGTTATTTGCATCTTTTATCTACTAGGTAGCTCTCATATCGAAGAAGGAAATGAGACTCATTTGACATAGTTTGTTCCTGAAAAGTAAGTTTTTACTGCAGTGTTAAAGAAGCAGAAAGCAATTGTGTACTTAGGACAGTTTGGCTTAATTGCATTCTGGCAGGTGACTTTGTCATTAAATTGCTTTTTGGTTTTCAACTGTTTTTTGGAAGTTCTTGTTGAAATTCTAAAAATAATGCAACAAGAAGGTATTCAAACTCACTTATTTTTATAGAACAATGCTTTATCGCTTAAAACTGACATCTGTTCTTACAATAATAAAACTGTAATTCCAAATTCATAACAACTTTTGTAATGGTGTGACCTATCTCAGAGCATGATTGTAATTTGAAATGTTCCAGACTTAACAAAATTTTCCTGATTTTGCAGAAGTGAGGATTAGGAACTATAGCTGGTACCTTATGACAACATATACTTCAACAGTGGCAACATGTGCTATTTTTTTTTTGAGTTGTAGTTGCATTTTTTTTCCCTAATGTGCTAGCTAATTACGTGAGGTGTGAAAGTTCAAGAGTCTTGGGTTTCCTTTGTGACTGATGTAGATAATTTTTTTATGATTTAGATAAGTCAGGGAGTTTTTCAGAGCCCGAAGGGAACTACTTAAATACTTCATGGATCTTTGCAAATATCCTTAATTTCTGTCCTGGTGTTTTCTTCCATCCTTGTTTCTGTGAGAGGATTTAGCACTGTAGCAGGAAGAACCATAGGAAGCCTTCATATATCAATGATTGCCTAAATGTTATGAAAGCTTTCAGGATGTAAAATGAGCATCTGAGTTTTGTAGATGTCTGTTCTTCCGGTTTCGGTGGGGGTCTTTTTGCAGTAAACAATATATTTCCGGTTTTACTAACTACATGTTGTATTATTTTTGTTCACTGTTTAAGTTGTAATACCCAGCAATAATCTGTAGAACTTCCTTGAGTAGTTATTCCACAAGTCAGCATAAAATTTATTGGAGGATTCTGGCATCTAGACTGTGTTACTGAAAAACAATTAACTGTTCATGGTAAGGAGCAAAAAACTGTCTATTTGCATTACTCTCTCTGTGCAGCCCTAGACAGTAACTCTAAAATGCATTTCCTTCTTGTGATCACAAAAGACTCAGAACCAAAGACGCCTCACATGGAAGAGAATAACAACCACAAGAACCAAACTCCAACAACCTTGCTAAGAATGGTTAGCACCGTTGTTATCCCAAGGAGACACTCATTGTATAGTGATTAAAACCTGTCACCTTTAAATCCCTTCCACTATATCCGTTTTGCCGCATAAATACGCCTTCTTTCTTTATTTCACTGTTCTTCAATTCATTCCTGGAACATGTAATTTCATATGGATTTTAAATACTGCCAAATGCTAGGGGTTTTTTGTTTGCTTATTTTGTCACAGGGGCTGGATACGTGGCATAAACCCCATTGTCTTAAGGACAGTTGCTCTTTGTGTTATCACTCAGCCTTCCAAAATCTTTTTATATGGCATTTGATTGTTAGTTTGACCTTGCCTTTGAATCTAGCAACAGATTCAGACATTATTCTAGTGAGATTTTTTTTTCCACAACTAACCATGCATTAAAAACGTAGGCATTCTCATAAGTATGCATTTGTAACCTGGATTTTGCACCTAGTTTTCTTTCTGTTTTGAAAAATTCATGTTTTCAACTAGTACAATAAAATATAGCAGTAATAAAAACACAATGTGCTACAAAAGTGACATTGATCATTAGAAATTCTTTTTGATTTTTTTTGAAGGCTGGAATTGATGCTGTAATGCTTGGTTGTGATATCCTTTGCAAGCACTCAGTATTTGCAGTTTAACTGGGACACCTTTTGGATTCTTATTCTTTTGAACACCTTGGCAGAACTTGCTGTCTGTTCATCTAGATTCATATGCTGGGTTGTGTAGTTTGCATTTACATTTCATAATTTTTCTTTATAGAACCTCTGCTTCTTTGAAAGTCACCTGTGTATTGACTCTTCTGATAAAATATAGGAAAATATGTACCAACAGATTTCCATCTGGCAACACTTTTATGCATTAGAATCTTGTGAGTAAATTTCAAAACAGAAAACCGGTATTATTTCAGTGTCTTGCCTTACCATTTAAATAACATTCCTAAGCAGCTTAAATTTGAAAAGCTGTGACTGATGCTTATTTTATTTAGTTTACATTCTTTTGATGGATTTTGCTAGTATGATGAATTCTTAGTCAAACACTATTGACTTTTTTTTTTTTGAGACCTGTACTTTGATATGTGTAGAGGGTCTTTCACCATGCACATGACTCCTAATATGAGACAAATGGAAAAACCTTATATTAGTACTTCAACTCCCAGTTGGCATACTAATGCATCATTGCACGGTATTTCACAGCGAAAGATCTCAACAAAAGGGTTGACCCTGAGGTGTCGAAGACTGCAATGTAGTTAGTATGAGAACCAGTGTGGTGGGGTGTGGTTGGTTGTGGGATTTTTTTTTGTGGGTGTTTTTTGTTGTTGTTGGGTTTTTTGTTTGTTTGTGTTTTTTTTGTTTTCGTTCCTGCATCTGCTTCCCAGGTCCAGAGTTCTCTCTCTTAGCAAGGAAATTGTCCAATTCCGGCTAATCGTAGTTATAGAAAATTCCAAATGATGTTTCTGAGAAATTTGCCTCAGTGTGGCTTCCAGAAGAGGGCTGGATTTAAATAAAAATACACAAAGATGTGCATTTATTTCAAGCATTATGGATACTGCTCACTTCTTTGAGGTATAGGGAAGAATGTTATTCACTTCTACGGATAACAGGAATTCTGTGGAACAAATGCATCAGCTGGCCAGCACTCAGACGTTGTTTGGACCAAAAATAAGGAGACTTCCTCCCTACTTCCAGCCAGCAGAGCCCTGAAAATGAAGTTTAAAAAATGAACTTCTGAGCCTGTTAAACACAGAGAAGAAAGGAGAAATTCAAAAGGGGAAGGGGGGTTAGAACATGGATAGAGAAATTGAAGAGATTGACAAAGGGAGGGGGTATAGAAGTGGCAGGGTACAAAAAGGAAAGAAAATGAGAAAGGAGTTGATGAGGAGATAAGCTGTACAAATAGAGAATGTTTCTCAAGGTTTTTGGACTCGTAAATAGAGCTTTTAAATGTTTTGTGTCCTTAGCCTGCTGACATAGATAAAACTTTATGAGCAGAGTTTATTTGACAGTCAACAGAGAGAGAATATGATAAAATCTCAGTAAATAAGAAAGACCTTAAAAGCTGAGAGATCTATAGGTTTGGGGCTTCTTTTTTTTTTATTATTATTTTTTTTTTATTTTGTGACTGCAGTATTTGGGGAGATGTCAAAAAGATATTTCAAGAGATATTATTCTTATGATAATAAATTTTAAATGAAATAACTATCAAGAAAAGTACTTTTTACCTTTTAGCATTTGAGTCACAACTTGAAACTCAATAATTTCATAACTTTTTATCCTAGCTCTTTCTGTATTACTTTTGGTTTTGTTTATCATTTAGGTAATGGTAATGTCAGCAAATGTCTCTATCAGCATGATATTAAGTGAAATTAGATCTAGGTAAAACGAACTTATGATGAAAAGTATGAAAGGAACATTCAGTGGCAGATTTATCCCAACACCAAATCTGGAGAAGTCTTTTATTGTTATATGCTGAATACAGTCAGAATTTAGTACGGTTATGTCCAGTCTTTTTCAGTTTTTGTTGTGAATGAACTTCTGCTTTTGTTTGTCTTCACAGCTTTAGCATCTCCAGTTGAATTGTCATAGAAATATTCAAGGAAAGGCATGAATATTCTCACAGGTGTTCTCTTTGCGCAGTGCCAAAGTCACCTGTTGCAGTATGAATTGATGACAATACGGAGTTGTTTCAGTTTATTCTTCTCTCTTCCAAAGGCAGAAGCCATGCTAATCATCTTAGTTTGTTTCCAAGGAAATATGTGTTGCTTATTGGAAAAATGCTTTGGGGTTCTAAATATAATTAGGTAGGGGGTGAAAAATGACATAGGGTGTACCAAAAGGCAGTTTTTTTGTTCTATCTGGAATTAATAGGAATTAGGGTAGCAGCTGACTGCTGCTTGTGTGTGCCTTGCACGGCAAACAGTACCATTAAAGGCTATCTCAAGACTTTTACTGTTTCTAGGGAATATACTGGTGAATGCTGGGCTCAATATCCGTGTATATTGCAACCTAATGGAGAAAAATCCAGTAATAGCTGCTCTTGTGTGTTGTAAACATTGCTTTGATAAGCTTTTTAAGGATCTGGATATGAGGTGTTCGGTATGCATCCATCTACTGATAGTGTTACAAATACTGTATTTCTGACCTTCAGATTTTCTCTCTTGATCTCTGGTTAAATGATATATTTTCCAGTTTGACACTGCTGACATTCTGTCTGCCTGGTCTAAAATTGTTGCACCATGTTTCCTTGTAATCCCACTGTCATGGGAATGATATATCTCAAATAGGGAATATGCTTCAAAGTAACATGGGAAAAACACATACTGGCTAAACTTCATTTACAACAAGACTTTTTGTTGCAAAATGCATTCTTCAGTGTCCAGTATAATCAATTTTTGCAATGTTGATGTATTTAAGAACACTGCTGTTCTACTAGATAATGTAAAGGAGGATGAGCTACTAGTCAGGTGGATATTGAGGATTTCAATTAAGATTTTAGTCAGATTTTCCCTTGCTTTTGATTTTCCATGCACTGCACTATCAGGTTTTGCAAGACAATAAACTGAACAGTACTGGAAATAGAAGCTTCCTGTTTTCTTTCAGTGGTGAGTGCTTCACTTAAGAAATGTTCTCTTCTCTAGAACTGGTGAAAGTTCACTTCTTGATAATTGAACCATACGAGGTGAGAAAGAGAAGAAATGAACACATAAAACAAGCATATGAAAAAAATTATACCAGAGTGCAAAATTTTTATGTTTTTCAACACAACTCAAAACCAGCTGTACCTTAGAATTCCATGCCTGTTTCAAAAGTTGATTGGATGTAAGATGTGAATGAGTCCTTGATAATGTTACCTGCATTCCTGATGAATCAAAATAGACTTAAATTGAAGTCTTTTACGAAAAGTCAGTGGGAGTTGCTTATGCAAAACATTCATGTCCCCATTCCTTTGTTAGTAAAAAGAACTGAAATGAGAACTTAAACATTAAAAAAAAAAATTGTCTACAGTAAATGTCAGGCTGATCAAAAACCTCACCACTGACCTTCAGAACAGTGAGATTTGATGATGATGTGGTTATCCTCTGAGGTCAGAAGATCAGATGAAGCTGTGATGACTTTAGCCCTCTGCAACCTATACGTTCTGCATAACATCCCATGCTGATCTGCCACTGTCCAGGACATGATCTATTATTTCTGTTTGCATTTTTGCTTCTCTCCATTATTGTCAAACTACAGCAGAAAATTGAATTCCCTGGCAATTCTCACCTTTTGGTCGGCTGTGCACCTGTTCATAATGAAAGCACTTAATGTGCTGTGTATGTGACTACACATGTGAGTGCAAAAGCTATTGGAGCACACACTGGCCATGATATACCTATATCAGCAAAATGAAATTGAATGGCCTCTAGCATATAACTGATTACAGATTATTTAATGTCATTGTAAAATTGCTTTTAACTGTAGTTTCTCTCTCCTCTTTCCTATTGGTTTGTATGGCTGACCTTAGTTTGGTTTGATTTACAGGCGCAGAAATGCTTTTATCATTTAGGGTTAGCACACTATCATAGCGCATGCTGGAGTCATTCTGATCCAGTGTCCTGGCAGAGAATGTCTCATGAAATGTGGCTTAGAGGGTTTTGGGGTTTTTTAATAAAATACATATTTTAAAGTCATTGTTTATGTAAAAGCTTTTTCACAAAACTTGCATGACGATTTACTAGTACAGAATTCTACATTACTTCTACATAAAAGTTTACAGATACCAGGAATAATGTCTGAAAAATTCTGATAACTTCCTTTTTTGACCTCCGTATAACTTTTTGCATAAACGTGTGGTTAATTGATTACAACTAATTAAAAGAGGAATAGAGGTTCTGCTCTGGGTGGACCGAACTCAGGAATTTCACGATACTATAAATAATATTTTTCATTTTCCTTTTCATTCTCACAATAGATGAATTTCACTCAGCTCTCCTACCTCTTGCTGTCTCTCTCACAGTATGCAAAATCCTGTGAGTCAGCACTCCCTGTGAGAGCAGAACAGCAGGAGAGCAAGGCCAGAAATAATAGAGTTTTTGCAGGGGTTTTCTTGGATTAGTCTCCTTCAGATTTCTCTTCTATATCCCAGGAAACTTGAGAGTGCAGATACTTGCTTGTCAAGAGGGTTTCTGACACAAAAGTAGGATGAAACACATCACTCCTGCACAAGTGTGGTTTGAATATCTGAGAGGGTGAGGAACATCCTTGGAGGCATGTGGTAGCCCACTTTGGCTGGCTTTCTGATAGACTGGCTTCCACTTTGTTACTGCTGGAATGTGACTGGGAAAAAAAGACCCCTCTATTTGATGAGGCAATATACTTGTAAAGATTGCCTTTATCCTTCCCTTTTTTCTCTTATTTTTTTGTCAATTTGTCTGCCTTTAGATTGCAAACTGCCTGTGGGAGTGAGGGGTTGTCCCCTCCCGAAAGGTCAGGAACATCTTGTCAATATGGTGATTCTATTATGGACAAGCTGTTAAGGAGAGGGGGGGAGCGAAAAAACTGATTTCTGTGCTTGCTCACGCCATCTGAAACACAGAGCCTTTGTATTTATGATATTTAATCCTCTAACACAAACATCCTTGGCCATATTACCTATAAGTAGTAAGAAAATACTTTTGTACTTAGCTTCTTACCTCTAGTTTTAGAAACTCAAAGATTTCTGTGCAACTGCGTGTAGAAGAATTTTAGTGCATCCATGCTAAAACAGTAGACTCTGTCCAAATACAATCAGTCTCAGAAAGAGGGAAGTTAAAATGTAGCATGAAATATAAAATTTCTCAGTGATATTTGAGAGCTTGATATCAACAGAAGAATTTAGGAGAAAAGCTGACAGGAATAACCCTCTCTGCTTCATCAGGTACCCACCTTCTTCAAGGCCTAGTCTTAGAGTTTTTACCCAATAGAAAAATCTGTTTTGTGGGTGTGACTTTGGAAACTTGGAATACAAAATCAAGTGAGGTTCTTGAATGGAGCTGATCCCCCACTGTTCAATTCACATGTGCACTTTACTGAGCTCACAGAGAATGGATCTTTAGATTCTCTATTATACTTCCAGAGGAGATTAAAAAAAATAGTACTGAGCACTATTTATGTTTTATGGGAATGTCACTATTGAGGCTTTGGTTTTGGTGACAGGATTTTAGTAGGTTTTTGCTTAATTCCTCAGTGGATTGTATCTGTTGTGTTGTGCCTTTTTTTTTTTTTTGTGATTAACTCTTACAATATATACTGCAGAAAATTGTTAATATGATTTTGTTCAGAGATCTATATTGCAAATCCATCATGGAGATATCCACTCAGTTTTATAAATTGAGTAGACAAAGATAAAAGCATTATCCAAAAGGATGACCTTTAGCTAACTGTTTTATCAAAATGACTCCAGAACTATTAAGTTAAAGTTCAGGGAGAAGAATGTGAGTCGAACGAAGGGCTGTTTATTTCCAGAGAGCATCTTAATCCTTAATGTGCTTTGCTTAACATTGCAGGATCTTCTGGGAGAAGTGAACATTTGCCTTTCTTTGAAGTTGCCAACTGAGACTTTGCAATTGAGCACAGCACTTTGCTGGACTGACACAGCACAAAGGTGGTGAAATCACATCACTGTTAATGAATGTTTTTCAGTACCTTTTGGGAAGATTAGTTGTAGCTTAAAAGGAAGTGAAGGGGATTGATGGTAACTATATATCTCACTGTTTTGAATAATATTTCAGGTAGGGGTATCAACATACTTCCTCCCTTGTCATAGTCATAGAAACTAGTAGAACAGGTAATGTACAGTAGCACAAACTGCACTGAGAAATAAGATATTACAGTTAGTTATAGCAGATACCCTGTGTGTTTTCAGTCAGTACTGGGATGAAGATAGGAACAGTAGAAGACTTTTTTGGATGGTGAAAAGGAATTTTATGTTGGACAACTTCTAATCTAGTGCAGCTAATCTTGTATCATGTCTAACTAGTAAAGCTTTCTTCTAAAAGGATAGTACAGCGAAGTTGCAAATCCATTATGTATGTTATGAAATCAGTATTTTGAAATAGACTACTTGATTTCAAGAAAGAGTGGTGAACTCAGAGGTGGAAATTATTCTCATCCAATACACTCTTTCACGCAACAGAGTGAAAGTGGTAATGGCCGCAAACACACACTGGGCAGCTTCGTCCACTTCTTTGGGGAAATTTATTGACTACCGTTTTAATGGTCTTTCATTTCACTGTGCTACATTTGTTTCTTACAGGATTAACAAACGCAATTTCAAATAATTCCCTTCAGTAGCACATCTCCTATCAACAATGCATAGATGTATTTATAGTCCAGAGTAAATACCAATAAGAGCAAGAAACCAGTCAGCCAATCCTGATTTAATCTGATTTTTTTAATATATCTGTTCTATATATTTATTCTGAAACTTAATAATGCCGATCAAAAACACATTTCAAAGCATAACAATGAAGCTATCTGCAGTTGCAGATAATCTGCAATTGCAAATATCTGTTGTCACAGATTTATTCAGTGAAACATATTCTAAGGTGAGCTTCAATTCTATAGGCCTAGCTTAACTCTGATGTATGTACAGTGTAAATATGAGGTGCTGGCATTTAATCCAGCGAAATACAAAGCCTTATAATGCCATATTGTAACAGACCATAAGGGGGAGTACTTAACTACATTGAATTGTTACAGCTCAGAAACAGGCTGAAAGTAGGAGATTCAATGCAAGGCAGCTGAACATAGGTAATCTCTTCAACTCTTGTTGACAATGAAAACCAATTTCTTAAAAGGCGGCTTCAGATCTTTAGACGCAAAATAATTAAGACACACTGTATATATATAAAGTTGAATAGTAAATGCCTTACTGAACCAGAACCATTATAAATAGTTTTCAAAAACTGAGTGGTGTTTTTGGTCACTTTGAAAGGAGTTTGAAAGTTTCTTCATTTATTTGACTGGATGGTTAATTATTAGTTTAAAATTAGGAATAGTTACATATACAGAATTAGTTTCATTTTATTTCCTATATTAATGTACTAAATACAGATTCTATCTGTATTTTTGCCATAGGTAGTTGATACACTTCTTTTATGTTGGTGTTGTTTACTAAGAGACCTTTTGTTGTTACTGTTGTGACTGAGGTAGGAATCTAGCCCATAGGAGACATTTGCAGCTGTCAAAGTTGGCAGCTCATTGGCTTGTTTTGAGATCTGTGGATAAAAGCTAGTGCAGATTAAAGACAAGATATAAGATTGTATTTTGTACTTTTTTTTTTTTTAACTAACTGACACTTGGTATCAAGGGGGCTTAACATGATAGTTGACTGTTACTTTATCCTTGCAAATTCTGTGTGGAAGAAAATAGAGTAATGTGGCACTATTGAAAGAAAATTTTACACTTTGCCTTTTCTTTTGCAATCTTTGTGTTCTTAAATGCTTTTCACACAACTTAAGCAAGTAATAATTACTGAAATTAGATAGAATTCGTAATGTTTCCCAATTTGTCAGCAGTGGAAATACAACAAGTAAGATGTCAGAGCTTTGATCTGTACAGGTGTGCAATTCCCTTTCACTATACCTCCATAAGGAAAATATCGTGGTAATTCTAGAAGATATTTTCAAAAGTTGCTCTTTATTGGGACCAGAATATATAAGAAAGAGAAGCATTAAAGTGTTCAGTTTCGTATTCTTATTTGTCTGCCTGACAGGGCTGATGATTCCTAATGTGCATATATAATCTTATAAACAGAAACTATATTGTATGCCAGTTCTGACTTTGATACACTTTCTGGTGAATAGATGTTTGCTGATTGTATTATTTCGGGATTTAATGTTTGTTCAATTTGAAATGAGGTCTTAAATGAAGGTTTTATTTGAAGATGATGTACAACCATTGATTGTAAGCCTAATGGATTCTCTCTCTGCTTTTGGATTGATTAAACAGTGATTTCTGAGCTAGAGAATCAGGAATAAGTGATATCGAACACAGACATTCCATGTATGTTTTCGTGCTTTTGTAAGCCAAGTTCAAATAAGTATGTCAATGTTATATTGGAAATGATATCTTAATCTCCATCAAACCGCCTCTGAAAATGATGAAAACCTTGAAAGAAATTTCTTTCTTAACAATGAGCCTGAAGACAATTGTTGCGTTTTTTGAAAGTGCTATTTTTTCTTGCTAGTGAGTTTGTGTTTATGGGGAAACAAGTAGTATGTTCTCAGTCAGGGGCAACAGTTTGCATTTCTTTCTAAGGCAAATTGAGTATTTGATGTTCCTTCTCTTACCCAGCAAAATCAGTGGGAACTTGTCTAAGCTGTTCTTAGCACAGAATTGTCCTCATATAGGAACAACACCCTTTTGTGTTGAAGTAATCAGTCCAAATCATTTACTGAACAATTCCTCCTGCATTTTGCTTTACTGTTCAAACATTTGGTGGATAAAATATTGCCAGATGTAACTCCAGAATCTGTCTTTAAAAAAAGGTATTTTGCTTGATTTATTTCCATTTTACAGGTAGAATGACTGGGCTTTCAAGCTTGAAGGTACATTAAAAGTATGAGATAAGTTCCAGAAGAATTTACATATTGAACAAATTCCATGAAGAAAGAAATTAAACTTGTATTAATAGTACCAACATCTCAGTGATACATATAAACATTATATGACTAATCAGACTGGAATTTAGTTTTGTTACGTCTTAAGCATGGAACATGTTCAGCCATGATGCCTGATATTATGGTATAGCATTCTTGCCTGGATAGTATAGTAATAAACAGCCAGATAGAAAGAAAATGTGCCCCAGATTAACATACCCCCTCAATCTCTGAATCCTTCAGGAAAAAGTTGCTGTCTTAAATCTTTTGCGATATACAACTGCTGTCTCCAGTAAAGTAGTACAAACTGAATCTTAAGTGTTTTCAACTCTAAATATTTGACCTACCCAATACAGGCAAAATGTTTTTAACATTCATAGAAGTGAAATGTGCATGCACATATGTACGCACTGGTATGTAGATAAAAAGCATGTTTTTTTTTCTGCACCAGGTGCAGTGTAAAGGGCACCACTCTTCCCTAGCACTTACTGCTCTTGTTTGCTTATTTAGACTTCTGAAAATTTTAAATCCTTTATTGAAATACAAAGGGTTTGCCACCTATTCAAGTTAGTTATACTAGCTGATGCAGAGATAATCCAGAAGCTGGCCTCAAACCAGGAATGAAAAAGGAAACTATTCAGTGTAGAAATCACAATACACATCCTATTCTTCTTTTTACATGGAGGCTTCAAATAGAGATTTATAAATTCATAGGTCTTAAGGCTGCAAGTGACTTAACAGTCACTATAGTGTGACCCTCTGCATAAATGAAATTATGATTTATGTAAATAAATACTTGCTTTATGTCCTATGATCGTGATTGAACTGAAGCATATAGCTCATAAAAATATCCATCTTTGATAAAAAGAGTTTCCAGTGTTTGAAAATTTGCAACAATCCAGCTGCACAGAGGTTAATGAAGGTGGATGGATAGCATCTGCCATGCATTTCTAGTGAGAGGGTGTGAATTGATAGCTGCATGTCACACTATATTGGTCTACATCTAGGTATATCCTATTATGGCTAGTCCTGATATGCCAATATATGACAATTAAAAATCAAGATAATAGCTAAAGAAATGATTGCAACTTCTTTAAACAATAGCATCTGTTTAACAAACAAACAATAAAAAAAACCCCAAACCAAAACACAAAAACTTCCACCCTAAACATTTTTTATTGCTGTTATGAAAATCTAACAAAACCCAGTAATCCAACATATAATATATGGAACTGGTTGTTCTGAGGTTCATATTGCTTGTGCCCATTTAAGACTCTTTGTTTACAAAACTTAGATAAACCAGTTAATGTGACCAGCAGCATGAGTTGAAATAAAGGGATGGGGTCATGTCCTTATTGGCATTGCATCTAACTAGTGTTTCTCCATCAGTGCTGCTGTTCTACTAAGTTCAGCAGAGTTGCCTCTGAGGTGTTTCATTAAGACAGGGACTTCTAGGTTGACTTGTCTTTTAAACACCTTTTGGGGAATGGATGCATTTCTTTTTAGTTAATTCTAACTACATGATAACACCAGCTTCTGCAGAGCAACTAGTGCTGTGTTATAAAAAAAAATCTGGAAAAAAGATTCTGGGATGTTTTAAAATAAATATAGCCCTAAATTTAAAAATAAAATGAGAAATTAGGAAAACAAGTATTCTGAAATTGCTTTATTGCCTGGCTTCACATCAAATGAAATACATTGTTCAACCTAAACTGAATGTGGATATTTTGGGATAATTGATCAAGAAGTTTCATTTTTGGTTGAATGAACACTTTCAATCACAGAGAAACATTTTGGTCTAATTTCATGGAAAATGTTTTCCTTTTCCAATCAAACAAGTATTTATTTCAACAATTATTCACCAAATGAACTGAAAACACTTTCTTTACCTGCTTGTGTTCCTACAGTGTGTGTGCTCCTCTGCATTCAGTATAAAGCATTTGCCAAAATGAATGCACCGATTTGCCCAAGAACTATATTAAATTTGAGGCCTAATAGGGTTACTATACAGGTTGAAGAAAAGGGTTAGAGCTAGATTAAACAGAAAAGAGGTGCAAAAGCTCAGCTGAGAATTCTGCAGGGGGAAATTACTGCTTGTATGACCACAAAACCAAGCCAGGTGGTGGCTTCTGACTCAGGTCTGACTCTAGTCTGTCAGACACTGTTAGCCCAAACACAGCTGTTATCTCCCCACACCTAACACACTTATACAAACAGGAAAGTTTCTTTATTTGCACATGAAATAATTTGCCATAAACCCGTTTGGCAATGTGGATAAATGATCCCAGCAATTCTGACCCTTGCTACTCTAATATTATCTGCATGCCCAGAATTGCTAGCCCAATAGTCCATTTAGACATAGGCCATGGGATCCTATTGAACTCAGCTCTTAGCTCTACTAAACTCTGAAGATTTAACCTGTTCATTAATGTTGGAAAATGATTACTTTTCACCAAAATCTAAGCACAAGTTTCAGACCTTTGTTCATGTCAGCGCTCAAGCAATCTTCTCATTTCTAGACTAAGTCTAAAACACAGGTAAATGAGCTCTATGTTCCCCAAACACGATGATTATTCTAACCTGATTGTTGATATGAATATATTGCATCATCCATAATAAATTGAGGCTGCTGGCCCAGACTAAATCTAGTCAGGTGGCCCCTTTGATACTGATGTCAAGTTATACATTTTCTGGCCTTGTTGATCTGGACCCTAGTCCTTACCCCGAATTTAGGCTTCCTTATCTTTGCTGCCCTAAGTCCAAGGTTATTCTTACCACCCTTGTTTGTAGCCATATTGAACACCTGTTCTGGGTAAGTTTAAACCAAACTTAAACCCTAATATATATTTCTGAACCTACCTCAACCCCTTTTTATTAACTCTTGTGCATTTCAGCTATAGATGTAACCTTTATCCAAAACATCATCCTATTCTATTAGCATTATTTCTTATCCAAAGTACCATGGCCCAGGAGGCAAAATCATGTTAAGAGCACCAAATTTGGCCTAAGTGTAGTCCTAACCTTACCTTATCAGATCTTACAGAAGCTATTGCCCTTGATTTCAGGTTGACACTGCTTTGGTCATTCCCCTGTATTTAAAGTGGGAATAAAAGTGGTTCCTCTGTTGAAGGTTTGTATACAGATGGGCTGAGGTTTACATTTCAGGCACAGAGTTGAGACAGTATCTCAAAATATTGTGGGGTGAGAATTTATATCTGGGTGTAACAAGATTGCTGCTTGATAATTTCCAACATAGGCTTTCTTGAATATGTAGGGCTTAAGCTTGCTGTATTTGAGTCCTAGGATTACACCAGAAAACTGTTATGTGTTCTAACAGCTGAAAGATATTGAAAAGCAGTGGTTTAAATAGAAGGTGGATGAGTTTGGAGCTTCTAGTCACTTGTAAAAACAAAAAAAACTGAAGAGCACTAAGTATGCCACTTAAATTTATATATGTGCCTATTTTGATATGTAAGGAATGGGGAGAGTATCAACTGCTTTTCAGGCATACTCAGCATGAATTACTGTGAAAAGTGACACATAACTCTTCAGGTGTATCTAGTATATTTATAGTACCGAACAATATTAAGAAGGCTGCGTGTTTTTAATGTATCGATTTAAATGGATACCTGTAAAATGTGGCTTCTGAGTAAAGAAAGCAAAAGAATAGACCTTCAGTCATTGATGTAGTGAGAATATATTCTCAGATTTAACAAGAAAAGAAAACCTGAGCAATCACTGGCTTGATGTATTGCTAAAATCTTTTTTGCTTGCTTTGGAGATGATTGAGGAGGCTATGTAGCCTTTTCTAAAAAGTAAGTTCTACAGTAACTGGCTCTACCATTATGTTAATTAAGTGCCTTCTCAGTTGCTTCTTCTAACCTCAGGTGGCTCAGGCTTTGCAAGAGCAAGATTTTTCAAGTTTTTCTCGGTGGCTTACAGAGTCAGGTGCAAGTGGCCAACTTCTTTAGGCTCAGACACTTTACGGAGAGGCTGAATTGTAAGTTTTCATGTCAAATGTACAGTACTGGGTTGTGAGTGACAAGGCAGTAACAAATAGTAACTCCATCTGTTATATGTCCCAGTTAAAGTAGTTTAATTTTATGAGTTTAATGGTCCATTATTTTCCTAAGCATTTCTTCTTGAAGACTCAACTAAATTGCTATGCCAAGCAGTGTAAAATAGCCTTGAGAACATCTTATGAATCCAAACACACGTAATAGGACTACATATGACTGAAGTAGTACTGTCAGTTACTTTTTCTTTCCCGCTTAGTCCTTTAAAACAAAGTTATCCTCAATTTCTGCCCCTTATTTGCACCCTTCTATGTTGTACTGCTGTTTGTTTACACTGGTATTTGTGTTGTAGCATGCCTGTGGGCAGCACAGCTGTGGAGGTAGCAGGAAGCGATGCTGCGGTGGTTTGCTGTAGAGCAGCAGGGAGTGCACTCCACAACTGCGTCTCCCCACAAAGGCTGGTGAGCTTTGCGCTTTGTTGTCTGTTGGTTTTGACAAGTGAGTAGTGAAGACAGTACAGATAAATGGTTGCTAAAGTTATAGAGTGTTTGCCCCAACAATTACTACATCTAACTGATAGAACTGTAATGTTAGTACTTTGGCAAAATAATTTTATGTGGAACTAAACAGATAAGAATTTGTGTGTGTGTGTATATATTTATATATGTATACATAGAATGTGTATATACACATAATTTACAATTAAATGCAAATTATCTGAAGATACTTTTGATACATTTCAACTTTTATTTGATAATGTCTACCAGAGAATAGCTGTTTCAGGTATTTATTAATTATCTACATCGTATGCCCTTGTTATACGCCTGTATCCTTGACATCATCAAATCCTTCCTACTCAGAAGCTGTTCTCCTGGACAGAGCCATCTTTTTGCACTCACTGTAGCAAAGTGAAGAATATAATTTCCCCTACTACTCTCTCCCTCAAATGTGAAATTTTTTATTCCCTCTCAGAAACACCCACTGTTACGGTTGGATTTAGGTAGTTCCTTTAACCTTCATCTATCAGTATTCATAAAAAAATATTTATGTTTAGTTTCCTTTCACAGTGCTGTATGCAACCAGAACACAACAGGCTGTTGCAAAATTGGTCTCAACCTTTTCTTCCAGCGCTCAAAGCTGAGCGTAGTCACCCACAGTCACCCCCTGCCCCTCCTCCCTTGAGTTTTCAACACCTGTACAATGTGCACGAAAGGATCAAGAACACATTTAAACTCAAATAACCTATATACTGGTGAAATACATAACCAGGAAGCCATCGAGTTTCTGTGAAGGGAAAGATACATGCTACCTGTAACTACTTGTGACAGAGAATTTTCTGGATTTACTAACATACAAAAAGATACATGGATTTTTTTCCCTCTGCAGGTTATGCAATGTGACACATTTTGTACATTTTTAGATGCCTACACAAGATAATGGACTGACTGACCAAATTTTCTGTAGATACCAAACCATACTGTTAGCAAAATATAATTTTATCCGTGTTAACTGATAACTCATGTTCAGTGATTATGGCACTTACATACACAAAATACAATTCTTTAGTCAAATCTGTGTATATAGTGTCTATATCATGTACCATTTTGCTTAGATAAGCATTTTCTTACAACATAAGAGATATCTTGGACTATTTTTCCATACATTTAAAAGGATGACTACATTTTACATCATTATTTTAATCTTAGTGGTTCACTACTGTTGAAGTATCTTCCTCTGCAGAAGTGTTCTTGGCATGATTTTGACACGCTTTCACTTACAGCTGTCAAAGCTGTAGTCTGTGTGTGTTGTTATACCTATGGCTTCCTCATTCTTTGGAGGGTAGTGGGCAATTGCTGTGCGTGTTGTGTTGAGATATTCAGGTCTTTTCTGTGATGAGTCTGCACACTAGACACCAGTGGGTAAGACTGTAAGAGAGAAGAAACAGTATTTTCCTCATTTCCTCATGCAAGTGAATCAGTGATCTGGCCTAAGTACCAAAATCTACAGATTTTCTCCAAGTCCTGCTACTTGACTCATTTGCTTTGGACAGTGAAAGCTGGGTGGTAGATTGATATCACTTCTATGGTGCTTGAAGCAAGATTGTAGAAGAGCAGCCTAGAATAGCTGGAATTGAGTTGGTTGGGTTTTGAAAACACATATGTAGTAATATTGCCTAAATATTTGTTCTTGGCTATATGATAACTTTGGTATCTACTGGTACGTGCTCTCCATAACAATTAGCACAGTCTCAGAATTTAGGTCTTTCTCTCCTCTAGCTTGGCTTGACTTTACATCTGTGTAATTCCACATATTTCAACACAGTTAAACAAAATAAAGGCTAAATTTGTTTGTGTATCATGCTTGTATTCATGACGTTTTTAATTCTAATGCACTGTAAACCTCATGATGATCTGCCAACAGCAAAATAAAACTACAATATTGAATTACGTCTTTAATAACATCATGAAGGACAAAGTGAATAACTTAAAATGTCTTTAAACTATAAACAACATGTACTTTTAGTAAAGCTTTGAGTAAATTGTTGGAACAGAACAGCACTCAAAAATAGGTTTACCTGCTTTATATCCTTCCTGCTGTCACAGTTAATAATATATGGCAATAATTAGTTTAGCCTAGGAATAGAAAAAAAGGGTATGGGAAATAGTTGGAAGAAAGATGTTGAAGCTTTCTCACAGAAACTTCTTCAGGATGGTGTGGTGGTCTGTTTTGTCACTTAACTAGTGAATTACCAGCTCCATTCATAGCTATGCAATAGTACGTTGAGTCCAATTTTTCACATAGCAGAAAATTAGCTTTAATTTCTTAAAACTGAATCCTCTATGCAGCAATAAACATGGGAAAGAGGAGTATCACAGAATCACAGAATGTTAGGGATTGGAAGGGACCTCAAAAGATCATCTAGTCCAATCCCCCTGCCGAAGCAGGACACCTAGGTGAGGTTACACAGGAAGGCGTCCAGGCGGGTTTTGAATGTCTCCAGAGAAGGAGACTCCACGACCTCCCTGGGCAGCCTGTTCCAGTGTTCCGTCACCCTCACTGAGAAGAAGTTTCTTCTCAAATTTAAGCGGAACCTCTTGTGTTCCAGCTTGAACCCATTACCCCTTGTCCTATCATTGTTTGCCACCGAGAAGAGCCTGGCTCCATCCTCGTGACACTCCCCCTTTATATATTTATAAACACTAATAAGGTCACCCCTCAGTCTCCTCTTCTCCAAACTAAAGAGACCCAGCTCCCTCAGCCTTTCCTCGTAAGGGAGATGCTCCACTCCCTTAATCATCTTAGTTGCCCTACGCTGGACTCTCTCCAGCAGTTCCCTGTCCTTCTTGAACTGAGGGGCCCAGAACTGGACACAATATTCCAGATGTGGTCTCACCAGGGCAGAGTAGAGGGGAAGGAGGACCTCTCTCGATCTACTAACCACCCCCCTTCTAATACACCCCAGGATGCCATTGGCCTTCTTGGCCGCATGAGCACAGTGCTGGCTCATGGTCATCCTGCTGTCCACCAGGACCCCCAGGTCCCTTTCCCCTACACTGCTTTCTAACAGGTCATTCCCCAACCTATACTGGAACCTGGGGTTGTTCCTGCCCAGATGCAGGACCCTACACTTTCCCTTGTTATATTTCATCAAATTGTTCCCTGCCCAACTCTCCAGCCTGTCCAGGTCTCTCTGGATGGCAGCACAGCCCTCTGGCGTGTCAGCCACTCCTCCCAGTTTAGTGTCATCAGCAAAGTAAAGTACTTCAATTAGGTGGAATTATATTGTCTCTCTGCATAGTATAAGAACATGTCAAAACTTGTGATGGAACTTCCCAATAAGCAGGTGTGCACCATAAAATAATGGCATGAGATTTACATCTGGGATTTAAAGAGTCAGAAAGATGGCTCTAAAGGCTGTCTTCTCAAAAATATCTGGGGACAGTGTGGTTTTCTTAAAGATCGGTCAACATATGTTCACAGCTAAGCAAGTATGCAGTGCTATACTAGCATAGGGCTTGTAGGGGCTACTGCAACTTTTGAATTGACTTAGTTAAAATGAATTTTCTGCACAATGAAATGGGGGAGCAAGTTTTGAGATAGCCTGGAAAACGACTTTCCAGTGGATTTGAGAAGTAAATTTTTATGCAGTTAAAAAAAAAATTAACTTTCATTATACTAAAAAGTAGAGCTAACAAATCCATGCTGCAAAATATAAAATATTTTTTTGTGATACTTAGCTGTCAAATTATACATGAATTCAATAAGAAATGGAAAGAATGCTTTTATAGAAACTGTGCCACAAGTCTAGTTTTGGATTAAAAGAAATCCAGCTGGATAAAGCAAACTCTTTCTTGTTATGTATTAATCACCCAATTATGTTACTTCTGCTGTAATTAATTCTGCATTAATGGCACTCAGAACCTCAATAAATCAAAAAGGTGAGAATTTTGCCCCATTCTACTCTGCTTTCTAACTTCCTTCAGCTCAAATTTCTAGAATAAAAAAGGCTTCTAATATTTTTCCTTTACCTGCAAAATTTACAGCATGTCACTCAGATGAACAACTGTTTTGTTTTCTCTCTGGAGATAATATAAAGATACATGTAATCCTCATCAGCAATTCTTTCAGCTTCCCTGGTGCTAGCTCTGACTATTTTTTACAGCTTGTTTCCGCAGAGTGTGCAGAAAGAGCTCTGTCAGGACTCACTGTACTTTTAGCCACTACCTGTTGCTTTTGCTCAATAGATAGAAAGTGAGAAACTTTCTTATCTTGGTGTGATTCACATAAACTTTTGAGAGGACAAGGGGACATACCACATAATATTATTCATAAGTTTTTATTCCCTCTGCAACAATATTATCTATGGTACTTATTCTTATTTATTCATCTCTTTTATATAACCTGGTCTGATTATCTCCTCAGCTTGATGATGTGGGAACAGCAAGCCAAAGAAGCTTTCCTGCACTACTGAAAATTCAGTGTATAGTTGAAAGCTCTATGTGAAACATGGCAACAGGCTTTTCTAATTTATCATTTTTCATTATTTTGACCTAAGTACATCTATCTTTATTAAATGCATCATGCTTTACTATCTGTAAGTGCAGAAGACATAAATCTCACACATACTGCTGTTTGTATATTCTGTAATGTAAGTAGGTCTAGAACTACATTTGCAGTGTTACTGCAAGATGCATCAATTCTACCGCCTAGTAACTATTGTAACAACTAATTAAAAGAAGATACATGATCAAATTAGCTGTTATATTAGCAGTGTCTTACTAGAGGAGTGAGGGAGGAAATAAGGATTCTTTATAAGAGAACGAAGGTGACAGAATAAGGATTTTTATATAACCATGTATTGATTACTGGTATTATCTCTTCATATAAGAAGTTTCTGCAGTGTCCACAGGAATGTTATTTATCCATCGAGAGAAATATTCTTCTCAGCTGCCTAAACAGAGGTCATGCAACACTGTTTGTTCAGCTCTTCGTCTCTGAAAGGTCATTTGGTATTTGTTAATTAATGGAAATGTCCTTGATACTGGCAATGAGATGAATGTGAGTGTAAATAGATGGTACTCAACATCCAGAGACCCTTACTTTTGTAAATTGTGTTTGGAAGAGATGCATAACTGTCAAAGGCCTTGCCTGACCATGTATATTGATGGGATTATGTAGATATGTCTCTGCTTGTTGCTGAGAGGTTAACGAGGCTCTCATGAGACTGCAGTATAAAGAAAACTATTGATGCACCAGCACAAAAAATCAAGTAGTCCAATAACAATCACAACAAGGAGCAGCAGCTACCATTAGTAAAGTAACCAAAGGGAGCAATTGTAAGCTTTGTTTCTGGACACAAAAACTGAAGGAAGACTGAAAATAATAGTTTCCAGGGAATATAGGCATATTGATGCAGGTAGGAAGTATTTCCTGCCAGGATTTGTCACTAATTACTTTTCCCCATTCTGTAAGGATGAGCTCTTTTGCTCTATCTTATTATTCAGCACTGTGATATTGCTCTTCCCTAGTTTCCTCAGAAAGGGCTTAGAAGAACAAACCCTTTCTGTACTAGCTGTGTATACAATCAGGTGAAGAAGCTGTCAGCTCTTGGTATGATTTCTGTGTAGGCAGTTCTTGAGAGATGTTGCTAAATACAGTCTTATTCATGTTTTCATCTCCAGTTTTGGGGGACAGGCGGGGAGGGAGTGGAAGATAAGCAGCTATTCAGGCCATATACATCAGAAATGTTGTACATTTGATGACAGCAACTACAAGATTTCATATGCTCTCTAAATCTACTTTATCTTACCTGCCAAATGCCATGATACAGCCAAGTAAACATACTAAAAGCATACTATCAATTCATGAGTTTGTCAAAATTCTTGGTCATCTGGATATTTAACGTAGTTTATAATTTTTGGTGTAACTCAAGCGTGTATATTTGTTACCCCCTGAAAAGTTCCAGTAGTTCAAAGAATATGAATGCCGAAAGAGATGAGGGAAAATTGATTTTTAATTTGATCTGAACATTTCCAGAATATACTTTTCAACATTTCCTTACCTTTGATAATACACTTATTCAAAAAACTGGAATCAAATGTAACATCACGATGTTCTGTTTCTTTATTTTGTAGGCTAGCCAGATTGGCTTAGCATGCTCATTTTGTCAGAATTTATATATTGGTTTATGGGGAAAAAAACAGGGACTGAAAAAAATAGATTCAACATGTGTTCAAACAGGGTTTTCTGGTGCAGGTAGCAGTGTCCAGGAATTCCAGATACTGATCCCTTTTGTCCAATGGAATTGTGAGATATCAAGCTTGTTGTATACCTACTAAACAATAATAAAAACTTTGCATGTAGTATGGAATTAAAGACAAACTCAAGGCCTTCATGAGGCCATATAGCCCCCAGGTGACAAGTGAAGCAGAAGATTGAAGTAAAACAAATAAATAAAAGGGTTAAAACAAAGCCTGTACTTGTTTGTAAGAGACAAAATTTCACAAAAAAGTTCTTAAATATTTTATATTTTGCTATATGTACATCTTTCAAGTGTATGCATTGACTAAGTGTAACTTGTACAAATATAGAAAAATTCTATGTAATAACTTAATTTTGTGAAATCCAATTATATTTTTTTTTACTAAACCCAGGAAAAATGCCTGCCATATTATTTTTAGGAATTGAGAGATTGGTAGAACAGGTATCAGCAACAAAGGTGAGTGCTTAGCAGCCAAGAAGGCCAGAATTTTAGCAGAAGCAAAGTCATGGCAATATCTGGACAAACCCAAATATCAGAAGGATTTTTAAATGTCCATGAAATTGTTCATTGGAAAATGCTTAATCACCAAATACTTTAAAATGGATAAACTAAGAGAAAAAAAACTAAGAGGAAAAAAAAAAAAAACCTAAGAGAAATTAATCCTTGTGAAGGAATACTGCATGAAACACTATTAAGCCTATGTGAATTAAATAAATAAAAAAGTATCCAAACGATCACTTCTCTAGTTTTATGATGGTGCTTGAGAGATGCTTTCTCTGAAGGCTGAGCATACTGTGGCTGTGTATTAAAAGCACCTTTCACTGCTTTTCACGGGGAAGCTATATAAAATGGACAAATAACATTTTATAAAATATTTACAATGCGGTTCACATGAAAGCAGGGCACTAAAAGACTATCTGACAATAATCAAGAAGGTGCAGGGAAAGCATGTGTGAATACTGAAATTCAAAGGACCTAAACTGTCCTTTCCAGAAATTGTGTGTTCTTGCACTTTTCCTTCTGAGGAAACCCTCTTTGAAGCCAGAGCAGTACCTGGGGCTTTGGGCTGAGGCCTGCACTAGATGCTGCTTGAGGACTGCTTGGGATGCTCTTGGTGGCACAGACACCACGGCTGATCAAAGACAATTGTTTAAATGCCCATCAATGTTTATACATATCTCGTTCTTAGTCTGTGCATGAAAACTATTCACAGCAAGAACATCAGAACATGCAAACTTGTTCTAGATTTCCCCTTAGGGATGTGAACTACTCTGAACTCCAGGAGACTGTACTGAGAGGGAAAAATTTCTGCAAGTTTCTGTGGTTTTAGGCCACTAATATGTGGTAGAGGATAAGATTATTCTACATGATGTCATGGCTCAGGTAACAAGATACATTTCCTTTGTCATAAATGAGACATGCTTTTTCTCTGCTGTGTTTGCTCTCTGCCTAATGCATTTTCTACTTTCTGTGTTGCTGTCAAAAATATTATAATATAGTGTTGTAGGAGAATGGGTTATTCATTCATCTGGGATATGGAAATCCCGTTAATTTTAGAAAGTGTGTTTAATAAAATTGCACCATTGGCAGATACCTTTTCATAATATTATACTGTGTTTATTAGACAGAGAAAATCTCTTTGCATTAGGTTCAAAGCCAGAAATAGACTTCCAAAGCAGCCGGGTGCCTAGGTTGCTTAGATATTTTGAAAATCCCAATAGGCCTCTATTTGTAGTTTTTTGGCACCTAAATACCCTTGAAAATCTGGTTCAAGAGTTATTACAGTAAGACAAAGGAATAATAACTTATGTTTTTCAAGCCAGGAGGATTTTACTGGCACTAAGCATCTTGATGTTGCACTAGGGGAAATTATATATACATGTTTGAGAGCACTGAATTAATTATATCCTAAAATAAGACGTTGTTTAACATATGTAAAGAATCTGTTCTCAAATACATTATTCTGTGTAGGGCTTGAAAGAAAGTGTTTTACCAGCCTAGGAAGGCTGTAAACAGGGAGATGGCCAGTATTCACTGGTTCGTTGGCAGTCTGGAAAACAGACATGGAGCAACTGAAACATGTTGCTCAGCCTTAATGCCAGACTCATCACTATTAATTTTTTTTCTTTCTTGCTGCTATTCTTTTGCTTAAGCTTCTTAAAGTCTGCTTGTCCATTTTCCAGTTCCTATGAAAATATCTTCTATAATTTCGAAACAACCTCGAAATGATTTATTTTCACAATTTTGACGTTATGAATCAGAAAGAGCAATAGATATTTCGGCTTCTGGGTTATTCTTAAGTAAGCGAAGAAATAAATGAAGTCTAGTCAATGTACTGAACTATGTATGTGTTTTCTTCATGGCCTCAGGAAGAACCCAGAGCTAAAAGCTCTATATTAATTTTTGATGGTTGGTTTCTATTCTGATGAAAACTGTTTCTTTATATCTGTGGCAGGTAATGCAGTTGAAGCAGCAAGAGCTATAGGGCTGTGAAAACTTTAGTAATACTTTTATAATTTTATTTTAAACTCTTGGCCATAATTGCAGGAAATAGGTTTTCACTCATTTTTTCTGTAACTCAGGTTGTATATCCATCTGCGATAAAATGACTGGAAGTAAAATTGATAGATCTGACTTAGGCAGGATTTTTCCACCTTGCTTCCTCTCCTGAACGTGAGTGATGAGAATTGCAAGATGTAACATTTTTGACACATTCTGAAGGACTGGTAAAATCCAAATTCTCTGCTACACTAAAATTAAAAATCCAACTTGACATGGAAATTGGGATATTCACAACTGAAGTAGATTTGTGCTGAAATAGATGCACATGCTGTAAACCTGGTTCTTTGCCCTCACTTTGCTCTGATGGAAATTCAGGGTGATATCTAACTGGATCCAACACAATATCCACAACTAATTTTAGTGTAGTTCTCTGATGACCAATACCCCATCCTCTAGGAGAATATGATGTATAGCCTCCATAATCTCTTCTGTAGGACAACAAACTCTCCTTTTAAAATCCAATTAATTAGATAGAAGAAGTAAGTGTACAGGCTATTCTACAGTGTATTTACATACTGTTATTTAGTTGTGTTCTAAGACATAGTTCCTAGTAATAATAGGAAGATTTACTATTTTTTTTAATAAATTGAAAATTAATATACCCTGCAATTTGGAAAAGATGGAACTGGGCCATTGAACCTGCTGAAGTCATGGTTGATATTTTGAGATAATTTTGCAATGATCAATATTATTTGGATAAAGACTTTATGGGTAATGGCTGTTTTAAAGAATGAAAGCATATTTGCACCTGTCTGGAGTAGTTCTGTGCATTTAGTCCCAGCTGTTAAAAAGCAAGTGATGTTTCGGCTTGTGTAGCACCTGTTTTCGATTTCAGAGGGGAAACAGAAGAAAATTACTTCAATGGGTGGTGACATTAAATACAGCTGCTGCCTGACAGAAAGCATGTTATCTCCCTTTTACCCAAGTGAAAACACTTCTGCCTTGCATCATGGATAGAATCAGAGCTCCAGCTGTATTCTCCCAGAGGAAGAGACAGAAAGGGATGTGTTCCTCAAACCTTTCCTGCAGTTATGAAATAAAGTTCAATAAGTTTGTCATTTTCATTATGCAGAGGAAGATGGGAATAACCAGAAGGATGTTTTTGATGGATCTGGCAAGAAGAAAAGGTTTCAGAGTAGAAAGTGAGCTAAGGTAGGAAAATGTTTATATGCGTAGAAACAAAATGTAGTAATGCTGCTAGAAGCATTCTAATAATAAATGCAGTCATACAAATAGACTGTGGTTGAAGTTTTTGCTTATGTATTTAGTGGATATACTTTGCTCTTCCCGCTCTAAAGGTGATTCAGAATTTCAGTAGGTGTTCCTCAAGCATGGTTTGTTTTTATTGTCTTCTGCACAGAAAGTAGGCAGAACACAAACATTAGCAAAATTTCTATTCTTTTTATCTCAAAAATCTATGGTTCTGATTTATCTGAAGTTTGTCAATTTTAATTTGTCTGCATTTTTCAATGTACTGCTTCTCACATGGAAAATAAAAAATGTTATGTGTGAACTTGCAAATGTTTTCCACAGGATATGTTTCTATGCTTTTGTATAGTCTCACTGGAATCAATGAATCATGTCTTTAGCTGATCTAAATCAGCCATTGTTTATTTCACCCTTGAAGTCAGGTTAAGTTTAGATTAAACTTGATGGCCAATTTCTGAAATGAAAAAAAAAATTAAGTATTCAAGAATGGAAAATATGATGGATTGAGGGGGGCATTTCTCTAGAACATCTCTGGTCTTCCAATATTTAATCTTCCTGTGAGGAACACACTGATGTGAGTCTCAAGGTTACTGGCTGACAAGTTAGTAGAATCTGGAAGAGCACTGAAGAAAAAAACTAGGAATAAAATACCACAGATATGGCATTTCAGGGTGAAAATATACTGCAACTGCAGATTTGTCTGGTGGTGTTTTAATAAGCCAACTCATTTTGAAGGAAGCCTTCCTCCAAATAATGCTTTTCATGAGTGCTGGTTATGTCATTATGCAGTTTTCTGAAAGCTTAATCATTTTGTATGTTCTCTAAAAAGCTGGAAGAAAACCAAGTATTGATCATTTCTCTGCATCTGTATGCAGATAGTATACAACTGGGTCCTCCCTATAAAAGCTCGTTTCCACAGATTATTCAATCCCATCAGCTTTGAAAGCCTGAGGAAGAAGGGAGGATGAAATAATTTGTAAAGCAAGATTCTAGCAGGTATTGAACAGAAGTGGGCAATTAGTGGCTGATACAAAACTAATTGAATTCTTAGGGGAAAAAAAAGTGAACCGGGCTGTTCTGAATCCTACATTAACAATCTGTTGAGGTCTGAGTAGAGGCTTTATCTGGGCTGCTTTTACACACAGGTATTTATTGCCAGTATCTCAGCCTTTCTGTAAATTGTATGCAAGGCAGGTGTTATGTTTCATTTCAGCTTAGCTGCTACTGGATAAAACAGAACTATTTAACTGTTGATTTTTGTTTTTGAAAATTCCAGGGGAGATGCTAAATCTGTTATGTTCTGTGCCAAGAAAAAAGCACAGCTGTACAGGTAACAGAGGAAACTGGTGCACAGCAGCTAAACTGCTGCTGTGAGCATAGTGATGGCAAAGTTCCCAGATCTGCAGCTTGGTACAAATATACTGCATATGAATATTTTATATAAAGTGACATAAACCACAGGAAGAAGTAGTTATATGCCTCTAACTGATTCCCGCCCCCACCCCCCGCCTCAAGTAAAGATGTGACAGCTTCATTGAAGTACAACCTAGCAAGGTGGAGTAATACTAAAACCAATAGTATTTTATGGAGATTCACCTAACCTAGATTTGTAATCTTTTAGATTAAAATAAATTTGTATTTTTATTTTTTTTTTTTCTCTCTATGGACTCTGCTCTACAAGTTCCACAGTGTGGGAGAAAAAAATTGTGCTATACAATGACACTTTTCGTATTTCTGAAGTATAGTACATTCAATACCTTTCCAAATATACAGAGTGCTCCAAAAAGATAGACCCAAATTATAATTGCAGTTACACAGCAATTTGGTCCATCTTTTTAAAACACCCTGTAGTACATTTAATGTATTGGCGAGTTATGTGATAACAGTTTTCTATGGGGTGATGGAATTATTTGTCATTGTGATTTAATGAAATCAGTGATTATTTGTATGAACTAGGCCAAGGGGTTTTGTTCATCTCCTAGGAAGTAGTTTGCTTTGAAAAGTTGTGCAGTCTGCCTTTAATGGTTAGCACACATCATTTTTGAAGTTCATGCTAACCAGCTATCTCTAACAGTGGTGCCCTATCTGCCTGGACATGTTAACTTCTTAACTTCTCCAGGTGTTACAGAAGGACTGCGAAACAATCTGTCAGGTCCGTGTGAATTTACTGTATATGCACAAGGCTGTCAGCAGCATGAGCTAGCAGGAGGCTGCAGAGATTTGCAAATGGAGGACGCTGCCATCAAGACAATTTATGTTCCAATTCTAGGCTTATTTCTAGAAAAATTAAGTCAAATAATGACACTGTCTGTCTCTGCCTTTTCCCCAAAAAGTTGAGGAATCTGTTGACTGATATCAGTTAATTTTGACATGTATTTCAGAGATACTGAGGCTCTGCAGGTTTCATGAAAATGAAGAGTTTCCTCCTTTATCTGTTGTTGTCCTTGTGGGTGACAGCACCCTCCTGCAGTGTGTGCTAAGGGGGAATGCTAGGAACGACTCAAATTTCCTGCCAAGTTAGTAGTTTCCTGAACTTGCTGAGGAATGAGGTAAGACAAGGTAGAAATGTAGAGATCATCCTAAGTTTGTACGTAATTCCTTCTTGAAACGTAATTTTGTCCATGTCCATTATTTTTTCCATGGAAGGTGCAGAACCATGCCTTTTTAATCATGAACTATCATGGGATTCTTTCCAATGTTATTCTAGTACATCAACCCCAATTTAGCGTAATGACCTTTGTGCTACTATATTTTTAAACAATGTACACAGTATAATCTATTGAACAATTACTCAATCTGTAAATTTTATATTCAGTAAACTAAGATATCAATTTTGTAAGAGACTGGCCTCTTATTAGCAAGGAATGGTCTTTATATGGAGTGCATAATTCATAAGATTTAAGTCATGAACATTTGACAATGCCATATGTAAAGAGCTTAGTGTAAATACAGAAAAGTTAAATTTACAAAAAGATGTTGATAGCTGTGAAGTTTACAGAATTATTGTTAACAGACTTTTGAATACTGTAAAGCTTTCATTAATTGATCAGGAAAACTGGGAAGGGGCTGTCAAGTATCCTAAAGCAACTTTTTCATTATGGTACTTCTCGTGCAAGCCAAATATTTTCAGAATTGTAAAAAAAGTGTAATAGGAAATGCTGAAAGAGAGGAAATGCTGCACTTAAAGGAACTCTCAGGCTAAAATCTTAAAGCAGATTTAATGACAGGAATAGATATATTGTGATATGAAAACGCAACTGCTTCCCACATCCTAACGTACAGTATATACAACAATTTTCAGGAAGTTCATGGTAAGTAAATATAGAAATAGCAGCTCTGTATCTGTGTACAGTTGGGTTCAGGAAAATAAGAAAACTTCTTCGTGTGTACTTCTTGACAGTGACTCCGTCACTCATATTGTGGCTGAGAACAACTCTTACTTGGAGGTGCTGGACTGGCTGAGAGGACAGGCTGTGGGTGACAGCTCCAGGTTTGAACTGCTGGATATCTCCTGGTTCACAGCCTGCATGGAAGCGGGAAGACCAGTTGATTCAGAAATGAAGTATCGTCTCATGGTAAGACAGATCCTTCAGTGTAAATACAGTGACATTCAAAATGAGTAACTATGTGGGTTTTTTTGTTTGTGTTTTTTTTTTTTTTAATATAAAAATTATATACTTGTGATATAATATTTTAAATTTTAAAACTTTTTTCACTAAATTTCACATGAGTAATTGACATAGTTTTAAAAATCCTAAGATAGTATGTCATCACATGTTACAAACTGGTAATATACATCATTCCTGAAAAGGTGAAAAAAAAGGATGCTATTAAAGGCGTATTTATAAAACATATTTACGTAAAACATATTTACTGTTGTTGTGGTATTTCCGGCGTTTCCACAAATACTTCAACATCATGGTAAAGTTCCCACTGAGGGCAGAGTGTTTTAATGGGCTCCTGATGGAACAATTTGCCTCTTCAAAACAGTACAAAAAATATTAAAACGTTTGCCTTTGGAAGTGATTGGCTAACTGCTGGGCCCTTGAAGGACCTGTGAAATGAAGGCTGTTGCAGTCTGTCAAATGCAACCACCAAGTACAGCTGTGCTAAGAAAAAAAAGGTTTTATTATATTGTATTATCTCTCAATGGTAGCTGTGAGAGGTTATCGTGAATGGCAGGCTGATTATCTGGTGAATGGTGTTTGACCTCGAAGCGATGGATGATAATATATTTTACTCTGATCTGTATTTGACAAAATTATGTGCTAATTTATCAAGTTGGAGTGTGGTGTGAAGTAGTGGTATTCAACACGCCCGGTACAGACTGTAGGCGATGAGGGTGTGGTAGGGGTGCCTGGGTCTGCTGTGCCCGGTGCAAAGACAGCCCATGCTGCTGTGCCCGTGAAACAGACCCTGTGATGTGGCAGGACAAACCCATTCCCGCGTTCTGCACGTGCTTGAGCCTCACGGTGGTGGATTTAATGTGCACTGGTGCGTCAGGAGAATTACAAGTCTGATCTAAAGTGCTCTGAAGTGAAGGGCAGGATTGTTGCTGATTTCTGAGGGTCTAGGTTACGCTCTGTGTGAACTGTGAGAAACAGTGACTGGGAAACCCATCAACACTGGGACCACAGCAGGATCCGCAGTGTGTATCTTCCTGAGAGGCAGAGGATGCCTGATTATTTAACAACAATATTGCACTGTTTGCTGCTTCTTCATCGTGATGTTTAGGTTATGAAGGATGATTCATAAATACCACCCTTCCCCAAGAGAAACTGTAGCTCCTGATTAATTCTTTCAGTCGTCTTTTATTGCCAGAAACTGTTTTCCAGGATTTTACATGTAAGAATTACTGTTTAATAACATTTTGGGGGCGAGGAGTGAATACACCAGATGGAGCTGTCGCTCTCAGACTCAGCATAATTCCATGACAGAATATGTGTTTATATTCGCAGTCCTTCCAATGAAGTATTTTTGCAGCATATTTATAATATTTTCGGTGAATCTGCTGGAGGGAGAATAGACCAAAGAAAATGCAAAACAGAAAAAACCTGTGAACCTTGTAACTACTGCATTATGTAGGCAAACAAGTAATAAAAATATAAATACTGGGAATGCAAAGTTGTTTTCTAAACAAGAAATAAATCCAAAATACGGGTAAAGTCCTGTGAAGATTGCCGAGAGTTTTGTATCAGGATTAAAAGTAAACCACATTACCCTTTATATGCATTCTCAATTTCAACAGTGCTTGAAGACCTATAGATTCAGATATCTCAGAAAGTGTCTTTTCATAGTTGGTTTTTTTTTTTTTTTTTTTTTAAATCAATGAGAGGACTACTGCAAGTCGAACTGCCCTAGTTTTCTTTTATATATAAAAGTCCTTTTGTAATACTGCTGGAGCAGAAACTTCTGAAAAAAGGTAGCAGCAATGCCAGGAGATAATTATTATACTTGATACTGGCTCTGCAAGTCAGAGCATCTGTTTCTATTGAAACACAAAGTTTTCATGCTAATAAATGTAGAATGCAATAAGCAAGTGACTGTCGTACTGTTAACTTTAATGCTTATAGTTAAGAACAGTCTTAATTATGTAATGGCTCTAAAGTAACAAATACTTTTTTTAAAGCAAACAAGGAAGGAAGAGAAAGGATTCTAGAAGTATGGCAAATTTACAAATTTATTGTTGCAGTGTGACCATGATTTTTTTTTCTGCCTTGGGAAATAAGGAAGGATTGAAGCAAAGGTTAATTTTCTTTTTAAGTACTAGACCAAACTCATACATAATGTAATTTAATTGGAGTTTCACTGAAGACAAATTTGATCCATTATGTCAGTCTTGTAAAATGTGAAGTGAAAGTGAATTAACAAATCTTGAACTCAGGCTACATCGTGAAGGCTTTGAGGTAAGAGGAATTAATTGCAGTGGGGGAATGTTGTGGGTGAAATCTCATCTACATGTAGGTTAGTGGTAGAACTCCCATTATCATCAACAGCAGTAAAATTTCGTCTTTCAGATCTTACAGTAGCCTATTTGGAAGGTTGTTCTTCATTCATGATGCTTGTTTTAATGCATTACTAAAAAGAAAGGTCCTTGCCCATGCGAAACAAGGGGAATAAAGTCAGAGTTACAGATCATTAGCTAACATATTAAATACCACTGTCACCAAAGTACATCTTTCTGTGGTTGCGAATGATCTGAGAGATGCTCCAATGTTAGTGATTTATAGAGTACGAAAGGCTGTGTGACCAGATCTAAGATAGTCTGGATTGTTATTGATTCATTTGCTGACAGTTGACTTCTATAGCTAATAGCCATCATTTAATTTATTAGGCTATGGAAGCGTGGTAGCTAAACATCTGCTTTGAAGGGAAATCCAAATATTTCTATGGCAAAGGAATGCATTCATTCAGAGACACCTTTCCCACCACAAGCATATGGGTATTCCGGACAATAGCAGTACATGGACATTAATATGTATGTAAGGGCATCCCCACATGCTAGAAAGAAGTGCTGTTTCCTGGGTAGTGGCAAAGAAAGAGGCAGAGGGGAAGATCTCAGAGGGATAAAAATAAAGGAAGAAAACCATAAGTGGGTTGGTATCCTCAACAGCCTTAGGAACTCTACTGTGTCTGCATCTCTTCTGATTTTTCCTCAGTCAGAACCCAAAAGTTGTTAGTTAGTTAGGTTTTTTGTTTGTTTGTTTGGTTGTTTTGGTTTTTTTTTAGGAAGAGAGATTTATTTCCTTGAACAAAAGATTTTCCTCCATATCAGGAAAAGGAAGTGTTGCATCTTTTGATCCCTTGCCATATTATGTGACAGGCAACTCATATTTAACATTTTCCAGAGTGTCTCACTCTGTTGCCTCATGAAAGAGAGAGACTCTAACTAATGGAAGAAATCCTTCATACTGACAAGTCAGTGTTTCCTAGAAAATAAAATGAGACTTATAAACTGGATGCCTTCTCTTCATAAAATGCTGGATATCAGCAGAATTTATTATTTGATCAATGCTGTCTGGACTTCACAAAGCTGCTGGCTGCTGAATAATGTGGCCTGATGCAGTTTCTAGAATCCACACACCTTATTCTCTGCTGCTCCATTTTCTCTCTCTCTATGTTATTTCCCTATGTCATTACATTTCTTTGTGTATTAAAAAACTAGTTTGACAAAGAGTGGAGTAATCTCCTATAAGATCAGTTCTGCAACTAAGCCTCTCTGCTGTACAAACTGATGCTAGTGGTACCGGCTGATTTTCCTGTGGAAAATGTCATTGTGAAGAAGTGGCAGTGACATTCATTGTTACTTCAGCCTGGATGTGAGTTACAAACTCTGATTAGCTCCAGCAATTAAGTGGCCTACACATCTGGATATTTTTTCAGTAGTTGCCCCTGTGCAGTGTACCATAATTTCATTTTAATGTAGTGGAGTTATATGCAAAAAAAGGAATTGTAATACTTACTTTTTCCTCTTCTCCATAGTTGTTTCTCCCCAGCACTACAAGTTATTTTGAGGTAGTGTGAGTTTCCAGGATTGCTTGTTGTACACTGTAATTGCTACTGGATGAATCTTCAGGTTTGTCCCATAATCTGTACAAATGACTATATCCCATCTGTTCTTCCCACCAAAAAGCAATATCAACCTTGTTCTTATGTTCTGCTGATGATAGATAATCTCTGTAGTTCTCATGCAGGCACCATTACATTCCCTAAAAATCAGGCTGCAGTAATTGCTGTTTGCTAGACATCTTTGATTTCTAGCCAAAGTCTCTCCTGTTATAGATAATCAAGTCCTGTTAATTAAAAACATAACTATTGCTGATTAAGAAAAAGTGTCAAATATCTTTGCTAACACAGGATGTTTATGTGCCAGTCTATCACTCTCTTAAACACATAGGGTTTCTGTATTGATTTTGCACTCATGCACAATGCCAGGTAATGCTACAATGTAGAGTTGTTCTTCGTGTATCTATGTCCTAATGAAGATAATAGCTTATTATACGTTCTATTCAGTAACACTGTTTTTTCAGTCTTTGCAGCTGAGGCTATAATTTCAAGCAGTATATTAGCTGTAATCAATCATAGTTTATATGATTTAAAATCAAATTTAAAGTATAATTCATGAATGTGTGCAAAAGTGGATGAGTTGTGCTGTTGATCCTGCCTGAAACCCATTTCAGTTATTCCCAAGAGTGGTCTTACACATAAAATAGCTTCCTTCCTTTCAGTGTATACTATGAAAACTGCCATATAATTCACTGCTCCTTCAGCTGTGCAAGCCAGTGCCTTTTATGTGTGTGTGTGAATACTATTATTTAACTACTCTGTATCAAATACAAAGGCAATTTAGCATGAAATTATATGCGAGGTGTGTGTGTGTGAAAGGCACATACACATATTTATAGGTTTGCCCAGCAGAGATGCTACCTTTATGTCTGCGTGTCTCTGGAAACAGAGGAGAAAGGGCTCATTGTTCCATTTTTGGGGTGAAAATTTCCTCTGTGTATCCTTGTGATATTTTGTTGTAGTAGTTGTTGAAACATTTCCCTGTGGCTTTTGGACAGTGTGATGCAATATGTTTTTCATAGATCTACCAAATGTTTTCAGACAAAATGAAAACCAGCAAAAAGCATACAGAAATGCTGAGAACACTTTGGGTGTTTCCAAAATATTTTGGATTTGGGCACTTTTAATGAAAGCAAAAGAATTAAAGGACTCAGCACATAAAAAGATGGTGCTAGATCGTCTTTTTCCAGTTACTCAGGACATTTACATGTTGAGGACTCGTGCTTGGGATGCTTTTTTTGCCAATGGGAATGTGACTTGGTGTATCCTACCTTTCAGGAGAATTCTCTTCCCACTCTACTGGGGTGGGTTGCCCACAGACTTTTTTGTTCATCTTCATCAATTTTGCATGGAGCAAAATTAGGCAAAAAGTGAATGAGCATGTAGGTAGCCTGGTGCTTGGGAAACTCCCATTTAAGATTTGGCATTTAAGGTCTTGCTCCTTTTCCTTGCTCCAGTGAACACTTAAAAATGATGTCAGGGTTGAATCAGCATGTACAGAAGGGGCTGAATGAGAAGCCACATCATAAGGTGGACACTGGCTGTTGGATGAAAGGATGGAGATGACTCTTCTATGGCTATTTGTAAAGACTTCCCTTTCTTTACAGTGACCCAAAATTAGGACATTTAGCTTAAAGAATTAAATCCAAACAAAAAAAGTTATCTTTCCTTTTACTTGAAAGAGGGGGAGAAAAGTTTATTTTTAAAGTCATACAAAGATTTTTCCTTCACTACTGAATTTAGCTACAGGTTGAAAAAGTCAGTTATTTGAGCATCTCTGTATTTTTTTCACATTGGTCTAACATCCTTGATCTTATTGAATCATCTAGTGTTTTCTGGGAAAACTCTGTTCTTTCAAGCCTATCTGCCCTTAAAGCTTTGTAGGTTTTCAATCTTACTGCAATAAAAGGAGTAGAAGAGAGACTTGCTGTGTAGANTTCAGTATGGTTAAAGACATTTTTTTTTTTTTTTTTTTTTTTTTTTTTTTATGACAGTGCCATTGGAAACTCTGTGCGAGATTCTACTGAAAAAAATGAAAAATCCCAGTAAACAACAGATAAACTGGTATTGTCAGTGCAACCACTGTGAAATTAAATGTTTTCCCTAGGAATATGTTAGGGGCATTATTATTCTCTTATTTTTGAATCTACATATTTGGGGCTCATGAATGTATTTTAAGCTATTTGACAGGTGTGTCACAAAAACTTATTCCCCCCCCCCCTTTTTTTTTTAGGAACAAGATCAGTCTCCTCCTTCGAATACACCTGAATCAGAAGTGCCATCTTTTATTGCAAGCAAAGTATCTCAGTATTCATGTCAAAGGAAGACAACTTTAAATAACTACAACAAGAAATTCACGGTAATACTGTATCCATGAAATAAAAAGTAATACAAGTAAAATAATTAATAAGTACTTGGTTCATTATTTTCAATGGCATCATCAACAAATTAAAGAGTTAAATAGGCAACACGATAACAATTTAATGAAGTTATGAATCTGGAATATTAAAATTAAAATTGAGTGCAAGCTTAATTGCATCCTTTAAGTATTGCTGAAGGCTTAACATGATGGATCTTTAAATACACTAATAGCTTGTAAACACATGAATTTTTAAAACAAATGCTAGAATAACATTCTGAAAATATCTTTTAGCCTTTCATCACAGTCTTATTTGACAAGTTGAAAGTAACGATAAGCAAGTTTGGTTTAGGTCAGTCCAAGGTACTTCACAATTGCTTTGCTGCCTTCTCGTTTGCCCAGGTTTTCGGTTCTTCAAAGAGTGTTTGTAATCTTCAGATTTTCACAATTGCTTAGTTATGAAAACAGATTGCATGATCAATGTAATTATTCTAACATGATGAAAAAAAGCCCTTAAATTGTTTAGTTAAATAGAAATCTTCAAGATTGTCATATATCCTATTTAATGCTCATAACATCACACAGTTCAGTAGGTATGAAGAGCCTGAGTCATCTGGTCTAAATTCCTCTTAAGTTATTGTGCCTAATGACTCCTCTGGCTGGCTCTAGATATTCAGTGACAACTATGCAAGAGGGAACATTTGACACAGAGACTCTGATGTAGTATAGTCTGAATAAATCTGGCATAGTTATATTCATATGTTTCACCTATAACATGAAACACTTCCTAAAGTTTCATCATTTATTTTGTTGTTATTTATAATTTTTATGTTTTTACTTCGTGTGTATACCTATAAATATACACAAATCTTTCAAGTAAACATCATTTGTAAGATCCATATAAAAAGAATTACAGCAGCAATTTGGAGTAAAACCCATTTACGAAGTAAATACTAAAACCTCAGGGAATTCAGAACTAAAGATAAACCTAAAAGCATCTCTGAAATGTCTTGATCTGGGAATGCACAGTTAAAAATTAAACAACCTAAATTTTGCCTTGTAGTGATGCTTTGAAATAATCATCAATTATGCCAATTATATAGTAGTGTTCATCGTACTCAAAGAGGTTAAACTGTTTGCTTATTGAAAAAAATTTCCCTTTTTGAGCAACCTGGTGGGAATTGAGTTTTGACCCTGCTTGGAGCCTGTCGTTGGACTAGAGACGTGCTGAGGTCCCTTCCAACCCCAATGATTCCAACATTCCCAAAATTGCTTCTTTTGAAACGGTTACTGTGCCCCACCTCCTGCTAGAAAAACAAGACTTTGAATGTTATTGTTTAACCTCTTGAAAGCAATCATTCTTTTTCACTGTTTACTAGTATCAAATGCACACTGCTGTAGGGGAAGGTGTCAGATCAAATACAGGGTGACTTAAGATACTGTAAAATGTGGGCCCTCTTTAAGAAATCGGAAGCACCTTTAGTTCCTGAAAACAGTGGAATGTAGGAGTCTGTGTCTTTGTTGCATTTTCTGTAGCAGGATATTTTGTCAGTCATTCTGAAGGTAAAATTTAAAAGTAATTGTGATGGATAATGGCAAAGCACAATAGCTACTCCTAGAAGGCACAAAGTTGTTGTTGATTTTTAAATTTTGAACAGAAAAAAGGTCTACAATAACGTAGTTCCCTTTAAATGATATCTTTAAAATTACTTTTAATTTTTAAAACATCTAATATCTTAATTTGTAAATTCGCACTGTATTTTTCCATACCACTGAGGCCTCAGAGGAAGGCAGGACAATGGAGGAGTTTGTCTTGGTTGATGATGGCTGGGTTAGGGACCAGTTAGGCAATCTGGACATCCGTAAATCCATGGGTCCAGATGAGGTGCACCCGCAGGTGCTGAGGGAGCTGGCGGAAGTCATTGCTGGACCACTCTCCATCATCTTTGCTAAGTCGTGGGAAATGGGAGAGGTGCCTGAGGACTGGAGGAAAGCAAATGTCACCCCAGTCTTCAAAAAGGGCAACAAAGAGGACCCGGGTAACTATAGACCGGTCAGCCTCACCTCCATCCCTGGGAAAGTGATAGAAGAACTTATCCTTGGCACCCTATCAAGGATAAGAGGGTCATTGGGGGCAGTCAACGTAGCTTCACCAAGGGGAAGTCATGCTTAACCAAACTCATAGCCTTTTATGAGGACATAACCAGGTGGATAGATGATGGCAAAGCAGTGGATGTGGTCTATATATGAAACATTTCCGAGTCTGAGTAGAAATTAGGTTTCAAAGTGACAAAGGTGGCAGTTTTTTATCCTCATACTTTGAGAGTGATTGTACTGTGTTCATGCTCTATTTTATTTCTGAAGGTGGTACTGGACAAGTTGATAATGCATATGAATCTGTCTAGCATCTGTACCTTGACAGTTGTAATGCAACTCCTTAGGGCGGTTGCTCTTTTTCCTTACAACCAAAGCTTGCCACGGCAGCTGAAGACTTGAGTGTTTATGGACTGCAAGAGCTGGCCCATTCCCTGGAGGCCTGCCAGATAGTCTGCCTAATGTCACAGAGGCCTGATTTTTAGTTTTGCTGTTGTTTTGTCAGTCTTTTCTTAAACCCGTAATCCACATTCTCAAATAAAAGTGTTCCAACAGATTTTTCAGTGTGAGCACTTAGCAAATACACTGAAGCACTGGTATAATTCACTTGTGCATGCTGTGGGCAGCCAACCGTTAAATGACAGATTTTTCCCTGGCTCAATGCTATAACATCCTGAAAATTAGGTCCAAACTATCTTAAATTATGTGTTGATGATAGTATTTTGTTCTAACAACTTTGCTCTGTGAGTCAGGGTTGTTCCTTTTTCTTACAGATTTTCTGATTTCTTTGGCTAGCTTGAAAAGTATATTTTTCAATCTCGCCTGTAACAGGGGCACAAAGCTATTATTTGCTTATGCATTCTTGTATGAACTCATAGATTCTTCATTTTACTGGACTTTGCCCTGACACCCTGTATCAAATTCCTTTTTCAAATGAGTAGTAATGTTTGAGAATGAGCAGTAGTTAATGTTTGACACCTTGTAGTCTCTTCAGAAGAGCAGGAAAACAGTTGCTAACAGGCACTGACATGCGTACAACAAGGCTTTGAATGTGCTGATTTCTTGGAAGAGACACTTTGGGAGACTTGATTTCTGGAGAAATTGATAATTAGTGATTAGTTTTAACCTTGAGTCCTGTTCTGTGTATATTTCACCATGAAAGACCATTTACTGAAGCAAATTAGCATAGATATTTGATGAGAGCTCTTGAGGCCATGTGGTGGTTTGACATGCTAGATGCAGTTTCTATGTTCAGCTGTCCCACGTTTCCTTTCTATTGTCATAGTGTCGTGGTTTAAGCTAGCAATACAACAGTAGCCGCTTGCTCACTTCCTGCCCCCAACCAAATAGGGGAGAGAATCAAATGGGAAGGGAGAAACTTGGATTGAGATAAACACATTTTAATAAAATAGCAAAATACTAATACACTACTACTAAATATATATATATATCTATATAATAGAAATAGAATATAAAATAAAAGATACTCAATTCCTCACTAACTTTGTCTACACCAAGCAGCCAGTCCCAGGAAGCAGCACTTGGTCCCAACAGGCGACCCTGGAGAGAGAAAAAGGGAGAAAGGCCCTGCAACGGGCCTCTACAAATGGCAGGATGGCAGGTGCCCCTTCCAATGGCAAATGGCCAAACTAATGAATGTCCTGAACAGAACTCTCCAGCTCTGACAAAGAGAGCAAAGCAAGCAAAAAAGCCAGAGAGAGACCAGGAGATCCTGACTCTCCGTAAGTATGAAGCATGACGCTAATGGGTGTCAGTCAAGTCGGTCTGGGTGTCAGTCAAGTTCTGCCCCATCTATGCCCCCCTTCGTTGATGTCTCACATCTGTGGGCAGAGCACCCAGAACATCCTTGGCTGTCAGACCAGAGGAAATTAAAACATTAACTCCGTTCTGGGGTGTTATCTTGTTCTCAAACTAACTCCAAGTAATGACTGTGCTATCTATGAAACAGAAAAGGTTTCTAACTGCATGAACAAAATTAACTCATTTTCAGTCAAACCAGCATACATAGCCAGAAAATAAATTACAGAAAGGGGCAATGAAAGAGTTGTACATCATGGAAGAAGGTACAGAAGGGTTGGCAAAGACTGTGCACATGTGAAGGTTTCATGACTACGTTCAGCAGGGAAAAAATCCTATGCAAATTTTTTTTNTTTTTTTTTTTTTTTTTTTTTTTTTTGTTGTTGAATGCTGTTGAATAGTAGCAAGGCCTGTTGTGTGAAGAATAGACTAAATATGTCAAATTGCATGCCATGAAGGAGACAGTAGCATTGTGTGTGGCAGTTCATGGAGGAGAAAAGCCACCACTTCAAACTTGTGGGGCTTCATACAGTCTTTGGGTCCCTGTGCATCACGTACTGTGACCTCTTGGTACATAGTCTGGGAACCACTGCTACGGGAATGCATAGCTCTGACTCCACAGGTGAGCTCTAGCTGTTCAGATGGCCAAAGATGCAGAAAAAAAGGGCAGTTTGTTTCTCCAGAGGTTGTACCTTAGCATGTTTCCTTTATGTTTGTCTTAAACATTAACATTATTATGGAATATAATATTACAATATTGTTTTCTGGCTCATTTGTAAATAGCTAGCCATCCTCCCCCTCTTCCTCTGAAAATATACACTTGGGGGCTGCATTGTGTTTTCATGTGGTAAAATAAATGGAGTCATTCTGCTGTGCTGGAGAGGGGTAGTTGGATTTGAATATCAATACCAAACTGCAATAAAATTCAGACAGACATTCTTCTGTGAGGAAAACACAATTTAATTCTTACAGAAGAAACTAATTAAGTCAGAAGCAAATGGTTCTGTGATTCTGAGGCTTATTGCTAATGCTACTGAATGTTACTCTGCTCTGGCTGTTAGTCATGGTAATAAGAATGTGGATGCTTAGCACGGGAAAGATGCCTGGTTTCCCTTTCACTCTGTTAAGGAGAGAAAAAAAAGTCTCCATTTTATTTTGTCATCTTTTTAACCTACAAAACATGTACCAGTTATGCCAGTGGCTCAAGCATTTATTATGATTCCATTTTAAAACAGACCTCAGCAGAACCTCAACTTTAATTTTATTATGAACTTGGGATGTCTATAGGTGTAAAACCACTAACTGAATGCATACTTAATATCATGTGCTGTCTTACTGACATAGCTTATTTCAGTAAAAATTTTCCAGACAATACATCAAAATTGCAAACTTTATAAATGTATATGAAGTGTATACCTATCCAAAATGAATTGGTGGTTTGGTCTAAGGAGGAAATTTCTCATTTTTAAGATAAGCAGGAGACTGATCCCGAAAATACAGACAGAATATATGTAAACCCACACTTTTTAGCAACCCAAATTTGTATACATACTTTAAGTTTATGCTGCTTTCTTTGGCTATATTAATACATGTAACATATTTTTAAGATTTTACGTTTCTTATTACACTGTGTTTTTATCTGCTCTAGGCAAGTGTTATGTGATTGACGTTGTGCTCTGTCAGTAAATATTTTCTCGTGTCTTGTTTTCTTTCACGTTACGTGAAAAAATAGGGAAACTTCTCAAAAGCACCACACTTTTCAGTTGTAAGAAATGAAGCTGTTATTATTGGTTAATATGAGGAGCAGCTGGAGGTAACAGATATTTCTAATAACAGTCTGTGTACAAGGACCTGGGGATTGTTCACATTATGCTGTTACTGTTACTCTCATTCAGCTATGTTGTTTCTCCAGCTGATGTAAGATGACATGATAAAATATTTGGACCTGGGCAAGTATTGGGCTTTTCCGTTCAGACACCAAAAATAAAATTAAAAATAAAAAATATTCAGATTGAACAAAATTTGATTATTTTATTCACTTTAGTCTACAGTACAGGTTGCCTCATTAGCTATTTCTCTTTGAAATAAGCACTGGAAATATTTACTTTGTGTATACAAAACGTATTCACATGTCCTTTGTATCTTCCCATTGAAACATAAAATTAGGATTTACACTGGGGAAAGTAAGAAAATTATTTGAATGAATGGTTCATTCTAAATCTCTTTAAAATCACTTTGGTCAGTTTTGAATGGACACCAAAAACTGGCAACAGCAACGTGATGAAAAGCAGGATCCCTTCTTTGGATTAACAGTTTAACAAATAAACTTCAAGTAGAAAACAGTTATTGGGAGCAATAGCAATTTAACTCAATTTGCTGATCTGAGTATAGTAGTCCTTCAGCCAGGCATCATGTATGTTATTATTTTTTAATTTGTGCTGCAGTAGCATTTGCAGGCTCAAGCAAGATAGAGGCCTTTTTAATAAGAGATGCTGTAAAAACACATTGTGAAAGACAATTCAAGCCCTGAAGAATTCATAGCCCTAATAGACACAAATGAAAGGCAGCAAGGGAAACAGCGGCAGGGATGTCTGAAGCAGCTTTCCAAGGTCACACAGCAGAGGAGCAGGAGGTGTGGGAATGGGAATAAGACTAGTTCCCCATCCATGAAACTGTAATGCTTTCTTTACAAAACAGATTTGACTTAGAATATTTTCTTGGTTGTATAGTGTTGGTGATACCTGTTCTTGCAGAGTCTAAAGCTGAGTTTATTAAAGACTATTTTGCAAGTAGCAATAGAACTGCTCCGACAATCTTATTTAAACAAGCAGGATGTTATGAAGCATAGCATGTGACCGTTAGCTTCTTTTGCTTTTCTGAATGCGAGTGGATTCGTATACTCTGATATTCGTGTTGCAAGTTATTGGACTAGCTGTTCAGCACACAGAAACCAGCACAGCATTATTGTTTATTATTTTTTATTATTTTTTTCAGAGAACTTCCTCATGTATTCGTTGAGAATCTTGCTCTTTATGTTGATTTCAGCGTTGTTATTTTTAGCATTTATAATATTTAAGTATCTTGCACATATTAAAATGCACGCTAACTAATAACTTTATTTATTATATTTTTATCTTATTAGGTCTTAAATACCAGATATTAAATGGGCTTCAAAATTTCTGTCAGTATGGCCATCATCTTCCTTATTTTTAACATGTTTCAACAAAATCTTTGTATACTTTTCTTCTGACCCACTGGGATCTAGAAGTCCATTCCATTCCACCCTCAAATTTTTGCATAGCCCGAGTCTTACTAACATACATTCTGTAATTTCAGGCAGAGATGGAAATTTTTCAGTACTGAAGAACTGAAACATAGCCTAGCTATCTTTCACATTCAGTTAGAGCAGTCCCTAAAGAATACCCCAGAGATTATGAAAATTCCACATGTTGGAAGTCTAGAAATTTCATTTCCTGTTAAAACAGTGCCTTTTAAACAGGCAGTCTGAGTATTGATCTGATTGATAATTATGTGGTGAGTTTCTTAAGGTAAGAAATAAGAAGGTTTAGAATAAATGAGAGGTCAGTAATTTTCCTTTTTATATTGCCATGAATAATTTTCAGTAGAGATCTAATAGACTGTAAGCTTTTTCTCAGCTAATACAGGAGTTTCATATGCTTTTCCCCTCTGGAATATCATTCAATATGGACTATAATATTCAATAGACAGCAACTCCACTTGGAGATCAGTTGCTTTCTCTTTTTAAAGCTGGAAGATTTTATCAAAATGAACGTCAAAAGCGGTTTTATGTAAAAAGACAGATCTGTAATTAATTGCAGCATTTGCAGGCTATGTTTTGTATGGGGAATAATGAATATTCAATACGACTTAAATGTTTATTTAAAGCAGCTTAATGAGCTTTGCAAAGGCAGGAAAACACTGAAAAATGAAAGCTAGATTGATAAAAATGCTTTGATTGTATTTTCTCATTGTCTGCCAACAGCCTCTGAGTAAAATGCTACATGTGATTGTCTTTTTTCAATAACGGTGGTGACACAGCTTTTCTGAAAACTGCCTTCTGGTAGCGGAAAGGGGCTAATACCTCTCTAAAACAGCAGTGGTGCTGGTATGTGCAGACACTTTTTTCATGATGGCTGATTATTTAGTGTAGAATACACCTATTTAAATGTGCATGTGAGAGGCTGCCTGTTGGGAGTGAGAAAAAAAACCTCCCTAGACTTTCTGAGTTTCCAAATGAAGAAGATGACTTTGCCAGTCTCTGTCATTACTACATACTGCTGTGCAAATACTGCTGTGCCAATACTTCTGAGAACTGTTTTCTGTTGATGTATTTCTCTGTGTAGACTATTTTAACAAGAATGTAGCAACTATATGTTTTGGGATCTGGCCCCCATTAATTCTGCTAGTGTTAACCAGTGTGAGGAATTTCTTCCAGACACTGCTTTCTCGAGTATTTATGCGTATTAATTGTAAAGAGAGAAAAAGAAAGTAAAAGTAATGATAATTTTGTGATTGGAAATATAAATCTGACTTAAAGCAAGAAGTAGCATCTTTTATTGTATAGTAGGAAAGAACCTTTGAAGCTGACAAAGAATGAAAAGAACAACAACTTGGGAGAATATCCAGAAAAAATCCCAACCCTCAAAAATCCTACAGCAGAGAAAACATCTGACTCCCATCACCCCATTTGTAAAATAGATATTCCCTATTTCCTTTGCAGTACTACACGTGCTGTATTTGTTCTTCCATGTGCAAACTGGGATGAATTCACGTTGCTTGTGACTCCAAATTGGTGGTTTTCCGTTTTTCTGCATTAGTTTTCTTTCTAAATGGAATCTATAATGTGCACCTGTCTTTAACCATAAAGTATGTAATTAAGTACAACATAATCTGTCAAGCAAATAAAGATCTTAAATGTAGAAAAAAAAAAAAGAAAAAAGAGTAGCAGTTGAATAAATCCAACAATTAGGCACTGCAATAGTTTTAAAGACAGCTGTAAGGAAGCTAACGTTTTGCGCACTATTTTGTAATAGGATTTTTTTTTCTTTTCTCAAAGGAGTATATTCTCCCCCTTCACTTTGATTCTTTATACCCAAGGCAAGTTGAATGTAAACATGGGTAGAAACTTCTAGATCAAGCACCTTGCTAAACTGCTTTCTATCTCAAGATGTCTTTCATGAAATGTGAAAATGGCATTGCACAGCACTTACTAATCAGGGTAATCGAAGTAGCTGATAAATAAATATGCAGCTAAGGGAAGGATTCTTCCAGTGAGATGGACAACAGGTGATTGATTCTTATAGAATCAAGGAGTGAAGTTTTACTGGTAATATAGAACAAACAAATTCTCTGTAGCAAGCCCTAGTTAATTATTTTTATACTTTAATGTGGTAACACAGGAAAAGTGAGTGGTTCAGCTGAGGTACCTATTTCTTCTAAAGAGATATTGTCAAACTAATTAAGATCTCATATTTTTGAATCATTAAGAGGAAAGTTTTGCAAATCTTAGGGTCAGTAGAGACAACTTTTTTTTAATTAAAACCTTCATTTTGCTTCAGTGAGACTACAATGTTTATGATCTGAACAACGAAACATATCAGATTATCTTTTTTCTAGAACTGACAAAAGGATTAAATACAGTATGTAAATAACCTACATTCATTGTGAAAGGTATATTTAATTTTAAGATGTCCTATTTTAATGATCTAATGACTGTAGCTCAAGTAAATTTTTTTGTTCCTGCTGTTTAAATCAGGCTGTATTCTTTCAGTGCAGGGTCACAGATGCTGTACTCAAAAAGGGATAACTTCACTGGATTTGCTGTCATGTCAGTTCATGGGCTTGGAACTCACTCCAGTTCACCTGGAAATATTATACATGTAGCATTTAGGATGTGCAAGGCCTGCTGGTTTTTAATTTGCTTTATCTGCCAATATAAAATCACATTGATGCTAAGATAAAAATCAAAGAAAAAGCTAAAATCAGTTTTCTTTAAACTATATAATGATACATTTAATTGCAAATGAAATGAAATCTGAGCCTAACTGTGAACAGTGATCCTATAAACACGGAGTGCAAGAAAAAGCTGTTTAATCTTATTCCTTCCTAGTATCCACTGCAGTCATTGTTCTCGTAAGCCATTTGCTGTCTCTTGACATCTGTATCACAGGGTGTTCCTCATCTTTATTCCAAAAATGCTTACTGAACAGATAATTGGACTACAGCTCGGGGAAGTGATAATTGCAGGCAGATGCACACTGACAGCCACCTCTTTGTTATTTTGCAATGCCTTGTGGGTTAAAGAAAGAAATGGGAGTAAGTTGGAGACCAGGAAGGATGTGCAGGAACTGGTACAGTGGGACCCTTTCAAGGCTGAGTCTGTTAGCTGCTCTTGAGAGACTGGATGAAGAGTGAGAAATGGGATGTCTGGCAGGAGCGCAGGACACGATGCTGTGTGGGAGCTTTGCAAGGCTGGCTCTTTCGTGGTCTGTACCAGGCCTGCCAAGTGTCATTTGAATGGTGCACAAGAGCATCCCAAATGGCAAGGTGTGGGATGCGTTGTAGATAAATACCTTGAACAGTGAAAGTCTCCTCTGGAAATGGCAAACATCTCTGAAGAAACCAGTTAATTTTGCAGTCTTGAAAATTTTTGAGGCTTTGTGCAAAGTTTCATTAAGAACTCAGATTTCCAGCTGCTAATCAGCTGCAAGCCTTCGCAAGTTATTTTCTTAGGTTATTGAAAAACTCTTCTTGCAGCATTTGTTCCCTCCCAAAACTCAGCATTCCACACTGAGAAACCAAAAACTACCTCTCTTCTCCCTTACTGTTCCCTACACGTTGTTTCTAAACACTGCTTCTATTAAGAGATATATATATATTCTGGGAGGGAGGGGGAGTCTAAAGCTGTATAAATGACTTATGGATAGTTAAAAAAAAAAAAAAAAATCACACTAGCAATCTCCAGGTAGTTTTGAATGCAACACCAGATAAACCAAGCCATGGATAGTTGAAGTAGCATTAAAGGAAATGTTTCTATTTGCATAGGTCATACATCTGAAAAATGAGGAAAAAGATAGTTTGTTCCCTAAGTTACTAAATAGAAGCATGGCTACAAGTTCAAAAAGAAGATGGTTTCCCGTAGAGCCAGAGAGTCCTATTTGCTTGTGTCTGAAAATGACAATGTCATGTACTGACCTGCTGGATTACTTATGCTTGAGCACAATTCTAAAAATTATGGCACTATTTCACATTGACTTATTAGATCCGAACAGAATATGGAAAGTGTATCTCACAGAAGATTTTAAAGTTTGGCTTTGTTATAAATCGAAATATTTTCCCACATTTGCCTCTAATACACAATTTTTATGATACCTGGAAAAATTCAAGTGGTTAGAAAATTATGCTGTTTGTGGGTTTTTTTTAGTTTTTTGGTGTTTTTTTTTTTTTTAATTTTACTATTTTTAATGAACTCTATATTTTCTCCCTATTATAAATAAATCATTCTTGAATTAGCACATGAAGTAACCTTTCTAAGGAGTGTACTGAATAGTTTAAGCTTTTCTTAACCCTTAACTTTTTTCTACCCCTCCCCAGGATGCCTTTGAGATAATGGCTGAAAATTATGAGTTCAAAGAAAATGAAATATTCTCCCTGGAATTTCTGAGGGCAGTGTCTGTGCTGAAATTTCTTCCATTTCCAGTAACCAGAATGAAAGATATACAAGGGTTGCCCTGCATGGGAGACCGAGTCAGAGATGTCATTGAGGTAACATGCCTCTGAATTGTCTGCCAATTGATTCTTTTACAGATCTGCTTGGAGAGGCCACAGAGTGCAGCACTGATATCTGTGTGGGTTTACACAACCTTCTGTATTTCCTGTAATAACATTATATTATCTTTGTTACTAAGAACACAATGATTTCTGGAAACCTGTTGTAGTAACACAAGGTTCTGTCACGGAGCCTCCGCTCTTTAGGAATCAAGGTAGCTAATGAATAAATACAAATTAACAAATAATGCAGTACCATCTTTGTACAAAATTTTTAAAGTCTCAATCTGATTTGGATGTGACAGGTTAACTGTTAATAGTTTTGTTCATATGACTTCTGCCCTTGGCAACATCACTTTGCTCACCTGAATGCTTTAATAGAAATACTATTTTTGCAAAACTGGTAAATAATTTAGTACTTTAATGTGAAATCCTACCTTGCTTTGAGTTATAACTTGCCTTTTATCTAGGTGATGGATGAACTTTACATTTTTACTGGAGCACTGAGTATTTCCTGCGTTTTTCTTTAATCCTTAGCCTTTCCAGGACCCCACATTGCGGGTGCTCTTACTACAGCAGGCAGCTGGCCAGGGCCCTCAGCTGTCTAGAGAGGTCACTGCCCAGTGTTGTGATTCACTCTGGCTCCTTGTTTGCCTCACCCCACCAGTTAAGAATGTAGCCTCTGAAGTGCTCTTTGTACCTATTACCTGGGAATTGGGAATTCATTTTGGTGGGGTTTTATTGGTGAAGGCTTTTTTGTTTGTTAGTTTTTATTAGAAAGACTGAAGGAACTCAAGAAAAAATATAGCTGTTCTTACAATCCTCTTACTTTTAAGAGAAGTAAACTCAAACAAACAATGAAATCTAATTTTCAGGACAACTCCTTGATAGCCTATGATAAATAACTGCTTTCTGGCTGTAAATTTATGAGTAAATAAGTACTGTGAAATATATTCCACGGTCCCAGTTTCTACTTCATCCTTGAGTAAATTTATGAGTAAATAAGTACAGTGAAATTTATTCTGTGGTTCCAGTTTCTCCTTCATCCTTCAGTAATTTTCTGTTTCAAAAAGGATTTCAGAATTTGATCCTCATGGAATAAAACAATACGGTCGCTAAGAGTGCTCCTCATGTTTTTACAGGTTGATAAGACTTTCTTTTAGATTATTTTACTGAAACTTACTGTAATCTTGATTTTTTTTTTTTTTAAAGCAACTTCTTCTTTGTTTAGGAAATTCTTGAAGAAGGAGAGAGTTCTAGAGCTAAAGAAGTGTTAAATGATGAACGATACAAATCATTTAAGGTAAATATTTTGAAGTTTGCTGTTGTTTAAAGTTGCGTATATTTTTCTCTTTTATATCTTTAAGTGTAGCTTAGACACGACCATCAATTTTATTATAAAGCAACATTCAATATCAAGTATAAAAAAAAGAAAAAGAAAGATCTTGCCTAACGAGAAAGGAGCAGAGAGAAACTGTGATAGAGTAAGGAATAACGGTCTCTAAATTGACATCTATAAATAAACTGTATAATAATGAATCTTAATATGGAAAGAAAAAAATGTTGCTTTTTTTCCTTAAAAATTTGGGCAATGGCACAGAATCGATTTTCTTTAGTTCTCTATCCCAATATTAATAAAGTCTCTTGGAATAATTTAAAATGCAGTAATAGATCCCTTAGAAGATCTTTCAGTGCTAGCAAAAACATTATGAGATAACAATCTAAGTATTGAAAAAATCACATTATTTCATAAACACACACGATTCAGACAAAGAATAGGTAATTTCATCCATTGTATACAAAATGTAGGGTAATTCTCATTTAATATCATCCAAGATTTTAATTTTTCTCCTTTCTTTACCTTGATTATTTCCAATGAATTAATCTCACTAGAAAAACACAAAATAAATCCAGCATTGTTAGAATTCAGAGGTTGTAGACTGAATGGAAAACAACAGTTATAATAAATCTAGCATGGTTAGAATTCAGAGGTTGTAGACTGAATGGAAAACAACAGTTATTCATGTCTTACACAGCTATTCATTGAATTCTATAAATGTACAAAGAAACTATTGAGAGCTTCAGTATTGACTAACTGAACACAAGGAACATACTTTTGGGCAAGCATGGAAGTTTTCCCTTCTGCTTTCATGTCACACTTCATGTGAAATATTGATCCACTGAATAATGCTTACAACTGTGACATTTTTGCTTTACATCCTTTCTTGGGGAATAAGGCAGCGTACAAAATTACTTTGGAATAAATGGAATACAACCATGCTAAGACTTCAGAGACTGGTAGATTTGGGCCTATTTTTTTTTTTTTCAGTGGGAAAAATAGTGAAATCTGTACTCCAAATAAGATGTATAGGAATTTAGCTTGGCTCATGGACTGAAAAATTGTATGAATGTTTATAATATGCAAGCTAACAAAAATTACTATTTGTACTTCAAATTCAATCCAGTTTTGGAAAACAATATTTGACATGACCTTCAAAAATATGTGTTTTATCGAATGCAGTATAATAACACATTTATGTACTTGCTGCCTGTTACCATGTACCATTGAGACCCATTGCTCTCAGTACAGAATTTCAAGAGTCACAGGGTTCCCACTGATCACATCTCTTTGAAATGCTGCCACACCAACGTCATGTGTACAGCTGAGGGCTGGTAGCGCATATAATACAAAATCATAATGTCAGTCAAATTGGGAAGGTAGTCTTTAGATGTCTCTTATTCTATGAAGTCAGTGTAAGGGAATCCAGCTACTTGATATTATTGTTTGCATTTCTTAACTTTGCAGTAAAAATAAAGACTATTATCCTTATTTCAAACCTTAGTTGAAAATGTCTGTTTGGTTAAATCATATAAAGATGCTGGGGACACTACAATATTATTGTTTAGATTTCAGTTTATAAGAACTGCCCATTTTCATTTGTATGTTCAGCTTAACAATGTAAAGAAAGGAAGCTGAATATGTATGTTTGTGTTACACTATTATTTATCTCCAACGCAGGATATACTCTCCCCAGTATTTTACCTGTAAAACCTTGTCACCACCTACTTATTGTTAATTCACTGCTCCTTTAGAAAATAGCACTGAAATGTGTGTTCTTTACTGATCTTAGCAATTTACTTCAGTCTTTGGAGTGGGAGTGAAGACATCTGAGAAATGGTACAGAATGGGTTTACGAACTCTGGAACAGGTAAAAGCTGACAAGACTGTGAAGCTGTCAAAAATGCAGAAAGCAGGTAAGGTGAAAGTCTCAGAAAAACTTGTATCTTAGTGCTCTAAGAACTTGGTAACAGGACCAGAGGAGGAGGCAAAGTTCATTTATACATCCATTTTCTTGCTGCATTGTATTGTGAATATTAAATTATTAGGTTAAAATAATACTTGGACTAACAGAGCTCCTAATTAAAAATGGTGTCATTCAAAATGTATGAATATGCATATTCTTTTAATTGCTTACACAGATACCCAGTGAAATCTGCTCTTAAACACAAAAGTATTAATGAGTCATTATTTCACAGGTTGCAAAAAAAATTACATTAGGAAAGCCCAGAACTACTTTTCAGAGGGGACCTGTCTGATAAATAATGATTTGTAACAAAATACTTGAAAAAATACAAAATGGGGTATTTCACATATCTCTGAGCCCTGTACTTAGATAAAACCCCATCATTTTGGGGATAGAACCTTTTAAAGTAGTATGTCCAGAAACGCTATTGATGGGAGCTGGTAGGGAAGTCAGAGTAATTTATAAATATTCAGATTCTCAGCAAGTGGAGCAATTATCCTGACTGCTTTGTTGTTATAAACTGTAACTGCTGCTACATTTTGTAACAAATTATAATGGCAAAAACACATGTATACTATAAGGACAAAGATAAGAGGCTGTCTCTTTCCTGCAGTTTCCCCACGTGTGAGGCAGGAGACTGACTCCAGGAGTGCTGGGAAAGAAGGAAAAGACTGCTGAAAAGACTAGATCAAAATATATTTCTCCTGACAACATGTCCTGAAACAAACCTATAGTTTCAGGTTCAAAATCGAGCATTTTTTAGTTCCTGCCATTAGACACGATACCTTTGTGCATGGTACGAGTTGTGTGGTATAAATTTCTGGTGAGAGGTGGTTGTTTCACATGGTGCTTACATAACACTATTGAGATCTTGGTAATTCCATAGAGTGATCCGCATTTTTTTTCCTTCGATTTCCAGGGTTTCTCTACTACAAGGACCTTGTTAGCTGTGTATCTAAGGAAGAAGCAGATGCAGTAAGCATGATTGTCAAGAATACTGTATATACTTTTCTACCAGATGCTTTAGTTACCATAACTGGTGGATTCAGGAGGTGAGTGAAAACAAATTATTCCATTTGACTGTTTTATTCAGGTACACAGAAAATGATATTTGTCTCTTGCAAAAGTCAAAGCACCTTAGTGGGAACATTTTTCACTGTGCTGTGGTGTTGGTTGTTGTTGTTTTGTGCGGTGTCAGGGCATCAATCTGTCAGTGGTCAAATTGCAAGCACAAGTGGAGGAACAGACTTGGCTGGCAGCTGTATGTTAGAGAGCAACAGGAAAATGAAGAGAAGGATGGACAATGGACAGTCAAAATGATGGAGTGTTGAAGAGAATAGACAAGGATATTTTGAGCACAGGTTTGGCTGAGTCTGGAGACTGTGTTAGGATGTTGATCTCTGCTTGTGTTGAGGAAGCAGGATTGTGGCATTAAGCCAGTAGTTGTCTCTTGCAATTTATGTAGTACTGGATGCTACTGTTTGTGTATTTCTAATTCAGAATGGTGGAAGATTCAGGGGGAAAAAAGGATATTGACAGGAAGTGAAAATCAAATTACTACTTTGGACCTATGTGGCTTAATCAAAATACCAGACCTACAAGTTAGAATAAGACATGAAAACTGGAAAAGCCGATGCAACCTTATTGAGAACATACCAAGACCTGTTTCTCTGACCAGTTGCATGCAATTTATTTCCTCTTTTGCTTTAATATCTTGTAGTTTCAGGTTAACCCCCAAATTCTCTCCTCTAGCTCTGATCAAGGGTCATATTGCTGAAGCAGTCTTCAGTGTCTGCTACTTCCTTGATGCTTTATTCTTTCTGTTTCTTTCATCTTTCTGCCTGTCTTCACAAAACAATAGCTCGTGAAACATCTTTAATCAGAAGTACTTTCCTTGTGTTTCCATGGTTGAAGGTGGGAATAATAGTGTATTTGGTTGAAAGCAAGTCTCTTTTTATCTATCTGAATGCACAAAGGAGTATAAAGGCTTAAAAGTAACAAATAATAGCCATGATGGGAACCCTTCAGTATGTCCCCAATTTGAAATCACTCAGGAACAGAAATGAATAAGTTTATGAAGTCTGGATGAGTTTATTCGTTGTTACTCCCTTACAGAAACACTTAGATAACTGCCTGTAAAACGTTCCTTGAGATTCAGTTGGTATAGTTTCATATGAGAGGTTGGGAGAATTTTCTTATTTTTTGAAAATATTTTTCTGACACTTATCTGGGTCACTTGGAAACAGAAACTACAACACTGAAATGCATGGAAATACAGAAGTAGAACTATTGTAGTTATGAAATAAATCACACCCACACAGCGTGGAATGCATTTGATTGTCTGTCTAGTGAGGCCTATCACCTCAACTGTAGAGAAGGAAGTATTGAAGACGCTGATAATGCAATATGAAGCATACCATGCACAGTGTTATCAGAGAGACTGAATTTGCCAAGCAGTCTACTTGAATCAGGAATTCAAATGGCTTTCTTTTCTTTGCCTAGCCTCTCTTATTTTGAATTGCTGAGATTTAAGACTGTTTTCTTCTTAAAACTAGTGAGACAAATTCTGAGGTGTAGAATAGCACCCCATATTACAAGTTACAAAAGCCACTGAGGGTGAAGTTTTCCTTCCAACATTGGGTTAAAGAGAGGCCCTGGGATGGTGAGAAAAGGAACATTTTTTTAGTGTGTGACATCTCTGATTAATGCTGTGTTTGTCCAAACTGTATCCAAGCTGGGAGTGTAGATTAGTCTTATGTACATTACCACTTTTAAATGAGAGTTAAACTGAGGACCTGGTCATTTTGTTTCTGGTTATTAAAAGTGTAATTTTATTCTATGGAGAGAATTAAAATTTTTTCAGTAGTAATAGTATTACCTCATCTTGTATATATTCCTGCATGTTACAGAAAATTTGATACCTATTAGCAATGTGTTAATGTGATTATAAGAGGGTCATTAGGGGCAGTCAACATGGCTTCACCAAGGGGAAGTCATGCTTAACCAGCTTCATAGCCTTTTATGAGAACATAACCAGGTGGATAGATAACCAAAGCAGTGCATATGGTCTATCTTGATTTCAGTAAAGCATTTGACACAGTCTCCCACAGCATTCTTGCTGCTACTCTGAGGAAGTGTAGTCTGGACGATTGGGTAGTGAGGTGGACTGTGAACTGGCTGAACGAAGGAAGCCAGAGAGTTGTGGTCAATGGGACAGAGTCTAGTTGGAGGCCTGTATCTAGTGGAGTCCCTCAGGGGTCAGTACTGGGACCAGTACTATTCAATATATTCATCAACGACTTGGATGAGGGAATAGAGCGCACTGTCAGCAAGTTTGCTGACGACACCAAACTGGGAGGTGTGGTTGACACACCAGAAGGCTGTGCGGCCATTCAAGGAGACCTAGACAAGGCTGGAGAGTTGGGCGGGGAAAAATTTAATGAAATATGACAAGGGCAAGTGAAGAGTCTTGCATCTGGGCAAGAACAGGCCCAGGTACCAGTACAGGTTGGGGAATGACCTTTTAGAGAGCGGTGTAGGGGAAAGGGACCTGGGGGTCCTGGTGGACAGCAGGATGACCATGAGCCAGCACTGTGCTCTTGTGGCCGAGAAGGCCAATGGCATCCTGGGGTGTATTAGAAGAGGTGTGGTTAGTAGGTCGAGAGAGGTTCTCCTCCCCCTCTACTCTGCCCTGGTGAGACCGCATCTGGAATATTGTGTCCAGTTCTGGGCTCCTCAGTTCAAGAAGGACAGGGAGCTGCTTGAAAGAGTCCAGTGCAGAGCAACAAAAATGATTTAAAGGAGTGGAGCATCTCCCTTACGAGGAAAGGCTGAGGCAGCTGGGTCTCTTTAGCTTGGGGAAGAGGAGGCTGAGGGGTGACCTTATTCATGTTTATAAATATGTGAAGGGTGAGTGTCACGAGGATGGAGCCATGCTGTTCTCAGTGACAACCAATGATAAGACAAGGGGTGATGTGTGCAAACTGGAATACAGGAGGTTCCACTTAAATGTAAGAAAATTCTTCACAGTGAGAGTAACGGAACACTGGAACAGGCTTCCCAGGGAGGTTGTGGAGTCTCCTTCTCTGGAGACATTCAAAACCCTCCTGGACACCTTCCTGTGTAACCTCATCTAGGTGTTCCTGTTCCGGTGGGGAGACTGGACTAGGTGATCTTTCAAGGTCCCTTCCAATCCCTAACGTTCTGTGATTCTATGTGATTCTGTGATTAGCATTGTTGCAGGATTGTTAATAATGACAAGTAGACAGAGAACTTCACATTAGGTTTCATGGCAGTGGAACTGAAGTAGTTTTCCTACTTTCTCCTGTATCTCCGTGTTAAGACATAGCTTCACAGTGACTTCAAGAAAAGGTTGTCATGGGGTGAATCGTTATCACAACATTCTGCAAGATCCTGGATTTCTGCTAACTTGATTTAGCTGCTGATATTTGGTTTTGCCACAAGAGATGATCTAGATTAAGGGCTTCCTAAGAGCAAAAATGCTTGGGGGAAGCATTATATAGAATATGTACTTTATGGCTTCAATCTCTTTGCTGGTTATTCATATCTCAATACACACCCCCACAAGAACTAAATTTGACTGGAGAAGTTCAGAAAAGGATCTGGAATAAGAATTAAATACAATAATGAGAATAGATTATCATGTTCATTAACTGCTTTTCCAGAATGGCTGTTAGCCTTTCCATGTGCTTTCTCTGTATGCTTCACAAACGATTTACAAATTAGGTTTAAGTTTTCTTATGTTCCATGTAGCACACTCAAATAGTTTCTCTTAACTCTGCAGCAGCAGGATTGTTTTGCTAAGATATGAGCATATACTGCCTATTGATGATATATTCACAGTAACTTATTTTTTTTTATATTACCCTGGCATCATGTTGATATCATGGTTTTAGTTCTGAATTTCTCAAAATATATTTCCTTAGACACGTTTTTGTAAGCTTCCCCCATCTTTGTGTTAAGATAGAGTGAAACAGACAAAGGAGACACTTCGTTCTTGATAGGTTTTCATATTGCAGTTCTTAAGAAGGTGTCTGTATCTTGGGCAACACATCAAGCAGAATAAGTAGTGCCTGTTGTGTATTATTTGTCTTGGTGGGAGGCTATTAATAATTCCCCAACCTGCATCAGTCTTCAGAGAAGTTTTGCCTCAGACTCTCATTATTGAATTCTGTTCTAACGTGAGCCTAATTGTGGATCACTATATCCTTGCTTGAATTTTATATTATCTTCTAAAAATTGGGATTTGAGGCTTTGTAACATTCGAAGATAAGTATTGCTAATAGAAAAGCAGTGAAGAGAGCAAAGGACTGTGTTTGTCAGGCAGCAACACCATGCTTTTGTATGTTACAATGGAAAACTTTCTTTCCTGTGTGCAGTGACATTTCCTACAAGGCAAAGGAATGCATAAAAGAACGACGTGGCACAGGACTCTGGTCTTTCCAGTTTTGTGTCAAGAAAATAATTTAAAGGTATCTCTCTTTTGCGTTTCAGAAATAAAGTAAAATGAAAAAGCTGGTATGAAGAAACACTTCCAGTGATTATTTTACAGGCTCACACACTGATGAACAACTAATGTTATTATGGCACCTTAATTTCAGATATGAGACTTCTGTAAGGAATCTGGAATCACAATTATCTGACTGTATTGACATATGTTCATAAATGGGAGAATGTGAGGTAGAACGTACAAAAAATATTACACTTCCCAAGATCTTAGCATATACTGAAGACTTTGTGGTTTATTTAACTGAGCTAGCCATGTGGTGACTGAGTTTCTCCATAAATCCTGATAAAAAGCTCTATTTGACCTTTCCATATTGCATACTCCTAATAAGAGTATTCTTTTGCAGGCTGTAGAGGTTCTACACTGAGGCTAGAACACCTGACATGACTCCTTTATTAGGTTCTGAGAAATAAATGCGTTTGAAGTCCTATTACACAAATTGTTTCCTTTCTGCCCAGATCTAGGATAAAAATAGTGTCAGACTTCAAACTAATACAATTAATTTAGCAAAAGCTGCTTTCATTAAGTTTCTAAGCAAATTCCCAAGCAGAGTTTCCTTATTCTACTCACACCTTCTCAGAATAGTATATCTTTACATTTACACAACTCTTCAGTATAGTTATTTCTATGCTTTCTTTATTCCGAAATGCAAGCAATAATAAGGGAAGATATAAGCTGTATCTGGCTGCTCAAGTTCAAATACTGTAATTTCTACTCTCTTTCTTATGCTTCTTTTCTAAGAAGGATTTTTTTTTAATCTGCTGTTATTTCCTTTTGTCAGGGAGAGATCTGCTATAAAGGAGTTGTGAAGCAAGCTGCTTACTGAATATCTGAGCTGATAAGGTAGTTTGCACACACTCATATTTAAGCAGATCCTAGAAGAATCTAGCATTTCTTCCAGAAACAAACCGAAGACACTGTTTGGATATCATTCCTGAGCACAGCTTTGGCTCTGATAAACTATAGCCCACTTTGGATAAGGCTTTTAACCCAGTGATGTTCTAATCTGACCTGGTTGGTCTTAAAGCTTAGTAAAACAGCTTCACCTTACTGAACTCCCTAAGTTTAGAAGTGTTTGACCTTGAGGTGTTGGGATGCTCTAAATAAAAATATTCTGTGGCAGGAGTTAGAGACACTACAACTGGAGAATAGAGGTCATCACTAGATTCTGCTTCTGATTTTCTGTAACCCATCAAAAACTAAGTTGAGAAAGGAGAAAATAATTTTTATCCAAATTAATGGCTAGCCAAGTCAGTTTAGAAGATAATCTATTGGAGTAATTCAGACACTTCCTTTTGCCATTAGAGCTTTGATTATTTTTCCACTCATTTCATCTATTATTAGCCATGATGAATCATGAAGTAGAAGCTGATAGATAAGGTATCTGGGCATCGTGGACAAAAAGAACTTTGTAAGAATCCATGAGATAGTTGAATGCTCAGCACAGCGTATCATTTCAAAGCCTTTCAAAAACTTGTTGATTTGAGATTTTTTACACACCCTACTCTACTCAAACCTTTACCGTTTTCACAAGATTTTCAGCTCTTTGCTCTAAAGCTACTTCAAGTGCTGGGTCCAGAGAGGAGGTAGCAATGCTGTGAGATTTTACACTGTATATGTAGAGACAGAAGCTCGCTGGATTAGCTTTTCGGTTTCCATGATAACCTGCACCTCCTGGAATGCATTTGTAGCAGCCTTAACAGTGTTTAGTGCTTTCTGCACCTTATCAGCACTGCTGATGACTACTAGTAAGTAAGCCAGAGCAATACAAGTAATGTTTATATAGCAAGATATGGAATTCTATGTTACATTATTTTACAGCTATTACAACAAAGCCTTCTCTATTAGCATTTTTTTAAACTGAATTGGTAAAAAAAGAAAAAAAAAAAAAGCCAAAACTAGGGGTAATGTATTTCACTGTCAGGCAGTCAATCAGAAATTTGAATTATGTACTGATACATGATCAGATTTGTTACCGTTTTAACTCTAGACAAAGTTTTTACATGAAACTGGCTAAAATACTTAAAATTACTGCATTGATGACTGATTTGTTCTACTTACTATATTTTCATTATAGAGGGTATAAAGAAAATTGGCAGTAGCATTTTCAGGTTACAAAGGCAAACATATAGAGGCAAAGCAATGTATCACAAATACACTACAAGGAGTAAGATAAGGTATTGTCTGAAATATATATTATTTCTCTACAGTTCACATAAAAGTAGTGTTTTGTTCATTTGATATCCAAATCTGACAATGTTTAAATGAAAACCAGAGTCTGCAATTAATAGAAAAAATGCAAGAATTTCTAGTAAAGATGCAACTTTTTCTAATGTAATTACAAAACTAAAATTCACAGGACTCTAACTGGTTTTGACCACAAATTTTAATTAGGTTGCCTTTTCCTATAAAATGTTATTCCAAAAGAGTGTACGAGACAAGGTTGCCAGATGAACTTGAGCTGATAACTACATAGGTCAATTTAGCCATTATTAGAGGCAGAGATGCCCTGTTACAGAGAATCCTGCTTATAGTTGTGGTAAGATGCAAAAGTTTAAAAACAGCAATGGTAAAATAGAAGTGAATCAGAATAAGCATGAAACCTCCTGTGAGCAGATAATTTATGTGTATATATGTATGTGTATGTACAGTAATTATACATATATATAAAGACTCTATGTATATGAAGAACGAACAGAATGTCAGCTAATAATGGTGTTCAAAGATTTTTTTTCTCCTTTTGCTTATTTTCTGATTTGTCATTTAAGGTCACTTTCAATCATTTTTGGTACATAAGGGTCAGCCATTTGACAATTATGGGTTTCTGAATTATATGGAAATATTTTTAGAATGCTTGCCACTGCATAAAACCAAAATGTTAATGGCTTCACTAAGTCAAATGAAATTTTAATGGCCATGGTTTAATTTTTCTTTCAGCCTGTTCACATCCTTTAAGTAGTATTAAATGTGATTTAGTTGTCTTCTAATATCACAGCTGACCTGAACAGCCTTTTCAATTAGCCTTTTAGATGAAGCAGATTTGATACAGTTTTAGATAAAGATTTATTTTTATTGGTTAAATGTTGATATCCACAGCTCATTCAATCCATTTATTGAGATGCAATGTCAAAAGAACAACAATTTCTTTGTGCAGTGCTAGTGAATAATGTGCAGAGATAAAACAAAAAATCCCACGGCATCTTTGTTTTGTGAGTGAACGGACTTTAAGGAAGACAAACTCAAGAAGATCTATTTAAGATTTTAAGAAAGATACATGACTGAGAAGTGAAGAAAATTATTTGCCAGGAAGTTACACATCAAAAACATTTTAGGAAATGGTGAGAAAAATAGTGAGCTAACGATACAGATCCCCCGCATAAATCTATTGTGACATTTTGTAAATTATCTAATCTGTAAATCATAGATTGGATGTCCTATGTGTTTTAAATCTGTTCATTCCGTATGAATGTAGTATGTTTTAATTTAATCTTTTAATGGATTGTTTTATTTTTACAATGTATTATGCCTTTTACTTATACAAAAAGTAATATAAATTTTTAGAAATCTACCATAGTCCTTTCAAAAGCATCTTCGATGTTTCCGTGATTCTATTTTTGTGTTCTCATTTTTGATGACAGTTTCTCAAAACCTTCCCTATATAACAGAGGCAGCCTACCTTCACTCTGTACGGGGCAGGTGTGGGCAAAGAGGCTTCTGCGTTTACTGCTCAGCATGGGATACAACAAAAGCAATCTGGGGTGTCTGTTGTGTAGAAGAGCTGGGTGAAGATGATTCAGACCGTAGATGTATCATTTCCAGTTGCTTTGTATAACAAAGTGCAAGATAAAATGGTGTTGTCATTAACTAGAGAAGATTTCAGCACTGACTTCGGTTTTGCCATTTTAGTTGCATGTATGAGTGTCAGATTATAAACCTGCCCACAAGTAACTTGCTTTCTCCTGATGCAAAGCCCTAGCTTTGGAACAAATGGCAGTCTGTCATGATGACTGGCTCATTAGACTCACCTAAGTGGAAAGAAGTAGTGACAGCTGTCAGTACGAATAACAGTGCTCCCAGCTCCAAACTCCAGCAACTTGTGCAGTGGGAGTCCTTAAGATAACATACCACTAGAATTCCAGAATGTTAAAACAGATTTTGCATTATTTACACAATTTCCTAGACAAGTTTGCCAAAATGAATGTTTCTGAAAGCTATAAAGGGGGCTATAATGCAACTATTTACAGTCTCAATATATCAATGAAATGTACTTAATAACCTATATTCTACTGACCATTCCCATTTTAAAAAGGTTAGCAATAAAAATTGTTGTGATTTTTATTATACTAGGTTAACTAAAAATTATCCATTCAGCATTTTAGAACAATTAACACATGCAGTACCAATTACTATTAGCTTTATGGAAACGAAGCAAGTAAATTGCTAAGTTCTAGCATGACTTATATTGAAAATATCCGGGTTTTTTTAAGGGGAAATACTCTGCCTTTCCTTGAACATGAATCTTCCAAATATACGATTCTTCTAATATACAAAAATGTCATTTTACAGTGAGCATAAACCACACATTAAATAAGCTTACAAATGGTATTTTTCAGAGGACACAGACATTGGTGCTGATACAGTTTGAATAGAATACCATTTAATTTAAAAAAAAAAAAAAAATCACATTGAGTCTGATGGGAGCAGGTTGCATGACACAGAGCATATACTAAAATTGATTTATCAGTATAATTTTATAAACTAGAAAATCTACTTCCTACACTAAGGGTGAACTATTGCTCTTTGAATGTTTTGGTAATTTGGGAGTAGATTAGTGTAATGTGTCATGGGGGAATAAAGGCTGTTCTGATTAACAGGAAGCTGTACCAATAATTGGTACCTAACATTAGCATGTACAGAGATGTATTCACAGACTGAATGAGCTTCATTTTCAAAATCTGTAGAGAGAATGACAAGTAATTCTCTTACAAGAAAACATCAGGCAAGATCAGTGATGATAACCTTAGAACTATTCTGTAGCAGAGTCGTGTTATATGTGCTGCAGTTAATTTGAAGTGTGTAAAATGGGGCTCATGCAGTTTGCAGATATTCTTTTTTGTGCTACTAATATTAGATGTATTATAATAGGAATATGATAGAGAATATGAATATATAATTTTTAGTAAGTTTTGATTTTATCACATGCTTCACTATTTGTAAGAAAGTCTAAACATGGTGATGATTTTATTAACTCTTTTGGAATTTTGTTTTAGTGGCTTTTGGTTTTTGTGTGTGTGTTTGTTTTTTTTCTTTTTAAATATTGGGAAACAGGAGAATTTTTTATATTACTATTTGGGAAGAAATTTTGTGAAAGGGGTACTAACAATGTGAATATTGCAAGCTAAAACAGATCGACAGTGTTATAGAACAGCTCTATGCTGAGAAACTAAGATATTGAATGAAGCAGATCAAACATTTTTATTTAGTGGTAGTTGGAAAATATCTGTTGAAATGTTCATAAGTATTGTTTGTTTTCTGTTAAATTCTTCATTGAAGAACTGGACAAAAATGTCATTCTGTTGCCTGGCTATAATTCAAGTGATTTGTATTTCTTTAGTGGAATGAGTTATTGAGTCAGAATTTCTCTTTCACTACAAGCCTCAGCTATAGAAGTTTCATAATATATCATGTTATTTCACCTAAAGATAGTGATGTGTACATTATGGAAGAGGTAGCCAGAGACACAGAAACCTCTGTGAGGTGTTACAAAGCCTTTTCAAGACCACTGAAATATTTTGATTCAAGCCAAGAAATTGAAATGACAACTTTGATTAAAACATTTCTTTCTCATTTACATTTAACTGGCCACATAAATCCTTCTGCTTTCTTTCATTTTCCTGGCCAACTCTGCTAAATCCCCATTGTAAAGAATAGATAGAGTGATTAGAGAAAGAGAGAATAAACTATCAACTATAATTATGACTGGGAATTTGTAGAAAAATCAAGCACCAGCAAATATTTTCCAGTCATTTGTGATTTTCCTAATGGTTGGGTTTTTTGGCCTTTTACATGAATATTCTGGGGAGGCACTGCATTTTCAAGTATTGCTCCGAAAAGTGACTATAATTGGTGTCTCTTAAAAACATTTGGCCTGAAGGCGGCTAATATCATGCATTGATTTCTGAAATGCTCAGCCAGTGAATTTAAATGGACTGATTTATTCTCAGGCCAGGAAGTATGTGGAAGTAGGATATTTAGAATATACTACTTGAAAAGTATTTTCTGTAAATGGAGGAGCACTAAGGGTTTTACAGGCTGTCTCGCAAATAAATAGCTACAAAATAAAATATATTCATGGTAGTACATAAAACTAGTAAGTAAAAATCTAAAAGTTATAGAGCATTAGGTGCAAGGAGGACTATTAAGATAGTGGAATATACTCAGGGAAAGATGAAGCAGCTAGATGAAAAGAAAAAGAGACAGGAGATTTCAGACGAGGTGGTAAGATAAAAGAAAAACATAAAGAACAAGAGGTCAAATCAAAGATGTACATGGCCTTGATGCAATAGGGATGCATAGTTTGTTAGACAGTTCTGTTCCTTAGATTTTGTCTATTAAGTAGTCTCTTTGGGGTTCACCTGCTAAAATGAGGATGCTTTACAAAATCCAAGCAATTTGAGGTGGGAATGGAATGAAGAGAGACAGATAGTAACACTGTCTTTGTAACACTGAGACCCCCGCAGGAGGAAGTGGTACTCTCGTCTAAACGCAAATAAAAATTCTGCATAAATGCAGATTGAAACAAAACTCTGCCAGCAGTCCTCAAGTAAGTTCCCAGCAGTAGTGTCACCTATAAGGCGGTATTAATGGGCCAAGGATACAGCCTGATTATGATTAAGAGATTTAAATAATGTATTAAGAAAGAATAGTGACAATGATGCTTAGCCAGCTTTTGTCAGACATACATAGGTACACCAGAAAACAAGTGTCTATTTCATATTTTTTTTCAGATAGTTGTACTTGAGCATCTTTCTGCCTATGAATTCTAATGCCTGTTCCTAAGCAATTCAGGACAGAGTAGAAATAATTCATTACATTTTGTCTTGTTTGCAGTCCCACTGAATGTGTGCTGCTTCCTCTGAGAGCTTTCTGTTGCCTCAAATGCTATTCATATAGACAGATAATTTAGTTTGTTAGTGTGTTTTACTCATAAGTGTTTCAGGGCATCCGTGTCAGAGATGAAGTTGTTCTGAAGATTTTGTTCTCTATTAGTGAGCAGTTACTAAGATGAACACTATTATTCTGTGAATTTGCTGTTTGCAAAAGAGATTTTGCAGACTCAGATGCCAAACAGTCGGGCTTTCCACGATCAAATGCCCATTGGTTAGAGTCGAGAGACTAAAAACTAGTTCTAATGTTAATATTTAATATACTGTATCACTTTTACCATGTTTATATTCCTAGAAAGCTGGCTTGAAAACAGGATATTTCTAGCAGAATTTACTCATTGCTCATTTACTCTTTAGCAGAAGTCCAAGTTTATTACAGGCTAGTTATTTGCTGTAAAGATGGTTCACAGCACAAGCAAAGAATGATGTTTTCCTGGCAGATAATAATGAGAAAAGCTGCAAGTACCTGTAACCTTGTGTTATGCTTAGAGAAACCAGAGGGTAAGTTTTGCAGCTCTGTGAGCAAGAGTAGCTATAACATTTTAATTAAGTGTGACATGATCATGCTAGTGGTGTGGGGACATGGTAATGAGGAGGTAACTGCTGGATAATTTTTTTTTTTTGTTAGGATGTGAATCAGACAAGACATTTTCTACACGTCAGATAACAAGAAAAAGATTTAAAAGGTTTAAAAAAATAATGAAGGAAATGTCTGGATTACAAGGTATAGCCGGAAGTACTCTTTTTAGTTGCTTTCATCTTAGGAATGCTGGAATATATTATGGACTGTCGCTGTGCTGTAGGAGACTTGGATGGAAATGTTTCAAGCAATCTTTTTGAAGAATGGAAAAGCAGCATTAAATAGAGAGCAGAAAAATCTGATAAGATAGACTCAGTTATAATTGTTGGCTACGATAGCTGTTCTATGATGCTACTAGGGGCTATCCTGTGGAACAGCAACAACAATGAACTATTGAAACATTATGAATTCCCTCTTCTCACATGCAACTTTATGAACTCATATTATTTCATAAACTAATAACCTTACACTTTGTGTATTTTGTTAATCATCAAAGACTGCAGACAATTTGCTTTTTGTCTTGGCATATCTTATACCTAGACACAGTTCTAGTGGGTTAAACACAGCAAACATTCCTGGTTATTTAATCTTGTTGCAGAAGTTACTGTGTCCAGTTACATCTAGTTTGCCTGCATTAGTAATAGAATCGTAGAATCATTTAGGTTGGAAAAGACCTTTAAGATCAAGCCCAACAGTTGCCTAACACTGTCAAGTCCACCTCTAAACCGTGTCCGTAAGAACCATATTTACACATCTCTTAAACCCCTCCAGGGATGGTGACTCTACTACTTCCCTTGCAGCCTGTTCAATGCTTTACAACTTTGGTGAATAATTTTTGCTAACATCCAATCTAAACCTCCACTGGTGCAACCTGAGGTCATTTCCTCTCATCCTATCACTTGTTACTTGGGATAAGAGACCTGACACCCTTGTTGCTACAACCTCTTTTCATGTAGTTGTAGAGAGTGAGGAGGTCTTCCCTCAGCCTTGTTTTCTCCAGGCTAAACAAGCCCAGGTCCCTCAGCTTTTCCTCAAGACTTGTTCTCCTGAACCTTCACCAACTTTGTTGTTCTTCTTTGGACATACTCCAGGACTTCAGCGTCTTTCTTGTAGTGTGGGGCCCAAAACTGAACACAGGATTCAAGGTGGGGCCTCACCAGCCCCAAGTACAGGGGACAATCACTAGTCCTGAAAGGCCACACTATTCCTGATACAAGCCAAGACGCTGTTGGCCTTTTTGGCCACCTGGGCACACTGCTGGCTCATGTTCAGCCGGCTGTCAATCAACACACCCAAGTCCTTTTCTGCCAGGCAGCTTTCCAGCCACTATTCCCAAAGCCTGTAGCGTTGCATGGGGTTGTTGTGACCCAAGTACAGGACCCAGCTCTTAATAATATCCTCATTGAACACTGTTGCTTAAGAAATGTCTTGATGTTGATATTATAGTATGCATTTGTATCACTACCATAAATAGTACTACATCCAGGCTTAGTAAATGTAGATCATGTTTCTACCGTTCAAATATTGTAAATGAAATGTAAACAACCTGTTGGTACATTCTAGCTAAAAGGTTGGTTGGAGCCTTGACATTGATTTCAGATGAATCATGACAAAATAGAAGGTTACTTTCCTCTAGTCTGTTGAGAATTTGAACTGACAAGAAATGGTGACCCAGGAAACGCATCTTTATATTTCACATAAAGAAATAAAAATATGTGGCTACAAAGAAGACACCTTTGAAATGCCCCATTACCTGAGATAATATAACACAGGTTGAAAAAGTCAAGATTATATTCAGAAAGAAGCCAGAACAAGAGTTTGGAGAAATACGACATGACTGGTTCTTTGAGAGACTATATGAAAATATATGGCTAGAGCTTTACAGTATCTGGATTTGGGAAAAGGGCACAGAGAGAACAATCAACAGATACATTCTCAAACAGTATTTCATTGCCATGGTTTGGGAATTAAGGAAGTTGGTTAACAATAATCAGAGAATTTTGCAATTTAGGATTAAATCAACTAAGCCAACCTCACGAGCTCCTTAGACTCATGGAGGATCACGTCTTGAAGAAGAGCAAGAGAATTTTGTAAAGGAGGGTAACTAAATTTCACTATGGAGAGATTTATTTAAGGTAGAAAAGAAATTTCATGACAGGCTTGTCTACACCATGAAAGGCTTTTCTGGTATGCTTATCATTGTAGGATATCTTGGCAGCCTTTCTCTGTGGAGATGCAGTGTTCCTTTGCCAGTATAGTTTACATTAATTTCTCAAATGGAATAACCTATACTGGCCCAAAGGGTATAACTGTTTCAGCTCCAGGGAACTACTGGCTAACAGTGTGGTTTTGCAAAACACAGCTATCTTACCAAAACACTGATGTAGACTACATAGACAATTTTTGAATTTCAATTTATGTTTGAAAACTGTTTGTAAAACAGACATAGTTGTTGTATCCAATAATTCTGGTGGAAAATATGTTCATTTTAATAGTAAATATTATTTTCTCTGAAAAAGTCTAGATTTTTAAATATATCCCATAGATTAAGAGTAAAGTCTTCTTCCAATAGGCAAAATTAGTAGATTACACAATCCAAACTATATCTCAAAAGAGAGCAATCACATTTTCTCTAGATTGTGCATCTGTAAAATTCCCAACTACCTTACTTGCAGGAGGAGTATGAAAATGTAGTTATGGAAAACCCATATGTCAGCCCAATCCTGGAAAGACTTAACACTCCATTCTAAAAATTCGAGTGAGCCATTTCGTTAAAACTAAACAGATTGTACACGTGCTTGAAGTTTAAACTTTGCCTAATTTTTTCAGAAGTACTTGAGTAAAATTCATTGTCTTAGTAGAAAGGCTCAACTCTAACTCACCATCCTGCAGCTATATGGCAGTAACCATGCAACTTGAAGTTTAATTTGAATTTACAGATATGTACCATTAGATGGAATAGATCAATAAAATGTTTTATAGTAGTCACAACTAAAATAGATTTAGTCATATTGTCACAAAATGCCAGGAATTTCAACTTCATAAATCATCTTCTCATGTCTTTGTGACTAAGAGAGAATTACATGCACTCCTCAATCACCACACCACCAGTTCAAACGGAAGTCTTAATCCTATTTTATGTTAGAATATGTGGAGGGGGGTGATGTGTCTTGTGTGTTTGGGTTTTTTTTGTTTGCGTGGGTTGTTGTTGTTGTTGTTTTTCTCCCTCCAGTGGATGCAGGCAATCTATTTTCTGTTCAAGGACTTTTAATAGAAAAACTGTCATGTTTATATAACTTCCAGTAAAGCTGAGAAGGAAGCAAATAGAAACCTTAGTTTTTACAGTAGGCTGATTCTACAGATTGTGCGACCACTGCCAAGTAAGTGAAACCTAGGCTGAACAGCTGATATGATTCAGACATTCTGAAAATACATGTTTCCTTCCTTGCATGAACATTAATATTGTCTTTTAAATTGTTTAAAGTGAATATTTTGATTTTGGAAATGCCAAAGTAGACATGCATGAAAAAGGACATTTTGATGGAAGTTTGTCACAACGGAATATGAAAAAGGAATAATACATTTGAATATCTCAAGAGAATTAGTTAGAGAGAATTAAAATGGAAAGGGATTGAATGCATATTTTCAGCCTGTTACTGGAAAGCTCCAATATGGCAAAAATTGTTACTATAAAGCTGTTTGTTAGTTTTCTTATACTGTCAGTGTAGAAAAATACCTTCTTTCTTCTTTCAAAATAAAATATCACATCTTAAATATTATATATATATATTAAGGAGACTCTGAGTAAGTAGAATAGAAATATAATTCTGAGCCAACTGATTCTCTCTTGGACAATAAAAATCTAAACTAGTAAATTGAAACTGCCTTAGCTGAGAAATCATTTGTTCTAGTTAAAAAAATGTTCTAAGTGACAAATAGCTTTATAAGAGCATTTAAAAAAAAATATACGATTTTTGTAATTAATAATGCACACTATTGTCTACTTATTTCAGTAAATAATTTGAATGCAGCTAATCTTTCTGTTTCCCCTGCTGCATTATTGATGTTGAAGAGATCACTACGTTATTGTTATAGCAATATATAACTCCCTTAGCTGAGGTTTTGGTTTGCAACTAATGCTGTTTGAAATGTGGCATCTGAGTAGATTATGTACCGAGATGGAAACAAAACACTGCAAAGCTTTCTGACTTACAAATCCAGAGTGTCAATGCATTACAACTGTTCAGTTCCACCTTTAGGCATTTGGAGTACATGTATAATCTACAGCCACCACTTGATTAGTCCATTGAAATACTTCATGATGGCAAATTTCATTTGCAGTCAGAACACCTGCAGAAGGTGGACAAGTCACCTGAATTTGTCTTGAATCAGAACAATATCTACATATAACGACTAATACAGATCTAGAAGGGTCCAGCTCTCTTTCAGTTTGTGGTAGCCTTTCCTGAAAAGTGCTAGTGACCAACTATGCCCGAAGAAGATAGACAGATATCCCAAAAGCCTTAACCTTCTCCTTTCATCGTCTCATATTGATTTATCGTTAGGTAGAGGGAGAGGTCATTTTCTTTACCTTTTAATCTTTGTTATTTTCCCAAAGTTCATTGCATTTTCTGAGAGTTCGCTGAAACATCTGATATTTTTGAGTGCACTGATCTCTTTGCTATATTCTTTGTAAGTAGGGTAGTTGAATTTCCTTGTCTCTCTGTTCATATAATTCTAAAGTCTTTGTTAAGCCTTTGAATTAGGCCAAAAGAGACTTGGTATTTCATGATGTCTGCGCAGGTCTAGTCTGAGATGCCTGCTGATAGAAATAATAAACATGTACCTTCTCTTTAGTCAAGCCTGATCCTTCAGTACTTACTACACATTGGAATATTTAGTTTTTTCCTACGTATTTTGATGTAATTAAAAACTTTCTGTTTCTGGTAAGCAAAGATACTGTACTACTGTCATATGGACTGTTCCTTAACAGTGAGAAAACTTGCTCCATATTATTGTAGAATATGCTGGCAGTAGAGTTTATACATGTGAAACTAGATAGAAGTTTCAAGACTAAAATGTCATGTACATACTCTTACATTTCAGCTGAATATATGAGATCCCAAATCCACATCAATACTCATTGGAGTATATATGTTGAAGAGGTTTTGCTTTGGTATTGATTGGGACTCAGCAAAATTTGTTTATGAGGGAAGTTTCTATGTCATTTGAAATGCTTGATTGGGATGGAGTGTAATTTAAAGGATTTGTCAAGACAGCAAAAGCGAAACTTCATCAATGTGCTTCATGACTTTAAATAAAACTGTGACAGATTGGCACAGTACGTTTTATGAGCTTTAAAAGCTTGAAATTGTATGGACAGTTTCCAGGTACAGTTGCATTATTTACATGAAATTGAGACAGCACTCTCAGTGATTCAAAGCTTAAACATAGTTTTGTTTTTATTGGTGGAATAGTGGATTTACTTCAGCTATAGAATTCAGAGCACCTAGAACTGTTAGCAGCAAAAAGTCTTCTTGTGTGCAAGCCAAAGAGGGATAGTTGTGGAAAGCTGGAAGATTATAATGCTGTCTAGGCAGTACTGCAGCTATTATAATACATAAGGATAGCCATACTTTCTAATTAAGAAGGAAGTGAGTAAATTCTTACATGGCCATTAACCTGTTTTGCTGTCTCGGTAGACACCAGACTGGTAGAGAACTATTTTTATAAACAATTTTAAGAGTGTATGACAAGTTTAGTTGAAATTTAATTTCGTGACTGTTTTTCACAGGTTTTTTGTTGTTGCTTTTTAACGGCTCTGAAGGGTTGAAGGGAATAGAAGGGTTGAAGGGAGTTAATTTCAGCATGTGAGCAACAGGTGGTCCTCAAGATAATATATACGGAAAATAGACCAATTAGTTTGTCATGCTTTTCTTTCTGGAATAATGTTTTCTGGTCAATTTGTTGTTGTTGTTAGATATTCAGATTTCAACTTCCAGTAAATTTTTCATGATGTTCCACAACATAATGTTTTTCTTAGACATCCATGTGTAAAAGAATGCAGATTTATTTTAAACTGAATATGCTCTGAAATAAAAATTTGACTAAAATTCCACAGAAGCCAATACATAAAACTGCCATTCACCATTCATTCCTTTCATACGGTCAGGAAATAAATATTTTCAAGTTTTTGCATTATCATTTTTTCTAACCCACTAAATAATTTTAATGCAGGTTATCTGATAGGGCTTATAACATCAGCAGATAACTTTAAACTTAGCAGTATTGCTGGTTATTTAAGTTCTTCAGTTGAGTAACCATTTTCTAATTTGTATTTTCTTCTTATTTCATAACATGACATATCTGTTAAAGCAAAGCTTGAAAAAAGACATCAGCACAACATGAATAGGAGTACCCAGGTGTCTTGTACTCTGAGAAACAATGTTTAGGTTTCTTTTGGGTCATAAAAGACAGACACAGTCAAGCATAGCGTGACATACACTTGGTTTTTGACAGCTCATTTAGTGAGAGACTGGGTGAATGGCATGCATTACTACACTTTTTTGAGGCAATGTAGTCACTGAGGGTGAAATTAGGTTCCAAGTAATGTTTGAGTGGTATTGCACAGGTTTCACACTGGTTCTCCTCACTTCAGTGATTTTGACTCTTGAAGCATAACGTGCAGCAATACCCAAAGATGTGACCCCTTCTGCTGCTGTAAGAGACAATTCTTCATCCTGACTTGATACAAGATCTTTTAATTAATGCAGTCTCTGCATTGTTAGGTGTTTCCCTAAAAGTCTCTTTGAACAGCAGATATTGATGCTGAATACATGAGAAAACAGAAGTGCTTGTTTTGTGTATCCAACATTGAAGGTGTATTCCCTTTTGGCGTTTAACTGAAGTTTCTGCTCCTAAAGGGAAAGGCATTTTTCCATTCGTACTTCATCACAGGGTTGGATTAACTTCAAAAATAAAATAAATAGCTTCCACAGCTATGGAAAATGAGTTCTGCACCCAGTGAATTAGAATTAGCATTACATTAGGCAAGTAAAGTAGCATTTTAATGAAGTGTCCATTCTCAGGCACCTCTTCCAGAGAAGACACCTGTGAATCTTTGCCAAATACATATTTCAGCTGGGTTTCTCTTGAATTTACTTGGCTGGGTGAAGAAGCTGCTATATGCTATCCTTGGCAATTCAAACCTTTGTAGAAGCTTGATTTATAGCTGCCCAGGAGAAGACTGGCTCAGTTTTCACTATGTTTTCATTTCAGAGACAGTCTAATCTAAAAGTATTTAATTTAATCAGTGGGAAAAGTGGTTCTGCTGACAAAGCTGCAACAGCTATTTTTTTACCCCCAAATTTCCTCAAAATGAGTCAAAGCACCTTTCATAACTGCGTGATATCTTTTCAGTTAAGTATACCATGAATTCAGTTTTAATTTTCATTGTCTTTTCTGCTTGCAGAATTTATTTCAGTTAATTTAATTTGATTATTGCTATTTCAGACATTAATCAGCATCCTATTAAACCATCTCACAGATATTAATTATACCCCAAAATAGCCCTGTGATGTACAGTCAGGGAAAAATAACAGGAAATCCATAATTTTCTTTGATACAGAGTACAAAATTTCAGTCCATTTGAGTTTAGATTTCCATAAATATTCAACTCTCAATTTCTATCAGTTTGTGCAAAACAAGTCCAGTAGGGTGGCTGTAATGCTGGGCACTAAAATCATAGTCCACCTACAAAATATCTGTGCAAGTATTTTCCAACGCTGGCATTTCCCATCTCAACAGATATTTTGTAGTAAATTACCACCTATATGGCATTAGAAAGAGAATGAATTTTGACACTGGCTGGGAACCACTGGTATCAGATTGCCTTCAAAGGCAGATAGGATCTAATTCAAATAACAAACCAGATTTTGCTTTATTGTTTTTCTAGTTACTTCAGACATATCACTTAATTTTTGAAAAGCAGGCACTGACTATGTATGTGGACCATGTTCGGTTTCATTCACTTGAGGTGAAATAACAAATTACACCTGCTATATATACCTGCAATGTAAGGTGGGGAGGACCTTTATTGGTTATTCTTTTTTTTTTTTAATAACCATGGACAAAATTATGATTTTTAGCATTTGTAATTATCTGTTGCATAAAATAACCTGATAATCTATACAGCTCTCTTTTCTTATTTAACACCCCAGTCCTGCAACGGAAGGCTTCCCTGAGTTTCAGTTCTGGAATCAGAGCTATCTATGATTCTAAAAATTGCAACCTTTTGGAAGCTTAATATGTCTTCATGTGATACATGGTATAGATGAGCCTTCTGACTGTCTAATTTGATGAACTAAAAAATGGTACCTTACCTCTGGCATCCTCATCAGTCTTATCTCTATGTCGTGTGGAGGAATAAAGATCATGCACCTAGAGAGCAAGTGAAGCTGGTGGTAGTTCAGCCTGTTTGAGTGCATGTGCTTTATTTTGGCTGAATGTTCCCTCTTCCGTTCTCTGTCTGCTAACAAATTAATCATTGCACAGTGTGAGTCAGGCTTGTGAACAGTTACTTTTCCTGTTCTGCTGTCTATGCTTTTTCTGTGTCAGTCTATTTGGATTGTTAACTTTGGTTGAGCTGCTTTTGCAGTTCACTGAGGTTTTATTTTCTTGCTACCTACTCTGTATGTATGTGAACCACCATTGCATTGACACCATCGAATCTAAATGTTGCTTTGAAAATGTGGAGATGACTTGAATATTAAGGAAAATGGCTGAGCTGAAGCTGACATTGATTTGAAGAACAGCTTGTGTTTAGTGTACAGGATTTAGCTGGTCATTTACAATAGCAATGGACTGGTATAGTATTATGCTGCTGCTTAGGCTGTTAATAATCTTTACAGTATTGATCAGAATATGTAATTGAGAGTTTCTGAGGAAATAACTCCAAATAAATATTACAGCATTTTGTTGTAATTTGGAAGACCCTATCTGCCATAAACAAGATATTTTTTTACCTTATTTTTCTTTTTTTTCCTTTTTTTTCCCACTGTCATGTAGTTCTTGTTGCAAATGAAATGGGCATGTTGCAAATAAAGCCACTTACTTTAGATCTTGATTTCAGATCTGAAAAAAAGTCAGAAGTGTGCTGAAATAATTAATTTCTTATTCAATTCTTAATTAAGCAAATTCACTCATTCAAAATATTCTGAGAATTTTACTTTGACTTTATATTTTATTAAACTTCTACTAACTTATACCTGAATATGGAACATTATGGAACAAGGTTTTGAAAATCTGTAGTATTAGAGTGAAGAATTATTCTTGGCTGACTGAAATCTGTGACTGCTTTGCAATCAATGGAATTTTTCTCCTCTGGCTGTTAAATAGTCCAGGATTTTACCTTCTGTGCAATAGTTGTAACACTGTTGAACTCCAGTACTTCCAGCTTAAACATTTTTTTCCCCTTTATAATGCAGTTTATACAAGAAAAAAAGGTGTAATTCTTCATAGTTTGAGTGACAGTAACTCAGAATTATTTTATTACCTGGCTGTAAGAAATTGTTCATCTCTTGGTCAAGGTCTCAGCAAAAACTGCTTAATAAGTAAATGTGCAAACATGTAGACTATCTGGGATTTGGAATAAAAATTCCTGTTCCTATTCTGAGAAGGCACATGCTGGTGGGAGACAGGTAGTAGAAGTACCTTAATCAGGACCGCAACTATTAGATACAGAATTACCGTGCCATTTCTATTTGGTCAAACTCAACTGGTGTCAAATAATAGTTCCATATTTCCAGTGATATACGAGTGAAATTAGATCCAGCATGGAGGATGCCTCCCTAGAGTAAAAATATGGCATCATTACCAGAATAATCAGAAAGAAATCTTTGAACTCTGTATGCATATGTGTGTGCATGTTTGATAATATCTATAATTATACGTTTGACAATGCATGCACACTGAGGCTACTGAAGATTTCCCTCAGGAACATGCATTTTATGGTACTTATAAATTATTTGTTTGCTATATCTAAAAGGAATGATTCTGCTACTTATCCAAGCTTTCCCTTTGCTGCTTAAACAAAAGTTCGCTGTGCTATATCACAATTTGTCCCTTCTTTCAGCTATGTATAATCTTCTTCAACCTTTAATCCCTTTTCCATTGCCACACAATCATCACTTCAGCAATTGCATTTCGTCTTCCTGAATGTTTATGCATGTTGCTCATCTGTGTTGAAGGAAATATTCAAATGGCCTCTCATATTTTCAAATCACTTGGGGATGTCTGTCTAGAATCTGTCCTCCCTGAATTTCCCCAAAGAATGCAAATAAGATGATACTTAATTTAACATGTAATGAATTCCCATATTTCTTCCCACAAACAAAGGACTAGTCATTTTTTTTTTTATCAGCTTTCTGCGTTTTAACTAATATGTAGCTTGCTGTACAAATAAATTTCAACTGGATTGCTTTTAGTCTGAGCTCATCGGAAGGGAGAGTTACATCCTCTGATACTTCATCCACACTCTCCACATACCATTTAAGCCCCAGTCCATGTATTTCTAGTCTGAGATTACTTTGACTGATTTTCCAAGCTTTTTGTATCAAATGCAACTACACAATAAAATGGTAAGGAAAGTAAGAGTTTAAGGATCTTACTAATTTTACGGTGAATATTGGTTGCATAGCAGTTCCTGATGGCCTGAATTTTTTCACTGTCTTTCCAGATAGCAGTAATTTTCAGGAAGCTATTTCACAGCTATGAGTTTTTCTTATTCAATGTAACATCTGCAAACATTTTTTAAAACCATTTCAATTGGCCAAATCTGAATATTAATATTATCATAAATGTACTGTCTTAGTAAATACAGTCCAGTTTCATCAGACCAAGAGCATTAACTGGTATCCAGCGTTTAAGAGTTTATATGCCTTCCTCCACAATCAATATTTTCCCACAATTTTAACAGGAATAAAACGTTCAGTCAAATAGCAAGAAGCCTGAAATGTCTATGCCAAATTCATTTCTGTTCTCCATTATTTGTCCCCACTTCATTATGTTATATTTTGTGGCAGTCAAATGAATATATGATTTGAAGATTTATTACATGATTAATTATATGCAATTAATTTACTTCATTCCAGGAACCACACAAAAATTCATGCTTCTTTATAATTTAATATAGTTGATCAGATGTTGGAAATGAGCACCTGTTAGTAGCCAACAAAGCAAAGATCACTTTGCATTTCTAATCAGAAGTCAGACAAATAATTTTTTATTTAGCTGACAAGGACAGCTCCAAGGTAAATCATTCAACCTGAGACCTGTCTGTAAAGCAAAACATCACAGTGACCCGTTACCAGATAACCTAAATAAACCAAAGACTAATCTGGTACAGTGTTCAAGGTTTTAAAGTCAGAAGTCATTTTTATGATCATCTAGTGCTTCAGGTAGGCCATTCAGTTAATCACTTAAGTCGTTTAAAGGACTTCATGGAAGACTTTTATCCAGGGTCTTATCCTTTTGTTTTTTCTGGTTTATTCTACAGTGGGGTAACAGTTGGATTGTAGAATGAGAGAAAAATTGTACATCTATCAGTATGTGATTCTGGGAATTTGAAAAATAACAGGTACGTTTTTAAGAGCTGTCAGTCAGAAAGAATAAGTGAGGTGCACCCAATAAGAAAAAAATCTAATTCAGAGCCTGTAAAATCAAGCTAGGAAAGGATTCCAGGAGAAAAAAAAAAAAGATACCTAGATCTCTGTATTCCCTTTTAACATTCCCATGGCCTCTGAATGCTAAGCAGACAAACGTGAGAATGTCACTGCAGCAGAACATAATTTTAGAAAGAAATTGTCCATAACGTGAAAAAATGGGAGGAATCATGTTGTAAGGCAAAATTACAAAGGCTTGAAAGAAAACTGGAGATTGAGCCAGTGAAGAAAACCTACAGTACAGCAAGCTTAGCCAGGGGAGACAGGGCTGTGTGTATGTACTGTGAGTAAGGGCAGATTTGGATCCATCTGACCATAGCTGAAAAAAGAGGCTGCTTTTGGAGAAGGACCCTCACAGTTGAAGGGAGCTGATAAAGTAGATGGTGGTGAACAAATCTAGGACTAAGACTGCAACACTTCAAAGGAGAAATGGCTTTCCCTTGTTAGCAGGCAAAGCCCAGCATATTTTGGAAACACTGAGAAGTGAGTAATATTTCTATGCACAATACAGTGTCAATAGCAAAGGTGATGATAAATAATTTTTAATGACAGATCCATCCAAAGGTATTGTGCTGTCTGTGATTTTACTTTGATGTCTGTATTTCCTAGAAATATTACTGAGCAGGACGATGCAGTTACTCTCATAAACTGTTGATATTCATTTTGTGTTTCACACACTTCAATGGCTTGCAAGGTTAAGAAAAGCTTACAGTTTTACCTAATGCAAGCACATACTTGGAAATACAGCATCTTTTTCTGTAGCTACTTTAACTCTATATAAGCACAAAGATTGCTAAATGGTTTTCAGGGTTTTGACACATAACTCATTGCTGCAAAAAACTAGTTTAAGCTCCTCCATTAGTGACTTTTTGTGAGTGGTAACAAAATGTCAGTCCATCTTTCCTCAACTAAAGTCTGCTTATCAGTATTGCCATTGATATGGCTTAGTTATTATTTAATATCCTGGGATTTCAAAATACTCTGCACACATACTACTCTAAAATGTCTAATCATGCAGATGTTGCCCTTGTAGGAAAAGACAACATGATTATCCTTTGCCATTCATTTCTATATTTCAGTTTTAGTCATAACGATAGTTAATTTTTATGACTTGGAATCTAGATTTTGTATTAATAATAGCAAAAAATAAAATTCCAACAACCTTAAAGTTAACTAATTGATGACTAGTAAACACCAGCATTATACAAGTTTAGTCAACCAAGAACTGAACACAGTTAATTAACAGTGTTGTGTCTTCCATAATCTTCAGGCTCAAATAAATTACTAGGACAAAACCTTAGCTGCAATTTCAGCTCTGCAAGGCGCTTGATTTCTTGTAGCTCCAGACCAACATGGATTTAGATTTAGATTTAAAGAAAGGTAAAAGATGATGTAAGTGGACCTGAGTAGCAAATCCAAAACTCGAATCCCGTCCTTTCCCGTTCAAAGCCTCAGAAACCTGAACTCCCCACTAATTGCTCTGCTCCAAGGGGCACCTATGTTTATGACTCATAACAGCCTCAGCATTTCTAGATAGAACCAAATGATTTCCCAGATCCTGCTTATGTGCAGGTGGCATCTAGAAACTAGACAGATTATCATTCTCATTTCATAGGAGACGTAGAAAATATAATAGGCAAGCTCTGAGCAACTCTCATATACATTAAGAGAATGTATATTATTTTTTCTAAAACATAATTGCAGCTGTTTTTATTTTTAAAATGGCACTCAGATTTTATAGAAAAGCCTAATGATTAGAGTATATAGGCATTGACGTGCCAAAATGAAATTAATACATCTCCCGTCATCCACTAGTGTGCTAAAATCACTAGCCCGGTGGATTTATGCCACCTTGCAGTATAAAATGAAAGATTTGTAGAGCCAGGACGAGAGGGCGTGATGTACAGTACTGACTAGGATGTCCATTTAGAGAACTCTTAAGACTCTAGTCCCTCTGCCAGGCCCTGGCTCTGTATTATGTATTTAACAGCCAGTGGATGACAAATAACTTGGCTGTGAAAATGTCAGTGTGTTCTACTTCCTGGATGAATGGATTTAATCCGATAGCTAATAGCAAATAACTAAATAACCTGTGGACAGTGGCGTGGACCCAAAGGCTATCTCTGAACTCTGGTCCTGGAACGGTACTCTAATGGAAGGCAGAGCGAGACTGAGGAGATTCCTCCTGTGAAGCAGGAACGTTGCCAATATTCTTGACTGAGAAAAATAAAGGCAACAAAAAGATGAGGAATCACTGCACTACTCACTGGGCTACCAAATGCAAGACAAAACCTGGCACTGATAGCATCAGTTTGGTCTTAGTTTTTCAAACAAAGTGTTTGTTTTCATTTTCAGTGAATGATGCTTAGTTAACCCCCTTCAGTCTCTAGATCACGGTGGAACCCATCTGTAGTCCTGTATAAGGAACCTGCTCTCTTGAACGTGATGGGCTTTGAAAAAGACTGCAGCCTGCAGCATTCCTCTTGGTGAGCTTTAGGAATGAACAAGAGATTGAGGTCTCTCTGAGACAATCAGGTGATGAATTCCGCATTTTCATATCCAGTTTGAAGAATGGATGTCTGGCACCATGGTGTTTAACTCGTATATAATCAAGTCTTGTATCTTATCTAGTCTCTAGTTAGCTTCAGCTTCAACGAACTGTTGATGTGCGTATCAACTTGTTGATAAATAAACACGTATGTTTCCTGAGTGGGGGACAGAGCACCTTGGTATTATCCCATCCTACATGCTCATTATATAATTTTATGAATATCCAAGGCTGTATGTTTGTATGTATCAACACACAAATAAATTTATCTATACATATATATTATATATGTATATGTGAAAAGCTCTGCTCTGCTGAAATCAATTGCCATGTTCCCTTCAGCTTGAAAAGAATGATGGCCTATGTGCACTTTGCTACAATTTTTTGCATGATTTACAAGCCACAGGCAATATATGATATACAGCTTTTTAATTTACTAGATTGCTCCGCTTTAAGGAAGGTAATAAATTTCTCTAGGATGAAATACGTTATTTTGTAAAGAGTACTAGTGGAAATTAGACTAAATGTTCCAGTAACAGCCTGACAAATGCAGTCAGAAATTAATCCAGTGTGAATTAGTTCAAATAGAAGATGAAATATAACTCAGACAATAACAATGATTTTATATTGCGTGGCTTTATATGAGATTTAAACACTCTAACTTGACAAATAAAAAGCATTTCAATAAATGCTCTCTGTCTTGGGAAACAGATGAATTGTGAAACACCTTGGATTTCTTGGGGTTTTATGGCTGGATTGAAGCAGGATTTTGTAGATGTGGTTAACCTTAAATATGTATGTGTTGAGTACCAGAGGAAGAATTGGGAATCAGCTCCTGATTCCATCAGCTTCCAATGTCTTCCTTTGATTTGTTTTTAAAATAATTTTAGCAAGTTTTATTATGCTAATTTCTGTATCTCTAAGATAGAAATAGTAAATTCCTTCCCTATGAAAAAAGCATTTTGAGACATATAAGTAAAAAGTGCTATGTAAGAGCTTTGGATTATTGTGGTAGTTTAAGAGATAATAAATGTCATCTGACAAAGTAACTCAGGAAGTGTTACATGGAATACTAGAGGCTTTTTAACTTTTTGAGTTTGAATTGCTGTTCAGTTTCTAAGCCTAGACTGATGCTTTGTTTGAAACTTCTTTTGAAATAATTTCCACCTGTTTAAGCAGTTTTGACTTCGCTGCAGACACAGCACAATAGCTGCATTATAGTGAGTTAGACTGCTTGTCAAATGTAAAGCCTAGATTTTCTTTTCCTTATATCTCGCTGTTAAGGCTGTACAACTATCCATCAGTTAGATGATTTCCTGTCACGCAAATGGCAGTTGGCATGTCTACCAGTTCTGTTCCTACAAATTTCCAAGTTTAAGAAATCAGATTCAGTTTTCTGTACCATTTAAATAGAATGAGCTATTTCATTAAATACAAAAAAGCAAATCGGTTGTTTTGTACAGTTCCCATTTTCACTGCTTGTATAGCAATTCACAAGTTCTTTGAAAACTGGACACAGTGCTGACCTGAAACACACCTGAGCTATAACATCATGTACCCCTGTGAACATCAGGAAGACCAGACTTTTCTCATGAACATGTAAAAAAGATTTGGAGATATACTACACTTAGGTGCCTCTGCTGCAGATTTTGGGTGTTTATTCCACCTCCTGCATAGTGTACCTATTTGCAGAAATATCTGTTCCTTTTTCTTCAGGCTAGACTGGTTACAGCCAATAAATAGATGTGTATGCAGTCCCTGTTGCAGTATTTTAACCAAAATTATAACGTTGTTTTGGTTCTACAATCTTCAGATGAATTGCACTGTAAGATAAATTTTCAGATGTTCTCAAATGTTTTATAATTCTGAAGGGAAATATTCTGATAGCATGGTTTTGCTTGTTCTCCAATGATAGCTACATCTTAATCTGACTTAACAGTTTTGCTAAGTGGATGAAAGGCAAACCGAATGCTTAGACTTAAATGAAGAAAAACAAGAGGTTATGGCATCATTTTTCTTGAAGAACATTTACAATTAAACTTTGTGCATATGGATTTAATTGTGAAATCCTTAGTAGGTGTAATAAAAAACCCTTAGTCACATTAAGGCTGAACTGTTCTCAAAAAAAAAAAAAAAAAAATAAAATCAAATTTTATAAAAAAAATATTTTTTTAATTTTAAAAAAAAAAAAAAATAAAAAAAATTTATTTTTTTTTTTTTTTTATTAAAAAAAAAAAAATCAAGCTCAATTTCTGCAAAGAAAATATTTCTTATATTTTAAAAGAGAAGAAATGTAAAATACTCAGAGATTTTATGTCTGTCACTAAAAGAAACAATAAAATTATTCATAATCACAGTTTTGTTCTTTAAAGTGTCCATCAAAAGCTAAAGAGGAATATTTAAGCCTGCAGTAGTGAGACTGGCAAGTTTATCTGCTGTTACTGCACTGGATTCATAATATGTACTACCATATTTTGATAATGTTTTTTTTTAATCCAAAGATGACTGAAACCTTCTTTTCTGGGACTTAAGAGGAAGAGAGAGAGATATTTTACATCCCCAAATGGATCTGCAGTATCTAGCTCAACAATAGAGAAAATGCTTTAAAAGCTTAAATTATTGCTTAACAAAGAACACTGGCAGGCGTGATAAAAGAAATAGAAGAATCCATTTTGATTATGTTTCAAGAAACATTGGTATCACTTTATGCTGCGAACTGTTTATAATGCAGGAAAAATATTCTCTTCGAAAGTAATGTGAAATTCAATAGGAACTTAACTCTTTCAGTGTACTTGTTACTTATTGCTTCTAGAGGTAAGAAGATTGGCCATGATATAGATTTTTTGATCACCAGTCCAGGACCAAGAGAAGATGATGAACTTCTGCATAAAATTGTGGACTTATGGAAAAAGCAGGTATGAGCTAAACAACATTTGGCCAACTAATAGCAACTATTTTTATCTTTTTATTATTAATGTGAAGTTTCTTTCTCAGTAATTCTACTTCCCTTATTCTAAGAGAAATTGCATTTCTTCTTGGAAGCTGTCCTCGTACCTTTATAAGCAGACTTGAACCTCTAGAAAGCCGTGTGTAGATCCTGAAAAAATCCTGTTTATTATAATATCACACTGCAGAAAGGAAAAGTGCTGACAGGCTGAGGCTAGGGGAGCCTGCCTCAAGCGCAGCCTTTCATTCCTTCTCCTATTCCATCACACTCCACTTACATCAATGAGAACATTGGCTGTGATCTGAGAAATCTGGCAACTGCTAAGGCTTTTGAGATCACTCTGAGCTGCTTTCAATAAATGGAATTGAAAAGAAAGAAATAGAAAATAAATTGTTCTTGCTGATTTTTATTTATTTTTTTAAGGATAAAATTTGGCAGAATTGCATGTGGGGTGAGTATGGGAGGTCAAGGGTAGCCAAGGGTTTGATGAAAAGATTAGGATTCATCTAGGAATCCCAGCATGAAGAAAATGTCAGAAGGGGAGATACACAATGGCCACAGAAACCAAACCCAGACAAGCTGAGGATTGTTTAAAGCTATGAACAAACATTTTCTGTGTTCTATTTGTCCTCCAAAATATTTATGGCTTATACTGCTAGCTATATTACCTCTCCACTGTGGCAGTTGTAATATACAGGCTTTTATTGGCACTATTTATAAGTAAGGGGCCAGCAAAATGAAAATGCAAAAAGGAAGGAGAGGACTCATACTCCTCTTGCCTTTTTGTTACCTTTTATTTCCTTTGATTTCTAAGGGGAAGGGGGAACACAGAAAAAATACCTAAACCTAGAGCAATTTTATACTTTTTGACAGTACTCCTGTCATCTGTTTCACAGCTTTCCACTTCTGTGCTGCTGCTTCAAAGCCCAAATTCATCAAAGAACATCACTGAGGTCAAGATGTTGACTTCCTTTTGGCAGCTCTTAGCGAAAGGTTCTGGAATCCTTAACTTCTAAACTATGGACCTCAGACTTATTTAAATAGTTAAAAATGGCCTTTTTCTTCCCTGAAAAGTTTAATGTAACATCCTTCCATTGAAAGCTGTTGAAAACTAAGTGGTTAAATCAACACCATCATGCTCATGCATCACCAGGGATAAATGGGCTGATGAACAGAAAACACAGTCTCCATCGAGCTTCAGAGTAGAGTGGCAAAACATAAAAGCTGCAATGCAGTACACAGGTTACAGTTTTAAGAGTTCCAAAAAGCTTCATAAAGGAAGTAAGAAATTACTTCTGTGTGTTAGAGCTTGGAAGTCTGTGGGCAAACAGGCTGAGCCATCCATGTCAATGGAGCTTCATTCACATGCTGTATAAAACATTTTAATTTTTTTCCTAAAAATCTATACAGCTACATTGGACACTGTTCCTGTTGTTACACATGTACTTTCACCAAAGGAAGGGATACTGTTACTACAGGCTTTCCCACATTCTTCATTTTTTTCCATTTATATTCATGTAATATAATGTTGCATTTTTCTTTCTCCCTTGCTGAGGTAAATAGGTCAGAAAGGGAAAGCCTTGATGTCCCCTTAAGGTGGATGATGAGTAGCAAGTAACCAATCTCACTTTTTCCTTACTGGAAAAAGTTTTTTTTGTAAACAAGGTTTACAGAACAGCAGCACATTCATTATTGAGTGACAGTTGGGTTTTAGCAGCAACAAAACCTGTTTCTAAGACAAGATACAGAAATGGTCAAGAGGCCAGAACAAAGAGCTTATGTTTTTCGGATGAATGTTTCACCTGTAAGAATGCAGAGCTCCTTTGTGAACACATATTATCTCACCTTTTGACTTAATGCATTATGAATTTTTTCTTGCTTTGTGGCTCAGCTTCAGTAGGAGCTGAGGACCTTCTTACCTAAAATAGACTATTGCATGGTGGTTACAGCACTGAACATGAGAGAACTTGGCTTGAGTTGCTTTAGGCAGAGGATGGGGCTGAATCGGATTGTCCTGCTTGTTCCTGGTATGTTTTAAGTAAAGACCCAGGCAGCAGTGGCATTTCTTATGAAATCTGATCTTTCTGCAGTATATTCTGTATCTGTTCATAAGTATGTGTGTGTATGTCTCTATCTATTAATATCTAGCAGTTTATCTTGGTCAGCACTGCAAATGCTCATGGCATAGAGAAAGCAGAACATCTTCATCCTTGGACTCTGGTGCTGGTCTGTCCATTGCTGTCAAAACCAGACTGTTCAGGACATGCCCAGAATTAGACCATTCCGACATACAGTGACCTTCAAGATGAAAAAGGGACTGAGGCAGCTGCAAAGTTTTGTACTGCTGCTCAAGTCTTTGATGCCATTTACTAATGATTCCTCACCCTAAGAGGCCTTACTGCTTCCAGGCATCAGTTCCTTGAGCTGAACTAACATACCTACATGCTATTTTGGATTAGCTATAGATATTTCACTGAAACAAACAAACAAAAAAAGCACAATAGTTTCACTTTATTAAACCATCTTAGAAGGCAAGTAAGAGCAACAACATATATATATTGCAAAAGAACATACTGGGTTACATTTTCAGGTGATATAAAGTTGTCCTACTTAGCTTTAACAGACTTAATGGAACTACAACAATTATGAATAGTGATAGCTTGTAGCATTAAAAATAGCATAGGATTTCGCTCAATTAAAAATGATATTTTGATTGTTTTTTCAGCTATTGATTACATATTTTTCTAAAAAAATCACGCTTTTCCTCAGTTTGATGTATTTATTCCAATATCAATGCTATTGATGTGTCAGCACTCAGTCTATTTAAGTAAAAGTGCTTAATCATTCAAGAAAGGAAAAATTGTTGTTGGCATTAACATAACTGCCCTAAAAATACATTTGGTTTTGATGGTTTTGTAAATTTGAGAAATGCAAATGCTGATATTTTAAAACTTGGTTGTGTAAACAAGGTTCACGGCACTTTATGGCGTATAGATCAAGCTGAAATTCGCAAAAAACTGCAGATTCCTTGACACAGAGTACTGAGAAAGTTTTGCAGCTAGCAGTAGCCAAAACTTCACACAATCTTCATAGCTGACTGCCCCTTCAGACAATACTTTTTCAAAATATACAGAAGTGCCATTTCAGCTTTATGAGGTGATGGTGATGTCCAGTGGCTAATTAAATTAGGTTAATTGGAAACATTGACCCAGTGGATATGACCTAGCCTTTGGCTCCTATTTAAAGGTGATATCCTGGCTTTGAATCAGGTTTCAACTGCTTGTTGAACTCAGTACTTATGTAATTGTTGCCTAATTGCATGTTCTAAAGTAAAGTAGATATTTACAGTGGTCTACATCCTCTCATAGAGACTGCAAAGGGAGGACCTTTAGTAGGTATCCAGGATGACTTTAGATAAAGGAATTTTAAAAAAAAATTTTCAATGTGGCCAATACAGCAAAGACTGATGTGTCAAGTTTACTCTGTTTTCATTTACAACTATAAACGCTTGTAATGAGTAGCAAGTTGAAAAGATTTCTCTGAAAACTTAGTAAATCTGATGCAGAAGAGATCATCCATAAGATGATAACACAGCTAAGTGCTAGAATTAAAATATTGATGAAGCAGAGGGTACAGTATATGACTAAAAGTTAAAAATGAATGACTTAAAAGGTCTGAGCATTTTATTCCAAGGCCATTTTATCTATTACAGACATGTAGGTAATACATATTCATATAACCTCAAGAACTTACAGGCTAAAAATCCAAGTATGGAATACTGGTGGCCATGCGCAACTGTCCCCATATCTCACAGAGACAAAATGCTCCCTAATGCTTATCTGCTTGCCTGTGAAGAGAGAAACCATGGCAGGCTGCCATTAGCTTGCTGGATTTCTCAAGCAATCCAAAACAAAAAACCTACTAAGACTTCCCACATACAGTAGGAATTCCATTCCTTCTGTAGCCCATCTAAAGATGAGCTTTAATTTCTATTTTCTTGCACCAAAACTGAGGAGATTTCAACTTCATTTCAACAACGAGGACACAAACACTGATACACACTGTGGCAAATGTGAAAAACTGGTGATCTGAGCACAGTCTACAAACAGCATGCAGGTAATGGAAATGTAGGTACTTGGAATTGTAAAATAAGACTTTACCAAAACTTAATCTAGTTAGGGTTCTGCCTAGGGAAATAAATTATCTAGATTTGTTTTGGGATATGCCATATAATGCCACAAATCTCAAAAAGCAAAAAGGAAAATGAAGCAAAAGATTAGAAAACACTGATGAGGTAGCTAGAAATTTTTATAGAGAATGGGAAGAATGCCAGTGCTTAATAAAAGCTTGACGTCATCAATTAATGGTCCATGATCAATGAGATTAAAAATATTTTTTAACATTAAAAGCAACAAAATTAACCTGAAGGCAGGCATAGTTTCATCAAAAAGAGTGAGATAATAAACAGTTACACATTAATATTCAACAGATGTTTTGAGTTTGTATTTGGAAATAGCAAACATCACTCTTTTGTGACGTTGCGGTAAAATAAAGAAAAAATTTACTCTCTGTTTTAAAGATGAATGTGAGAGAGAACCTGCTAAAATTAAGCATTTTCAAACCAGCAGACTTGGAAACTAGTAATCTAAGAGAATGAGCTACATAAGGAGTTTTCTCATATTAGTGTATAATAAATCTTCAAAATCAGGAAAAATTCCAAAGAAGTGAAAGAATGTCAATGCAAGTCAAATAGTTATAATTAAAAATGTTGTTTCAGTGATCCATAAAACAGCCTGTGACTGATTCCCAGTAAAACAATGGGATCATTAATTTAGAACTATCATGAACAAAAGCCCGCAGGCTGAAAATATAATGATACCTGTCTGTGCCTCTTCATGGAAAACATGTCCTAAGTGTTTTTGTTATGCTTTTTTTTTTTTCAGAATTATAGCTCTGAGTGATAAAAATAGTCTCAGTTCATTGCAATTTAAAAAACACAAAAACAAACACTCCCCCACGCCCCCATATATTATTCTTTCCCATATATTAGGGGATATGTTAACTAAAAGTCAAGAGAAATTCTTGACCATGTTTTTTTATGGTGAGAGTAGTATAAGAATCCCTAGTCCAGAAAAAGGAGAAAGTGTAAACATTTGAGAGACTTCAAAGGAGAGACAAAAAATTGATCCAAGGACCTAAAGAAATCCTGATGATGGAAATTTTAAGAAACTCAGTCTATTCATTTCATCAGTGAGAAATCTGAGAAGTGGGTTTGATCAATGTGTAGGTTTAAAGAAAGGTAAAACGAGATATGAAAAGATGTGACAGTTGTAGTCTTGTTGATCTTGAAGATGAAAACTAATGAGCTTCTCTAGTCAGAACGTGAAGGTAGGAAGTTCAGCTTAGTGGTTTTCCTTCTAGTAATAACAATTAAACACCTGATAGACTATGAAAAAAGTGGTTTATGCACTATTGTTGCTAACTTTTTAATAAAAGTTAAATTTTGCAAAGGCAAATCTGAGAAGTCTCTACTTTCTGTGAAATCAGGAGATGAGAGGAGACAGTCACAGTGGTATCCTATATTTTATGAATCTATGAAAGCTAAATTAAGGCTGAGTGTACCAGGACTTGGGCACATACCTAAGTGTTTTTGTCATGAGGAGCCACTCTCAGCAGAGTCTTTTTGCCAGCTGAGCCCTCATGCTAGAGGTGGCTTCAGTGACACTGAACATTGTTATATTATTATGCATGAAATTCCATTTCTATTCTGAAGTTTCAAAGATGACTGAAGGAAGTGGTGTGATGGGCAGTATCTGCTTTATTTCTTTGTTATTGTGTATTTGATGTTTTGTATTCTTTTAAAAGGATGTGCTGGCCAGCAGACAGGAGGATGGTCTCTTTTTCTTGTCCGAGGTGGTATGCTTTGGGCGATGAGAGGTTTTCTGACTTATGAGGGGAGATTGCACTTTACCGGAGGGCAGCTGAACATGTAGAACTCTGAGAAGCCTTGGGAGCACAGGTTAAGTCTGAGATGTCCAGGAAATCAGTGGCCTAGGAAGCTGCCTAGAAATGCAGAGAACAGGCACAAACACAGGCCTGAGGAATGACAGAAATATGCTTTTCCTAAGGGCATAGAGGGGATAGTACATTTTACTGCAACACCAGGAGCCATTGAAAGGTTGCTGGCTACAGAACAAGGCTGGAAGAAAGCGCTACCTCTTTCGACCCAGCCCTTCTTACAGTGCGAGATTAGAAGGAATTAATTTATAACGCTCTAATTCTTCCATTTTTCTCACTCTGAACATTCTTTATTATAAAAAGAAATTCTTGTTTATGCTTTAATAAAATCTGGCTCTTGAGGATCAATGTTCTTTTGGTGCACTCCCTTCAAACAAAAGGTGTGGGCAGGGCCGTTCCACATCTCTGGAGACTGCAGACCCTGTCATAAGGAAATCTCACACAACAGACACAGTCCAAATTGTTTGGAATCTGTCAGCAAGACTGTGCTCTGGACTAATCTGTTTTTCTGGATGTCTGCCGCATGGGAAAGCGTCAATCCCTACTCAGAATTTTCTGTTGACATCAACCACAAAAGGCTTAGGAGGAAAGGATAGAAGAGAAAAATTACAAATATCGTCTCCTTAGTATAGGGCAGGACATTGCCACTATCCGATGACTACCCGTGCAGATGTCCCTCAAAGGATCTAGTAATATCTTTCCAAAATTTGCAACTGTTTCTTTTCTCTGCTTAGCCCAGATTTGGCCCTGCACAGTCCTGTGTTTACTGAAACTGCATTTTAAAAGATTTTTTTCTAGAAACTCTGGAATTACAGTAAAACCAGTCCAGAAATTCAACCAGATCATTGTCTTCTTTCTAGGGTTTACTCCTATATTGTGATATCGTTGAATCAACGTTTACAAAAGAACAGCTACCGAGCAGACAAGTTGATGCCATGGATAATTTTCAGAAGTGTTTTGCAATTTTAAAATTATATCAGCCAAGAGTAGACAACGGCAGTTACAACACATTGAAAAACTTTGATATGGCAGAAGACAAAGACTGGAAAGCAATCCGTGTTGATCTGGTCATAACACCCTTTGAGCAATATGCATATGCTCTGTTGGGTTGGACAGGCTCCAGGGTGAGTAACCACAATAGTCTATGTTTTCTTAGCATTGCTAACCTGTTTTTGCTGTTGCAGGACCATTCAGAGCTAATGGATTTTAAAAAAATGTTCCTACTCTCCACACATCACATTCCATGTTATCATCAGCCCATGGTCATAGGTTGGAGCTGATGAACTCATCACTGACATTTATGGATATCTCTCTAGAGGAGTTAGTATATCTTTTCCTTGAATCTTAGTGTTTGGATTCATGGACTGTGTTGTCTTTTTACATTATACTAGTATTAAAAGCAACTTAAATGGTTACTGAGTAGAAAGATGATTTGGAAAGTGTCACAGAATTTTACATTTGAGGAAAAGATGTTCTGAATTGGAACTTAATTTATTTTGTAGGAAATTCTAAACAATTGGACATCTTTCTTTTTGGATTAGGTAAAATGTTTTCTTTCAGTTGTATTTTGAGTGTTTTTTAAGTTGTAAATAAAATGGAAAAATTTAAAATTTACACATTAGTTTTTAGCTAGAATAAAATATGTTTTGATTGATGTTTTATTAAGTTAAGAAAACTTGAAATGATACCTACTTTCCCAATAGACCCTATAGTCAATGGGTATAATATAAAATAGTACCATATTTTCAAAATAAGAAAATATATCTAAATGCAAGTTCAAAACTCAAATGATTAGTCTCTTTCTAGACAGAATTATTTTTTAATCTGTTCCACACGCTTGCCTCCTGATGTTCGTTTTCTTAGGGAGTGATTACATGGCATAACACAGAGCTTCTGAGCCTGCTCTGAACGATCTTTTTGATGTGCTAGAAGCAGGACAGGTGCATTGCCACTCTATTCTACCCACGTTAATTGGAAGCAGGATGTTTCAGACCAGGGAAAATGCTGCAATTGATGTATTCTCCTGCTGAGCTGATGAGTTAGTTCAGTCACCTTTCTGTTTTGAGGTAATAAAATGTACTTATTTGGACCTTGGATTAAGTCCTGCAGACTTTGGGATCCTTCTTATCCTGAAAGTGTTTGGCTATTTAAAAACCCATCTCCCAAATCTGTAGGTTGGTGTCTAGACTAAAAATGTACTTTGTGAGGCCCTTTGCTTGAGTGGGCAATGACTCCATCTTTCTCTGCCTCACTCAGTTCCTACTCCCTGTTGAGATAATTCTCCTACAGACTATTGGAGCCCATCATAGGCTGTACATACACTTTCTTGTACAACACCAAACTATTCTCAGACTAACCACCTGAAATGATGGACCATTGCCTATTGAAACATAGTCCTTTCAGATCCATTTTTTCAGCCTATTGTCTTTCAATACAAGTAATTTTAACATGTTATTATTTGCTTTGGTGTTGGAGCTCCTATACAAAGGATAACAATTTTGATTTGTCAGAATTCCTGATATTTGTTATATCTTTTACAGCAATTTGGACGTGATTTGCGGAGGTATGCTACTCATGAAAGGAAGATGATATTGGATAACCATGCCTTATATGACAGGACAAAGGTACTGTATTCTCAGAAATAAAGCTATCGTGGGTTTATTTCTGAGTATGCATTTTCAGTTTATGTTTACTATTCAAGTACACAGAATATTTTTGCTTGATTGTTTACCTATTATGTAGTAAAACAGTACCCCTTTCACAAGATTTTGTTGCACTGACAGAGCCTGATTAAATGTGAACAAGTAAATCCAGAAATCTTTTTTTTTGGCATTGCTGAGGTAATCTCTGAAATTTAACAAGAAACATGCATTAGACAATGGTATTTAGAAGGAATTGTACAACCTTCGCAAAACTGAGAACAACTCACCTGCCAGTATTTGAAAAAAATACTGTCCCATTTCAGAATGAAAACTCATTTCTGTGTCACAGGCACAATTTCAACAGGGATTGTGCTGACATTTCAAAGGAAGAAGGGATATTGAGTGGTACAGGCTTAACTAGAAGGCCTGAGGAAGTTTTTTAGGATATGATACTAAGTGGATATCAAGGATCACCTTGCTTTTAAGGTCCTGCATTCAGAAGTCTTACGTGAAGTTCTGTTTATTCAGGCTTGCTGGTCTTGGTAGTAATTGGTAGTATTTCTGGTCTAAATACTCTTGGCTGCAGTTGTACAGATCTCTGCATTTATCTGGCTTAATGTCTGTATTTGTATTAGGCCATTTTAATAATAAGCAAAAATCAATATTGAAGATGTTTATTGATGTCATTTTAGGGGAAGGCAAAAGTGCCATGTCAAGATTTTACATTAAACTTTCCCATATATTACTTGTAGAACAGAGACTGCTTTTAGCATTTCTGCTTGCATAGAGCATTGTCTCATTGTTTGTGAGATGCAGCAGTGATCTAAGCCCTCACTCCATTTCAGCTGTCTCCATATGTGCTCATCAGGCTCAGATGCTCTAGCATCCTCAATGCGCATAGAAACCTGGGGAAACGATCAGACTAATGATCCATTTAGTCAAATATCCTGTCTCCAACCGTTGTCAATACTAGATGCTTCAGAAGAAAATATAAAATTGCATAATAGATAAATATGCGATCAAATGTCTAAGGGGGGCCGTTTCTTCATGAACCCAGGGATGATGTCAGTGTCTTTCTGCCGTTTATATTTTGAAAGCATTCAAAATACAAATTCTTTGCCTCAATATAAAATAGCAAATGTTATTATCTGCAAGTTAGTACATGCTCTGTTAAATAGCTTTTTTGGGTGTAACAGGTAACTGCACCAGAGAGATACAAAGAATTTCAGAAATACCAGTGTTATTTTTTGGGTGCAGCAAAATTTGCTTGCCTGGTGTATGAGCATATATCATTAAGTCTGCTTCTTTTACCTAGAACCCTAAGGCAGTGATGCAAAATGGACACTGTTCATTCATGAACAGCATCAATCAATATTATTTTTTCTTTATTGTGTTTAGGCTTTATATGCAATGTACCATTCAAATCCTTCCGGGAAAGAAAATGTGAGTTTCCATGTGAATTTCACTGGACTAGCCAGGATGTTTCAGAGATAAACGATGAGTTTATCTTCCAGTGCCCTCTGGGAAGAATAATGCTCTTGTCTTCCTGAATTTTCAAGTAAAGAACTGAGGCAGAGAAAGATTTAAGGCCCTAAAAATCCATTTCAGTTTGGCCTGAATTTTCTCCTATTGAGCATCTGCCTCAGGACTTTGAAAAATGCATAGGATTGTGTATATCCATGACATGTTTCCCAAAGCCATCAGCTGTAACTGTAACTGAATTTCCAGACCTTCTTCATGTCGACCTATATTTCTGCCTGGAACTGCCCCAAAACAAAGAAAAAGAATTAGTGGAAGGACTGAGCAGCAAGATTTAATTTTTTTTCCTTAGAACCTATTATGATGCAGGAATTCTACGACAAGGGCAAGGGGAAAAAAAAAAAACACAAAACAAAAAAACCAAAACCAACCAACCAACCGAAAACTAACTAAGCCTTCAGGGCAAATTTCAACTTTCTTGACCTAGTCTAGGACTTCCATATGCCAAATGACTTACATGAATGACAAGAACGGATCAAATGTTCCTTTCTGCTGGGTACTCTGTTTGCTTTCAAGTGTTCCCCCCCCAAGAATAATATCTAAGTCTCTCTTTTTTCACTTAATTCCAGACACAGCCAGTTTACTTCCAGATTTTATTTTCTGCTGCAAAACATGGAAGTACTACAGATTTCAAAACAAGGAGTCCTCACAGTCTGTTGACACAGCAGAATACTGTTCTTGTCTCTGCTGCACTCTCAGAAATAGCTAAATTATGTTAGCTGAAATTTTCCACAAAGAAATAAAATTCTAAGGCAGATGGGCAACATGAAAAATTTCAGACCAGGCGGTACTGAAGTTATAACCTACTTAAAACAGGGTCTTTTATCAAGTAGCACCATTGTAACAAGAAGCAGAGAGACACCCCCTCTCTCCCTCCCCCAGCCCCATGTCCATATGTTCTACTATTTATAACCTAATGTGTTAAATTAAAATAATATTTTTCTTTATTTTACCTTCACAATTTTGAAAAGTTATTCCCATAAAAGGACAGTTTGAACAAAAAGCCTTCCACACTGCCACCCAGTGTGTAATAAAGTCAAGAATGTGCATAATACAGCAACAGTGTCTGTAACTGTGAGACTTGAGATGATGATCCATAGTGAAAGAGGAGAAGTTTGCAGTAAGTTGTGTGGCTGCCGAGGTTAATTTTTAGTGTGATCAGGTTAGTAAGCTTAATATCAGTGATGAAAATAATTAGTAACTTTAATGTTGTTTCAGGGAACGTATGCCCAAATCGTGAAATGTTTAGTTTTAGGTTTTTTTGTTTTTTTTTTTTTTCTTAGTTTTATTATGAAAACTAGACAATCTACTGTAATTCTAGTGCTTTTATTTAATTAAAAAAAAAGACTGCAGGAACACAAAATATGGAATTGTTTTGTCTGTACATTCTCTTAAATTTAGATTGGAACACAAACATATGTATTTCATAAGAACATTTTTCTTTGTGGTAGGAAAACTTCCTTTCTCAAAGGAAAGCTTTCTTAAACCTAAAAACATTCAGGAAGTAGATATTCTTGTGTGAGCTGCTTGAGATCCCTCAGTACAATTTTAATTAAAGTTAATTAGGCACCACAGGTAAAAGCTGAATCGTATCTCCATATTTCTCTCCTTGCTTACTAAAGAGAGGTTACCTGATGTCACTGGCTCTGTCCTGTGATTCTGTAACAGTCACTGGGGTATAATTCAGGAGCTGGGCCAAAACCTTTCTGCTTCATTTTTCTTCTTTTATTACTCTGTATGTGTGTACAGTAAAAGGGATAGAAAGGTCAGGGAGAGTCAAACCAATTCTCAACCCTGATGAAGTCCAAAGCCTTTATTTGAAAACACTTGCTTGTTGTCATTAAAATTTTTGCAAGCTGGTATAAGAAGTTAATAAACAATGCTATAGCAAATATATATATGTTTTTTTTTTTAAATTTGGTGGAACATACTAGTGCCTGTAAGAAAGTGTCTTGCATTATAAAAGACAACAATTTCCTGGTTTGCTCTACATTTCAATATATAATTTGGTATATTTTATTCTTCTCTATTAATATTTATCGACCCCTTGGCACTGAAGCTTCCACTGTGGCCCACTGTCTGAAATGTGATGCATATCATAGAATCCCACATTCCAGCATTCAAGGGGTTGCATCAGGAGAGAGTCCTGGTTACTTTAATGTGTTTCCAAAGGGATTCTGACAGGAATAGGAAGCATTAACACAGCAGTTAGGAATCAATTACATAGATTTGCAGAGGGGAACAAAAGGAACAGATATTTCCTCCAGGGACTCGTTACAAAGTTACACTGTGAAATTATTCCTCAGCCTTGATTTTTTTTTTTCCTAGTGTGACTCTTTTTCATGTATTTGTGGGTTTTGGAAGACAGTGTGCAACTATCAAACCGATGATTTTTTCAGTTCTATAATTAAAATGACATTTTGGAGATCATTCTTTGGTAGGAAAATTGTGACAAATTGAAAATTTACTACCAATTAACTGTCAGCCTCTTTTTCATAAAAAGTTGAGTGGATGTTCAAATCTGTGCATCTTTAGAACTGTGTCCTGAAGCTACAGAAATCAGCGCTTGTATATACCAGCTTGAAGTATGAAGTTTCTGTGCTTTACATCAGCCGGAGATCAAACCTTAAAATGATTACCACACTTGTAGAATGAAAGAGTACATTGATCAGCCACCAGGAAGACAGAGAAATTATATATTCCCCGTGTCTCATAATATTATTATTGCTGTTGCACTGGTTACCGATGCACAGCATATTTATGTACAAGGCAAATAAAATTGTCACTGTAAAACTTTCTTGATTCATGGAGGAACAATATGCTAAGTAAAATAGAAGCGCTTTCGCAAAAAAGTATCTCATTTTTATATGGAACCATAAGTCAGGTCAACTGAACAACAGGCTGTTCCTTAGAAAAATCAAGGTCTTTAAGCTGCAAACCATGGCATCACTGGCTGTTTTTACACCCCTCCATGTTTGATTTGGGGTCATTGATCCCTTGACCCACTATAAAGAAGTTTTAGTTACAGCATGTATTGTGTCTAGACTTAATCAGGAGCTAATACGAGTATAAACACTGACCTCTGTTATGTATTTGTGTAACATGGTCATCATTTCACTGACTGAACTGCAGTTTTTAGTCTCAGTGTGTGTGTGTATATATATACTTGTACATATACAGTTTGCAACATGCTGAGACTTGAAGGCCACTTTCTTTGCAATTATTAAAAGTTTGTGACATACTGGAACAGTCATTAGCAAGTTTTGACAACATCCTGCCAGCTTTTTAACTGAGTGAAATGGGGAGAGATCTAGTCAATCTAATCAAAGCAGATATAGCTCTAAACCATATTTTTAAACACCTCTCTTTAAGCTGAATAACTGTAATCTCCTTGCATGAGAATGCAATAAATGTGTCATTTACTTTCATTTCGATGTTTTATTATTTTCGAAGTCGTTTTTAAAGTGGCTGGCAAACCACAGGCTTTCTATTCTTAACAGAGTAGCCATCCTTGAAGTGTGAGTGTTTCTCCCCTTTTACGGTGTCAGCAACGTGGAATAAGATTCAGGAACTGCAAAGTTTGTTGGTTGCTCCTTTACCAAACTGTGGAGCTGTTACCTAGAGTACAGTATTTGTGTCATACAGAAGGGCACTGCGGAGAGTGTCTGAAGCTGGACTCCATGATATTGCGTTTTTACACTCTTTACCAAGAGGGTAGGTAAGACTTAATGTGGAATGACTGATCTCCCATAATATGGCTCTCAGAGTCAAGTGAGTGCTTTTCTTCAGTGAGAATATTACTTGAGGAAAAACTTTCTGAGTCTCCAGAATATGAAATGCTACAGTCCAGTCAGCTTATAAACTTAGCATTGTCTTTAACTTTGATGTTTTCTCCACCATAAATATAATTGCTCATTATCTGTCTGTAATCTTCATGGCTTTACTTTGTCTCTATAGTTAAACTCATCCAAGTTTCCACTTCTTCTTAATTTGATATCATTTCATTCAGTTTGTAGACTTCAATAGTTTTGTAGACTCCAATATTGCTGCCTACTTTCTCCTGGGTACTATTAATACCACTTCAAAATGCAGGGAATGACTGTAAAAGGTGGCTACAACTTAGTGGTGTAAATGTCAGTTTGAGAAGTTATTTTCCTTACCCCAGTATCAAAAGTATCTTATAGGCCCTTGTGAGTTACCTGAGAGCTGCTGTAGCTCTGGAAGGCATAAGCTATGTCTTTCTGCTGAAATTAAAATTAACTAGTTTTAAGTATACCTTAGATTCCAGACTGTAAACACTAAAATAAAATTCAAGTTCCAAAACTTTCATCAAGAAAAGCTGTGTTTTTAATTTAAGCTGATTTTGTTTTAACTTTTATTATTCTGACATTTGCCGTTAGCTGGATTACTTTTTTTTTTTTCAGTTTTCTTTTCTGACTCTATGTCCCTGGATGTTATCTGAGGTTGCAGTTTGCAGTTCAGAAATACTAGACTGTTGTGATCTTGTTCTTCCTCACAGCTCATCCATTTGAAAATCCAATTCAGATACCCAGTCTTTGTTATAAACAGCTGTAGATTTACTGCACTCTGGCTAGCTTAAGCTCTGTCTGCTCCATCTGGTTCTCTGTGTGTAGTCACTGGACATAAAAGGTCCTTCTTCAGCTTCCAAAAATCCTGACATACATGGTTGTTAAGATACTATGCCTGGTATTTGAAGTGTTACACTGATGATTGCGAGGACAGTTGTCCCACAGACTTCCATTCCCATGGAGGAAACACAGCCCAGACAGCCGTTAGTGGTTAAAGAAAAGGTTGAATGAGCACACTGAAAATAATGTGCAGTTTTGTCACTTTGATTCTTCAGGGTTGTGCACAGTCTACACTCCGAATTTGGAATGTCTTAAGCTCACAGCCAAATCACTCTGAAATTTCTGTGTAAAATTTTTCACATACTGCTGGTATTTTGGTTCAGCAGAGAAAACAATCAAGAGCAACTGTTAACATGTGGAAGGCATTTGGGTGTAGACTGGAAATAATGCCTGGAGATGACTTACTCTATTTGTTCCTTTTCTTACTCTGCAGTAGTTCTGTTCTTGCCTAGTACATGTGTCTCTTTTTTTGTATCAGTTCGTAACAGGGAATTGTGTTGGGCTGGCAGACTGACATGAATGATTACAGTAAGCCAAAGGATCGTGTACCTGTTCAGGCATGTGACATTGTAGGGCACATTCAAGCAATTTTTAGGTTTTCAAGTTCTCTGGAAATTTTTTGATCCCTCTTTTATCCCTTGGTAAGGATAAGAATTTAACCACTGTGGCAAAAACTAGTTTAGTTTAATGAAAGATTTTGATCGCTCAGCATTTAGCCTTTCTCTATAACTGGGAGAAAGAACAAATGTTTAAGGAAGATTTTTTTTTTCTTTTTTAAGAGATTATTTAGTTTTCCTTGGAAAACCAGTATAAACATGAAAGGAGAAATTTATCCTGGGATTTATTCCACAATGTGAAGATCACTATTGCATAGTCTTTAATTGCTTGCCTGCAGAAAACATTTCTATTCAGGAAAATCCATAACTCACTCTTCAGGTAGGGCTTGCCCTGTTTGTCTTTGCATACATCTGTAAAGTCAAATGAAGGTGGGATTGCAGCCCAGGTAAATCATAGAATCATTTCGGTTGGGAGAAACCCTCAGGATCATCAAGTCCAACCATAGATTATTATATGACTGTAATGCTTTGCTAAGCTGGCTCAAGGGTACATAGAAGTTTTCTGACCTCTGCTACTACCAATCTTTTGCCCAGGTAGTTGCTTCAAGGACAACCACAGTGTTTGCAGCAGGCAGCATGTCCAGTCATGCCTGGCAATATAGTTGAACTTCTAGACTCTCTCATTATATTCATATTTTTCTCTGGCTGACTCTAAGTCTGTGTGTCTGGCATGCCACTTAGCCAGTAACTTTTATTTTGAAATAAGTCTTACCTGACAGTGACCAGGTTGGTGGGAAAAGTTATGTTTGTGTGGTGGCTTGGCTTAGAGGATGGACACGGCTCTGAGCCAGACTGATTGCAGATGGCTGGGCAGTTACCTGCACTTCCGGGAACTTTGTAAACAGGTCTCCTAATAAAAAGCCAGCTTTGTTTTCCAGGCATTGATTCATTTCTGTCACCACACAATATGTTATTTCTTAAAAACATGTATCATTGGGAAGAGCAGCTGGCTATGATTCTATACCCTCATTTTATTACATAAAGATGTGTGATGTTCATGTGTTAGAATGGCTGTTCAATAGTCGTAGTCTCAAAATCAGTTTTCTTGTTTCATCTGAGAGTTTTTACTCCACACTACCTTTCACTGAAAAAAGATACCTGCAAAAGTTTACTTGCATAGTTAAAGAGACATTTTTAATGATTTTTTTTTAAAAGCTGGATGTTATAGTCTTATTTTGGCAGATGCTGCTCTAAAACTATGAAGTTGTAACAGTGAGACAGCCTAGAGAACATCTTGATGAATTAAACATGCTGCAGCTGCAGAATTTCCTTTAGATGTCTGCAATAATGACTGGATTAAAGCTAAAGTAAACATAAAGATCCAAAGTTTATAATATTGGTTTCCAATGTGATCAGTTGTTCACACAATCATTACTACTACAATTAAACACTGAGTCATCGTAAACAGGTGCGCATACTTTCACTTATGTTGGTATTCTTTTTGCTCTCTCAGGAAAGTGGAAATTGCATCTGTGATTTGGGGGATTTCTTCTTTTTGCACCTGGTCTGCTTTTAAAAATTAAGAATTAAAATAATCTACTTTTATTACCTCTTGGTAAATTAAAACATAATTATGCATATTCCTGCAAAATGTGCTTTTCCTCATTGTTCTCTTAGCAGTTTAAATGTTTCACATATAGAATGTGATAGTTCCTTTTTAAAAAGTCTGCATGTAATTAATTTTTATATATAATTAAATTTAATCTCTTTGTAATAGGAAGTTGTACATCTAACACAAAGATCAATGTACCTAATTGTTGTTTCCTTTGCTTGGTGTTTTCAGAACAGTTTAGAGAAACCTATATTGCTAATAAAAAGAGAGAGCTCTCAAAATGCAAAAGTAGGTGCAGATCCAAAATATTTTGACTATACTTTTTAATTCATTTTAATTTCTAGGACAGTACAGAGCCAACCATTTTCAAGTGTTCTAATTCAATTATTCAATTAGTGTGCTTGGGTAAGTTATTGAATGTGAGACAAGTAACATGGTCTCAGATTTTCTGTTAAAAGAAAGAAAGAAATTGATTGAGAAGAAGCTAGTTAGAGAGGAAGCTGGAAAAGGAAAGAGCCAAGGGCCAAAGAGGAAAATGGGGCATGGAGCGGGAGTGAGAATGGGAAGTCTGTGGTGGATGTAAAGATTTGATAAGGAAGTGCAGAGCGGCTGGACAAAGCGATGAGGAATGGAAAGGCTACATTTGAATAGCAGCCACATCGTGGAAAAGAACCTGGATTGGTTGAAGAAACTGAGCTGAAAGGGGGCACAAAAAAAGAATGACTGAGGAGAGATAGGAGTGGAAGTTTGATGGACTAAAAAATCAAATTCATTAGGCTAATGCTCTAAGGTGCCAACAAGAAATAGGTAACGTAAACTGTGTTTATCTCACTTCACTCTGGGTATGTCATGAGTGGAGTCTGAAGTTACATTAGAAATCTGAGGAGAGAGATCAAGCCTACAACTTAGTCCAGGGCAGTAGGGAAGAGAGAGAGCTAGAACAGATACAGATTGTAAGAGCTCAGATTGCTAGGGCTGATTGATGCCACATTGCCGGCAACCCAAGACTGTTCTCAGTGCTGGCAGCAAATATTTGTTAGCCCTGTGGCTCAGTACATTTCCTGCCTAGTGAAAGAAGCCTGAGTCTGTTACAGAAATTGAAGGATGCAGTATTTCTTTGAAGAAAATGAAATGTCTATGAGTATACATAGGAAAACTCAAGGTTAAAATACAATCAGCCACCTTTGGGAATTTCTTAAATTGCAGGTCTTCGATTTTACAATCTCAAGAATGTTCTTTTGAAGTGGTTTGTTTATAAAAATCCCATATGAATTACACTCAACTCCATTTCATAAAATCCAGGATTCTGCATTTTTCTTGTTTCATTCATTCGTATGAAGCTTTATCTAGAAAAATACAATAAGCCAGCTTAACAGTATTTGGCAAGCTAAAGCTACTGTAAATAACATAGTCTAAAACCAAAACTGAAGTATAGCTAAAGTGGAAGAAGAAGTAATCCCCATAATCTTTTTAGTGGCTTTCTGTTAGGACACAGATTGTCAGAGATCTACAGGAGGCAATAAGCTTTTGTTCTGTTTTCATTTACAACAATGTGCTATTAAACATGTTAAAATTTTTGCCTGGGTTGACAGATAGGAAATTCCAAGTTTCTCTCCATTTTGTGTGCCCCAAACTGAAAACATATTCTTGTAGTCTGGATGATAATGTATGATACTCTTTATTTATTGTGGAATGTTTTTCATTATTAAAATTGTAAACTATGTAGCATTTTGCAACAAAGTAACCACATAACTGTAATTTTAAACAAAGAATGGTTTGATTTTATGCACAGCATGGTCTTGTTTACAGAGTAAACTTTAGCAATTAAAAAAGGGCTCATTCAGTTAAGTCAACAGGTAATTTTAAAAAATACTTTATTTTTCAAAGTGTCAGTACTTGGAGTATGTACTTTGCCTGTAGAAAGCCTGACGACATTCTGTTACTCCATGTTATGAAATAGTTCGTAGGATAACTGCCTAGAATGTCCTAACGTTAGCCTGATTATTCTATTTTACTCAGTGAATCTACTTTTTATTGTTCAGAAATTTAATAAGAATAAACCTATAACTAGAGAATAGTTGTAAGAAAAGTATTTGAGTATGGTATTTCTGATTAAAAGCACAGGACATGTCCAGCAGTAAAATGAAAAGAGAATTTATGATTCTGACTTCTATTACCTTCAAAAATTATTCATGCCCAGAATTTTTAAAAAATATTCCACTGCACTATTTTGCATCAATATCATTACAAGTGATTTTTGCCTGAGAGTATAGAGTCAATGGGTAATGCTTGTAATACTGCTTTTTCAATTATGGTTTGTTATAATGTCATATCAAAGAGCCATTTTTTTCCCCTCTGATTTATTTATCATTTTAGGAACAGATGACAGATTAGGAACAGATTAGTTTGTATTTTAAAGCAGGCAGGGTGATTTGAATATTACTACAGAAAGTACCAGTTAAACATGAAAATTATGTTTGGAGAGAATATGATGTCAGAGTCACCTCAGGTTATTTGCTACTGAAAACTGTTATGATACTATCAAAGGGAAAATGCACAATGTCTACACAGTGCTGTGGAATATTATTTTTGAACTTGATGAAATACTTCACATTTCTAGTACAATTACTATTTCAGCATTTATGTTTCACGGCCATGAAATTGTTTGTACTGTTGATAGTTTCGTTTATAAACATAGCATAAATATTTAGCAAAATGTCTAATTAAATAAAAGCAAAAATCACCAACACCCAGTCTGAAAACAAAACCTCTCAAAAAAACAAAACTAAAAACAAACGCAACAAAAACAACCAACCAAACAAAAAGATTGGAAGAAACAAGGAATGAAAAACACATGAAAGCTGTTAGTCATATTTTTTAGGAAAGAGCTAGAAGATAGATGCTCAGATATTATAGCAATCCACAGAATATAAAAAATATATGTTGGTCTTAATAAAGATAAATACTGCGCAGAGTAAAATGGGTAATTGATACACCCATACTAATGACTAACTGATAGACAGTTCCTTAAGGCTTGATTCTGTCATGGCTTTTCATCAAGCAGTATCTTGCTCTAAGGATGTCTCACTAACTAGTGATGCAATAGGATGCTGTCCTGCTTAGGCCGGCTGGCAGTACCAATATCAGGACCATGGATGAGTTTCAGTCTTCCATGTTACTTTCTGACAGTGTTCATACTACAGAAGATAATAGTTGAATACAGTTATTTAAAACCTCTTATATAATGATAGGATTGTATGCATTTTAATCTGGAAATTGCTTTACTTACAATTTTTTTTTTCTTCCTCTATTCCTTCTCCTTCCTCTCCATAAAATCATTTAGCTTGCTGTGAAAGTTAGTGATTACAGTGGTTCTTGTTAGCACTTTGTCTACCCTAATGAGTCAGCTAATGATTTCAGAGAAGTAGCTATCATTTTATGGATTTATGTTACATTGTATTCCCATATTTTCATTGTAGATTGAAGGCACTCAACTTTGTATCACTCAATGTACTGCAGTAATTTATGGATCTTCTGTAACACTTCCTCTACAGTTGCTTTACACAATTCTGGGTCTGTAAAATTGCAAAGCAATTTGCTACACTGAAGCTCTGAGCAGATTTATGTTTTCCAACAAAGAGGTACAACATTCATTCTTAAAGTTAACAGCAGCATAGAGAAGGAAGATAAAATAGCTGGCTTCCTGATCAGTGTTTGCAAAGTACGCCCTCATCTCAGTCATCACAAGTCAGTAAAGAGAGACTGGGGCTCGTTGCAATGCTGAAGGTAGGCTGCATGACAGGATGTGACAGACCTGAATGACAGATGGAAATCGCAGTGTGGTGGCTACACCTGTTTATCAATGGCCATAAATAGATGGATTGCGGAGCTGCATATCCAGCTGTTGAAAGAAAACAGAATCGTGGTCCCTGTGGGTAAACACTGACATCGTCAAATTCTGCTACCGAAGTCAATAGTTTTTAGGTGTTGATGGCAGCACTGGGCTCCTGTTAATTATTTTAGTAAAAACCCATATATGCTACCAGATGTATTATTTTTTGACATACAGCATATAAAATAAAATCACAGCCTATTGTCTTGATTAGCATAAAGCTCAGTGACTCAAATTCTATCTGGTAAGAGTAGAAAACAGCATGGAGCTAGATATTTAGAGAAGATTTTAAAGAAGTATGCTTGAGAGAGGCTAACTTTCACTCACATCTCTTGTATTATTATAAATCAAGTAATGTTACTTGTCTTTAGGTTAGTAAATTCAAATACAGACACAGTTACTTGGTAATAACCTCAGCAAAATGCTTATTTTCTTTGAAATGTGTTCTTTTTTACTGCTTTCTACTGAGTTATCGTGCATTTCCTCATTGGTTTCTTCAAACCTTATGGCTTACATCTTTCAGAGATATCAGTACAAGCTCTGTATACAAGAAATCACTCCAGAAAGTCATTGCTTTTTGATGTTGGGGAAGGTGGAAATATCTTTTTGAGAGTAAACGAGTTTTGAACAGGAAGTGATTGAAACACATCCTTCCTCACCCTCCCTTGCAGCTGCTATTTTTGCTGAATCACTTTGCAGGCACCGTCCTCTCGGAAACCCACTCTTCCAGAAATCCATTAGGGTAAACCAAAAATAGGTTAATGTTTTTTATTAGATCTGCTGCTGGGCTTTATTAAGACCCAAAGTTTATCTAGACTACAGCTTTCACCCCACCTTCCCTTTCCATTACTTTCTATTCTAGGTACCCTTTTGTTCTTGCTTTTTGGCTGGCTGGTGGTTGGAATAGATTTTGTGTGTGGTTCTGTAAATTGGGTTTGACTAAAATGTTCTAAGTAATTTTATTAGAGATTTTAGGCTTGAGTTAACATCTACCTGAAAAAAAAATTCAGAAATGCCTGAACTAAAATCCCACTGAAAATTTCTTTCCACTATTATCTTCAGTTTTACCTCCTTGACATGTTTCTATGTTGCACACATTCTCCATATGAAACTGCTGAACTGCAGAGGCTCATCAGCATGCTCAGTATGGTAAGTAGTGTTAGCACAAGAAGAACCATTAGGAGGTCATGTCAGGTCAATCATTCAGTATCACTCTCCTCTTATCAGTTTTTTTTTTTGTCTTTTGCAGGTCTTTTACTGACATCCTCCCTTTTGACCTTCTCTCCTCTTTTTTTTTTCAATTTATTTTTATAAAACATTACTATCTTCTCCATAGTTATGCTTCCAGTTGATGGGAATCAAGTTTATAATCAACTCAAAGTGTTTATTTTGGAACTTGCAGTAACTTAATTGTCAATAAAAAGCGCCATCAAACTAATTGTGTCATGGAGCGAGTTTGGATAATTTTTCATCGATCAGTATGTATAATCTGATTACCTCTTCTCCAAGCAACCTTTCTGAGAGAAGACGTATGTGTGTAGCTGAAACAGAACATATGTTCTCCCTGTCTGTCTTCTCTTCTCTTGGGCTTTCCTGACTCAGTTTCTTTGACAGTGGTCCTTGTACTTGTCACATCCAAGAATTCCTAGACATCTGCATTCGGTGCATTCAGTGGTTGGCCTTGGAACTTTCTGTTTGAAAAATATGCTTTCTCTGCCAGAGCTTGAATTTCTGTGATCTCAGTGTTTTCAAGTTTTCTTTTGGTTGTCACCTAATGGAGATATTCAAGCTAGTGAGGCAGAGCAGGCTTCCCAGGTGAAAAGCAGGAGTGAACTTACATGATTTCATAAGGCTTGTGTGCTAAGGTTCACCAGAAACCCATGCAGTTTACTGTAGTCAAATGAAAAAGGCTGTAATATTGGACTGTCTTTAATTTCACATCGAGAGCTTGCTTTTCTATTCTTACTGAATTTGTGTACTGTCAGTCACAGGAACTAACATTTAACTCTTGAAAATAGGAAGCAACTGAAATTATATTGATATACAACATCAGGTGTGTGCTTAAGGACTTTTAACTTCTGGTTGACAAAATCTATGCAGCAGTATTGAATTACTGAATCATATGAATTTATTAATATAAATGCATGCTTTTCTAAGTTGTTGTTTGGTGGTTTGTTCTGTTTTGGGTTTTTTTTTTCCCAAAATGTTAGCAGTTAAGATGGCTTACTTTCTCGCCTTTTTGTTCCTCTTTGTTTCTTATTTTTTCCTCACCTCTCAAGCTGGTTTAATTTCTGTTTTTAAAGAATTTCATAGTGCAATCCCCAAAACTCTTTTCCTTGCAATTCTGGTCATACAAGAAATGAAAATGTGACTAGATCAAGTTTTCAAATGTCTGTTTATTCCTTTTCTCCTCAGTCTTTTGTGGGTTAGAAGCAGCTGTTTGAGACTATTATCACATATTACATTTAATAATCATACATCAAGAAACTATTTTTAGGTACTATAGCTACCTTTTCAGAAAAATTTTACCAATCATTGTCTTAGTATTCATAGAAATTTTCCTGACCATAAAAGTTGTTTGCACCTATTTCAACTTGTTTGTTTCATATCTAATTATTGTTATTTCTAACATTTTCACAGATGAGAAATAATTTAATGCTATACCCGATTATTGTCATAATCTTGCTCTGAACTCAGTATTTAGTACAGAAGATAGCTTCAGTCAAAGAATTGCAGGAAATATTACAACAAAAATACTTCAGTGCATTGTTTGTGGACACATGATTGTGCAGACATTTTTGATGCAATAATCAGACTCCCTCGTTAGCTGAATACCTTCAGCCCATTATGTGGCAGTTTAGGTCAATATAGTCTGAAAGTCATAAAATAGTGAAATATATACCTACATTGTAAGATATACATTATAAAAGGCTGATTTATTAAAATTAGCATTTTCCTAAAAAGTTTCTGCAGTACTGGTGTGGCCTGTGCCCGTTGTTGGTGCACGAACACTTGTTCTGTCAAAAATATCCCACTGGTAGAGAACAGACAGGGCAATACTCAGATCTGGTAAACATACATGAACATTCCCACTGCTGACTGTGTGGAAAGTATTTGCTATTTGATGTATTACTTATGTTTCTGCCTTCACAATTATTTCTGCAACCTCATTTTATTAATTTAATTAACAGCTATTTGTATTTTTTACTATAATTTGAGCAAATGAGACCACAGAAAAACTAAGTATGAGCAGCTTAATAGTTTTGCATTTTTAATCTAGCAAGCTGTCAGTATATTCTGTAAATTGTAGGTCTTTGGTGTTGTGGTGCACTGCTTCACTGAATGCAGTGTCCTCTCATATCTAGAAAAGTGCTTTCACATCTTGGAAACTATTGCAAGCCATGTAAATAGCTGCATTAGTCTCTGCATTAGTCCCAAGTATATTTAATTAAAAATCTTTAGTTGACTTGGCATAAATGATGACATGTGAAGATGTCTCTGAAGTGACAAATACATGTGTAAGATGAATTTAAGGTGCATTGTGGTATCTTTTATTGTGGTTGATTAAATAAGTCTTGTTGTTACCATCATTAATCTACAATTTAATTCAGCCACAACACTTATTTTTAGAATGGGCTCTGTCCAAGCACAACGAACATTAAAGTTCCAAGTTTGCAAATGACAGTCTGTCCTCTTCTTTTCTGTTGTTCATTTATCATTGTCATACTTACTGCCACTGTAATAATTCCAGACATGTAAAGTGATAGGTGTTTCATCTACTTGCTATTTATCATTCAGAATACTGGAAATGCTACAAAGTTAGATGCGATGATATTTCCATCATAGCTCCATTTTAATAATTTCAAAAGCCAAAGCAAATATTAAGGTAATTAAGCTGATGAGAAGTCACATGTGAAACACCGTAAAAATTAATGAGAGAAATTAAGTGAGAATACCCCCAGCCACCCTATGTGAGAGTTTGCCTTTTTAAAACATGCAACATCATCAGGATACAAAGAAAAGGTTAGAATAGATGTTGTATGTTAAAATCATTCCCAGGTACTTGTATAGAAGCAAAGTTGTATCAAATAGTTTTATAATTTGTTAACAAGATACTGTTGGCAATATTCTGTGTCATCTGCTCCCCACCTTGTCCAATTTATTTGATAAAACAGTATGTCAGAAGGAGTCCAGACAGACCTTAATGATTATGGCCCTTCAGGGTCTTTTGCAAAAGGAGAGAGTATGCCTCCTATACAATGTCATAGTTTTCCAAAGGATAATGAAATCCACTGGAGTATGACTGCATTCTTTCTGAATTACAGCTGTAGAGCAAATAAAATTCAACACTATGAAAAGAATAGGAAAAAACAGATATGAAAGGAAATTCTTTGGTCTTTGAAAGGGAACAATTTTGCTATGACTTATTCGAGAATAATACTCAAGTAAAATATAGAGTTGGGCCAGTAATCAACTATGGAGCTTCATAGTTAATTCCAGTTTCTCAGCTAATACCAAATGTGATAAAGGATTAAAGAAAGAAATGAATCTAATTTCCACCATGTGTATTATCTTCCAAACAGTGCATTGCACATGTACATAGGCTGTACATACAAACCTGGAGTACTTTGCTCTCCAGCAGATTCTGCTGGTTCAGAACCACTAAATCCCATTTTATCAATTATACTGTCTATGTGGTCCTACTGGCTTGTATTTCGAGGTAGTTGTATTCAAAATAAGTTCCTAAATTTGTCTTGAGGTGGGGAAAATAGTAATGAAGTGCCATGATGACAGACTGAGAGTTATTTATAGTATTACTCAGTTATAGTAGATTACTCAATTTGGTATTTTGCAACACACTATTATTACCAAGCTATTTGGTAATAAATTGTAGGATATCAGTGTACTTGGAATCTGATTAAATGTGTGCCTTTCAAGAAGGCTGAGTTAATATTGATGAAGGGGTTTTAGGAACATTGTATAGACAAACCTGGCAGAGCAGTTGCAGGCAGAGCAACAGCTTCTATGGCTCCTGAGTGAGCAACTTCAGCAAAGTCTTGTTTTGCTCAGTGCAATGTCAGGAGGTTGCTATCACTGCAGTATTTTCCCTTCCTGACCAAACAGTGGAAAGGAAGATGGATGGTCGCAGTAGCAGCAAGTGTGGGTCGTGTTGTCTAAGCTGTGCGGTTTCATTTCAATGGTCTAAAGAATTTGTCTAAGCTCACTGTAACTACAGGTTGCTTAATACACGAACAGTGCATGTTCATGTATTAAGCAAGTCCAATACAGTCCAACATTGGCCTAAATTTTCGTATAATAGCAAGATCCTTTGTGTAATGAACATCAAGAGTTTGTGCACAGTAATTTCTAGTAAACTCTGATTTCTTGGCATCTTTTCTACATCTTTACTGGACAAATTGCTAACTATTTTAAAGTTTCCTATCTTGATATGTAGAGTAAACCTACTTATGTTGAACTACTCAAGAAGGAAGTTAAAAAGACACGTGAAAGTACTCCAGAAAAAGGGGTTTGAGATGCTTTCCAGTGCATTCAACTTTTCCCAGTTATTGAAATGATGTATATACAGAATCAGTAAAATCAGTATCTGTCTCCCAAAAGAAACGTGCTGTTGGCTAATACTGATTTATATAACTAAAGCTAGAATTCTACTTTAGTGAGTAGGTTTGGGGGTTTTAGTGGGTTTTGGCTGGTGTTTGGTTATTTGGGGTTTTTGGCTTTATTGTATTAAAATGTGAGATGAAACCAAGTGCCAATAGTAGTGTAACATCTGTTTGAACTTTGGCAGTGCTAGTTAGGATATCGTCAAGCAGTACTAGCTCTGTGCCTTCACTCTCTGCTTCTCTTTCATCAAAAGTATCATGGACCATTAATGTCAAAATGAAAAATAAGAGGTAGCAGTTCACATAAGAAAACATTTGGATGGCAGCTGTTGCACATTAGATGTAGTTAATGGTCATATTTGCAACCACAAATGTAATATTTACATCCATTGAAAGAACAAAATTGATTAAATGAGATAAAAGCAGAGTGATACCAGCTGCTCCAAAACATTGTTTTTTGTGAATTTGATTGTTGTTGATTTGGCATGTCTTGGATCTGCTGAATATTAGTAACAAGCTGAAAAAAAATCACAAGTAGGCAAGCAGTTCATTACTTCTCTTGAGCAAAAAAGAAAAGAAAAAAAAGGAAGAACAATAGTGAATGCAGTAATCAAATTTGAATTACTGTAAAGCTCTGCATAGATTGACAAAGAAGAAAAATCATAGGTTATGATTGACATTAATAACACATTTCTAAAACAATTGGCATGTATCAGCTAGAGATTCATTTAGAAACATGGCTTGTAGCTACTGAGAATGATATACAGCATCAGATACTTTGTATTAGAAATTTTCCCTGTCAAGCAAATGAAATTAGTTTTGCTTGCAGAAAAACATAAAGTGACAGAATAAAAGAAATGGGATGCAATTTGGGGTCCCAGAGATATGAAGAGCTTCTATTAAAGAGCATCTATAACATCTGTCTGCAAGTGTACAATCTTTTTTCTTTTTTACTTTTTTTTGCAGTGATGTATGTGTGTGGATTGCCCTCTCTTGTTCTTAATAATAGCAAAAGAAAAAACAAAATGAAAGCCCTAAAATCCTGTCCTCCTAGGATATTCTCTAGGAAATAAATATCCCCAGTATTGTTACCTGATAGGTAGTTTTCAATCTATTTTCTCCTTTTCTTTTATTCTGCTCAGTATCTTGTTTTCTAACATTTTTTCTGATCCTTTCTTTATGAAAAAGGATCAGTTTTACATGTTTAGTGTTTTTAATAGGTTCCTTTTATTCCAGAATGTGACATTTGAACTTCCTAGAAAAAACAGAACGTTATTTGTCTATGCTTATAAGTGATCTTTTCTGCTGCAGACACAACTTTGAACTCTTAGTTCATTGTGGATATGTGATTGTTTTCAGCTTATCATGCTCCAGCAATACTCTGTAGTTGTCAGGTATACTGTCTAGAGTCAAAATATTCATATGTTGAGAGCTTCATGGTGGAATATAAAATACCCTAGAAAACAGGAGACTGTTTTTACACTCAGGTGTCAAAGTAAAAAGGCATAGCATGTTTATCTTGACTTGATTTTAAAAAGAAATAATAAAATCCCTCTAACAATGGTCAAAACTCTTCCCTCAGATTTCTGATATGGTGTGTTTGACTATGAAAATTATCTCGTATGAGTCAAATTCATTATGGAAAAGTGAATAGACCTTTATATACTCTGTTAAGTAATTTTACTGTGCATTCTAGTAACAAATCTCTCATCCATGTGGAATGTATGACTCTCTGAAATCAATGCCTTTACAGCAGAGCTTAACAAAATGTCCACTGACCTCAGTGGGAAAGACACTATTTCAGTGGATTTAGTTTGAGTAAAGTGCAATTATTACCTGACAGTTCTGCAAATGCAAATCTGGGCAATATCAATGCCGAAGAGTTAATGTGATAAGCAAGTAGCTTCTGACTGTGATGAGGCGCTATTCATGGAGGTTGCACTGTACATGTCAACACAGGACAGTACAGAAACAGATATAATTTTAAAAGTTACTTTCTGAATTTTATTAATAACACAGAATACTTCTATAACTTCATGTTGCCATAAGTACCATTGACGCTAATTATTTGCCTAATTAAAGATTAACTGTCTCCAAATAGAATAGTGAAAATGTTCCATCTTACTTCACTGGATAGCTATAATTTGCTAAGAAAGATAAATGACTTAGTAACTTTGGATGGATTCAAGAGGCTATCAGCCAGAACTACTCTTAAACGTGTGCTTTGCTGGTTTGGAACTCTGGAAGAGCAGAATCAGAACCTAGTATTCTGTCCTTTCTGTCCTACCACGTTCCAGGGAACACTGATGGCCTCTGGCTCTCTTCACTCAGGAACATCTAAACTCTACCATTCAATTTAGTCTTCATAAACTTTGTCACACAGTTAAACTGGCTTTCATTCTACTTGGTGTCGTTGAAAAACAGCTGTTAGGAAAGCTGCCAGCTGGACTGCTCTGGCTGTTGGAGCTGAACAGTGTCAATGAAAGATGGGCCTTTTCTGTAGAGTTGGACTTAGAACTTCCAATTTCAAATACCCCTAGAATGAAATGAAAACAGGTTTTTGATCTGGTTGAAACCCTGATAAAGTTTGAGGTCAGCTGACTATTAATGTTATTTTTCGCTTTAGGGGCTCAGTTATTTATCGTGCCTTGGCAAAACTGTGGCTCGACAGGACTGAGATATGGATCAGGCACTGGAAAGAATGGGATTGACATAGAATAACAATAAGCCAGTGGGTACCAACTAATTGAGGTGAAGTTGTTCCACCATACCATGGGCCTGCTCTGATACAGTTATGGACTTTGTTTCCTGACCCATTGCCATGAGTATGCTGGACAGCATAGCCCTCCTTGAGGCAGCGCTTGGCAGCTGAAAAAGTAGAAGTGCTGGCACAAATGTTCCTAAATTTTATGGTAGTCAGAGATTTTCCCAACTAAGTGGAATTAATCAGTGGGTAGTTCTCTAGATAGCTTATCCACTCTCACAATAGAAAGAAAATCTAGATGATTATGAAACCTTAACCCTGAAGTTTTCCTGACACTGCAATTTGAGGTTGTTCAGAACTGAACACTGATTGAGACTTAACTTCAACTTATTCAGGAATTGGTGAAACATTAAGTATTCTTTTTCAATAGAAATGAGTTCTTTCTTGCTTCTATACACCTCTAAATAGTGAGGTTTCACTGTTTTAAAATTCACCTACCTTAGCAGCTTTTTAATATTGTGTTTCAATATTGAAAGTAATGCATAAGGGTACGTATTTTACCATATCAGACATCCTGAGATGAAGGGAGGCTTGTGGGTGGTTCCTGTGCAAGAATACTATCCTATGTTACCAGAAGTGCAAATATGAAAAAAATAAAACTGATTTTTAATGTAAAAGTTCATTAGGAGTTCTGTGTGTGTGTAAAAAGACAATTGCAGTTGTTGATTCCTCAGTTGTAACTTGCTTTTCCAGATGGAATATCTTGATTTTTCAGATAAGCCTTCTGTAGGTATTAGAAATTTGGAAAACATTGGTGCTTTTAATGCTTAGCTGTACATAATTAGCGTAACCATTGAATCAGCCTGAATGCATTTATAGAGAACATCACTATATTAATTCAAAAAACATTGATGATTTTATTAAGAAAGTCAAGCTATTGACTCTCATGGAAGAGAAATGTAGGTTTTATTTGAATTCTAGTCCTAATACTTGTGCATAAAGTCTTTAAATTGTAATCAAAACAAAGAGTTATGAACTAGTCATTAGAACTGAAGGCATCAAGCCGCATTAGAATTATTTTTTAACTTGCTTTCACATTTCAAGGTCAGCACACTGATGAGGACAATGTATTCTGTAGAGGATACAGTGAGTAGAAATGTCAAAAATTAACTCATTTTAAATAACAAAAAGCACCAGTTAAAATTTCTAAAATTTCTCTAACATCTCTATTGACTTATTTATTTTTTAAATTCTTTCACAGAGGACCTTTCTCAAAGCTGCAAGTGAGGAAGAAATCTTTGCACATCTTGGCTTGGATTATGTCGAACCATGGGAAAGGAATGCTTAATACTGTGTTGCAGTGTACATTCATCAGTTGACAGCAGAGGTCTTTCACATATCTTGTAGTCTGATTTTGATGTATATAAAATATGTGTCTCTATGACAAGTACAAAATTTTAAAACTATGTTAGTTAGAAGTCATTATACGTGTTGATGTTCCTAGAAGAGAGGAGTTTAAGTTCTTCTGAATCCTTTCCAGTCTTTTCCATTTTAGTCTTTTAAGTTTCTACATGTGATTGTCAAGATAGATCTTGTTTTCGGAAGAAAACCTGAAACTGGTGAGATCTTTGCTTGTGATAGGAATTTAACATTTCTGTGATTAATACTTGCCTGTTAAAATACTGTCAGCTATGACAATACCTAAATAATACAAAATATTAAGAGCTCAGTCCAAAAAATACTGAAATGCATGCTTATCTTTAACTGAATTTCTTAAATATTTTGCTGAATTCATATATAAAAATCACTGCTGAGTATAAAGCTTAACAACCTAGGCAGCAATTAGCCTGTCAGGCTCAGCAAGTTGAGATTTCAGCTGTAATAGTTGTCCAGGTGGGGAATTACTCTACAAAAACCGTAAACAAGTTGAGAATTTAGTGAGAGTTCAAAACATTTCACAGGAAGAGATTTTGGAAAGTAAAAGTAGAAAAACTTAGTAGCAATCTTCAATTTTGAGTACTGATTTTGACTAAAGAAGATTCAAGTGGTGATGTGATGGTCCTCAATCAGGAATTTGAATTATAACCTGCATGAAAACAACAGCTTAAACTGTCAAGCTCATGACTGCTCTGAGGTGAGGGCTTTTAACTGTCTGCACTCAATTTCAGTAGCTGGAAATGTATTTATTAGCAGATTTATATCCATTGGAGTGGAAACTTACCTGAGCTGTTTGGCTATTGGATGCTCTAGAATGGTATTCCTTCTTTTTTGTCAGAAATTAATCTGAGATGTGAGAGACTTTCTGATAAAAGTACTCCTATGATATATTTCAGTTTCAGAAAGTTTCCAGGTAGTTCTTGTGACTGTAATGATAGTGAAGAATTTGTAATACATTTACCCTTTATTGTACTTCAGTACATTAAGTTACTTAATGATCATGCATTTGTCATTTGTAGAATAAAGGTGATTAAGAACACCAAGACTGGTCAAACCATTTTCTTTCTTAAAAGCCTGAATTTTTTCCCCTGTTAAGGCTGATTTCACATCTTGGTATGACAAGGGTAGAATGGAAGCAATAAGGCCATGCACAATAATTATTACTGACAGTAATGGATTCCCATATTCAAACAGTGGCAAAGTTCCACAGCAATGTAGACTTGAAGTTAGTGGTTAGTACTATAGAAACACTTTGAAAATACCAATTCACATTAAATTATATTTGTTTATTGCCCAGATCTTCTAGGATACAGTTTATGCATCCCACTTTCCATCTCCTCTACTATGCTCATGAAAAATGCTCTAATTTAGTTTTATGCATTTATTTGTCAGGGTAAAATATTACAGGATCAGGCCAAAAGTGACTGTAGGAAAATGAAACCTATTTCTGAACAAAGGATCAGGTTTTACTATAAGGTGTGTTTATTGAACACACCCATCTGGCTCACAGATAGTGGGAAGATTTCCTAAGCTTTAGCAAACAACTTGAAAAAAACCTAAACAGTAATGTCTTTATCAGACTTACAGCAGGAAATGCATGCTATCCAATGAATCCATTCTAGAATTTATGTTAATCCTAATTTTATGGTAGAAGCATTTTCAATTCTGTAATTTAAACCTCATTTGATGCCATTAGTAGAAACGTAGGCAAGACTTCTACAGATATAGTTACATGACAGTTTTGCTAGTAAGCACAAGTATGCTCATTTTGTTTAGTCATTCAATTTAGCTGAGGAATGGACTTTGAAGGAGACTGCATCACAAACTCTTCTAAAATTTCAGTCAGAGATGCAGAAAAATGTGATAACAGCATAGAGTTTTATTCTTCCCTACGCCAGTAAAAAAACATCCTTTTTAAATGCAGTTTTGCTAACTGAGCTGAAAATATAATGCTACTTTCTAAATTGCTCTAACTAGAAAGCACTGGCATTGCTTCTTGCTTTATTGTGCTGATGTATGAAGCACCAAGCACCTTCTCTGTGTTTTGCATCAGGATGCTGACATAAGTAGCAATGACATTTTTCAGTCCTAGTGGAAGAGAACAAAAGCTACAGTACCTTATCTAAATATACTTACTACTTGGCCAACATTTATCAGAAATTATACATTCCAGTTGTGCTGTTTCTGCATAGTTCAAACCACAGAGGAAATATGAAACATTCTGATTTCCACATAAAGAAATGTTTGAAATGCATAAGTGCCATCTTGCCTACCTATGCATCACTTATAATTACACCACCTGTGGGGCAGGAGCTCAAACACAAGCTCTGTCAGCTCCTTCAAGACTGGAAGAAAACAGCATATCACTTCAGTCTTTTCCTTCCCTCAGTTTGTCTGGAATTTTTTAATAATGTATTTTAGAGAGAATGAAAAGTGGAATTACTCACTGGATGAGGTAGTATAAAAATTACAGAATTGTTAAATGAGGAGTTAGGTTAAACAGAAGTTCAGATTAGATGACCAGGATGGCTTGACTATGAAGTAGATAGCTTCTGTTATGAACACCTCCACAGAAGAACCTGTACTTCAGTCACTATCATAACTACTGTATGCAGCATCATCCCTGATAGCACTTGCCAAACTCATTGTGTGTGCAATGGCAGAGGCAGAAAAGTATAAACTTGCTTTTCAGTAAACAAACTGGGCTGGAAGAAGGCAAACACTTGTAAAAATAGTAGACTGATGCTTATAATAGGAGGAAGGGAAGAGAGAAGTTCAGATCAGTGCACTTAATATCTCCTAAATTGCTAGAATGATTAATTCTATTTTTTATTTTATTTTTAAAGCACCTAGAGGAAAATAAAGTGATAAGTCATTGGTAACTTGTTCATCAGAAACAAATTATATCAAGCTAATTCAGTTGGAAAGTCTCTGGGGGCTGATTTTTAAAATTTCGGTCCCTCTTCCCCTTCTTCTACTCCAAGACAATTTAGCAAGTAGTAAGAGAAGGATCATTGGTTTTATAAGCATCTACTTGCTAACTATCTAAAAATTGACCAGTGACTCTGTCTCTGGGAAAAAACAGGTAAAAGTTAAAAAGAAAAACACTGTATTTCTTTCACGGTTTGTGGCAATTTGTGATTTGTCAAATACGCCAGATGTTTTCCAGTGACAAACATGGTATAACATACATTGTATGGGCAAAATAATGTAGCCATTAACAAACAAATAAATCCAAACACACAACCATACAAATTCTTTGCTACAAATCTCTTGAAGCAAAAGCAATGAGATATTTTTAGTTTGGTGGGCAATAACATAGTTGATGTCATCAGTGAGTCTAGGTGGTATAATATACTAAAGGAAGAGCTTATTGTATCTACACAGCTCTACAAAATTGTAAATCCGGGCAACCTAAATATTCATACAACTACACAGCTCTACAAAATTGTAAATCCAGGCAACCTAAATATTCATACAACTATACAGATTATCTGGAAATTACTGGAAATCTGAGAATTGTTGCTATTTTACATAAATAACTCCAGTACTTAAAAAAAAAATAACCAAACCCAAAGATCTGCAAACCTTACAGTCCCCAAATGAGATGTGTTGTCTGTAGCTTCTGCCAGAATTTTTTTAATTTATCAGGTGAGACCACCTTATGCCTTAGTATGAAAAATATTCTTTTACTTGTTGAACAACTATTTCTTTCTATTATACAGTTTCCTTCAGCAACTGCAATTAAAATAATCAAGTCCTGAGTCTAAAGGTTAATTGAAGAAGTCACATAAACAAATGAAGCCTGTCTTTGAAAACAGGTTTTGTTTTGAGCTTTGAAAACCTTCCAGGGAGGTTAAACTTCTGCTGGTATGGTTGTCATTCTAGCTAGGAGACAATGCTCCTGGCTTTGCCTTTAAGGGCCCAATAGGGATCATATTTGTAAAAATGTCATGTGTATAGCTACAGTCTAGTCAGAGCTTTCCAATCTTAAATTCAGCTAATTAGCTGCTCTGTCTGTATACACATTGAGCCTCCCTTTTTTTTCTTTCTTTCATGTTTCATTTTAAAAAGAGGACTAAACAATATTTGCCCCTGCTCTGTAGATACACTGAGTGTATTTTATGTTAAGAAAGATGCATCAGATGTAACTTGTTTTGGCTGATGATGCTGCTTATGAAAAAAGATTGGTTCAGAGTCATGGGTAGTATTCCTAATTTAGGAGCTTATTTACTTAGGATGAATTGTCTTTTGCCTATTTACAGCTGATTTTGCATGATTTATGGTATTATACATTAGGTCTGTCAATTTCTAACTCTGGATTAAGTCTGTTTAAGTAAAAATGTGGATCTTTGAACGTGGAAATGAAGTGCCTCAATTCTCTGCCATAGTTCTACTGTGCATATGTTGCCTCACATCTTGCTTGGGTGTCTACAAAGGGGGTTGCTCTGGGAGTGCCTGCTCTTGATACTTAGAATCCCAAATCTGCCTACCTAGACCATTTATTGCACATTTCTATTTCAGTTCCTCTTTCCTGTATTCAGCATCACAGTGATTTATAGCTCAATGATCTTTCTGTGATGGCCAAAATAAATGCTTAAATGTTGAACGTTAAAAACACAAACCTCACAACTTCTGTTTGTCCCCCATCTTCTCCCTGGTCTTTGCTTCTTTCAGTTTGCATGGTCATTTCCTTGTTTGAAAGTTGTGTGGAATACAGTGAAAATGTACTTTGCTTACACCCTGGCCTAAGTTGCTTTGCTGAATCCAAATATTCTTTGTTCTGGTATCACCTCATACAATGTCAAAACAAATCTAGGAAATGCTTCCCTCCATGAATGTTGTTCAAACCCCTGCAGAATACTTAATGTAAAAATATGTTTAACAACTTATTCACTAAATGTTTATTATATGTAACCTGTAAAATCTAACACTGTTTTGCACCTAGTGCCTCCGAACAAATAGTATTCTCAATACTACTGGAAGTACAAGCAATCCATATCAGTAGCATTGTGGGGGCTACTGAGCTACATATCCCAGAATCCCTAGTGCTTTGAGTAAATGGTATATCACCTGGGTGATCAGGAACAATCACACCTGCAGCTGGTAATTTACTACGGGGAGAGAGTTGAGTAAGTACAGAGGTTCCCACTTTGCTGTGTTTTAGTAAGTAAACAGTCTTATTTGAAAAACAATGTACTTCTTTGTTTTAATTGTTGCAGGCATTTGATTCTATTTCCTATGTGACTGTGCTAAATGGTATATTGCTTTTGTGTTGTGTTTTCTCTAAAATCAACATGTTAATTCAAAGGGATTTTTGGAAATAGCAAAGCTTCCTAATTCCTTTGCCACTATTTTTGATGTTGTGAGGGAAAAACATACATATGAAACCAACTCAGAAGCACTTCTATTAAATAAAGAAGGCCTTTCTAACAGGAGTAACATTATCTAATGTATTTGTTGCTACATATACACACACTTTATCCAAATGTCTTCTGTCAGCTTCAGTGCCTTTTTCTCTCCAGGAAGCTATGTATTAAGGTGTAATAGAATATAGCAAGAATAGTCTCAATTTTTAAAGACTAGGTGATTTCTCTGCTATGGGAAGTCTAGATTATATTCTAGAAAACGGTGGTTGCAACATCAGGTGTGGGGAAACAGCAAATAACAAAAGCTTTATCCCAGCACTTAGAAGATAAAATAGTAATCTCTGTATATTTCTAACCATTAAAAGAGACATTATTTGGAATTGTCTGCACAGCTGGTTAGAGAGGCTGAGGAGATTATATAGCTTCAAAACTGGAGCTTGGACAAGGTTAGGTAATTGCGTGAGTGTGTAGGAGTGTTTCTGCAGTTGAAAGCTATTGCTGATGGTACATGTATGAAAGTGTTCAATTTTTGGTAGCCTACGGATGAGTTTAAAGACCATATGGTCCTGTAGATTCCATAACTGTACTCTATGAATTGCATACTTCACTATGCAATGGCTAGGAAATTTTGCTTTTCCACTCTGGAATGCAATAGATCAAAGAAACAGTGTTTAGCAGAATAGCTAGGATCTACTGCTTCTAGTGATCCTGAAATCCTTGTATTCTGGTTTAAATTATATTATATGAGTTGGTTTTCTATGTTTTAAACTAAACAATGTCATCAGAGATATAATTCCATGCCTTTTGGCCTTTTTCACTGCACTTTAAGTGTTTTAAAGGCTGCCAGAAAGTATTTTTGTGTTGGTGGTACGTGAGTGGGAAGTGGTTGTTCTGGAAACCCTACCAGACTACTCGCAGGGCTGTAGTTGTTGCAGGGGCACTTGACAAATGATGGATTATATAATTTGAATCTATCATTATACCCACAATAAAAAAAAAAATCCAAGTACCACGAATATCAATATGTAACTGTTTGGACAGAACATCAGAATTACAGGGGAAATATGGATGTTTCTCTCCCATTCTGTCTCACCACTTGCCCCAAGTTAGATCTGACTTCATTAGGGGACAAGAACGTGTTTCTGAGTGAGAAACTCCACTGTCAACTACAGAACAAGTGCTGTCCTTCTACTCCTTGTTGCAGGGGCTTACAACTCTTTTCTCTATCTACTTTCCTGAAGAACCCACAGGTTCCCTTTGACTGCAAATGACCAGAAAGTTGGATATTGAACATCATAAGCAAATTTCTGTCAGATGCAAATAAATGGGCCCTAATGGCCCATATATTTAAAATATGATGGTGCAAGCCACTCTGGTACATGTGTGTATACAGGGATTTTCAAAAGCACCCAAGTGAGAAACAAAGTGTAGATGAGTGATCCACTCCACTCTGAATTTTAGTGACAGACGGCTGCTGAGACAATCCACACCAGATGATAAATGGCTGTACATGAAAGCCTGCAAACCACAAATAAACATAAAAAATGCCTCTGAGAAACATGTGAATTGAAGTTTAATTATTATTAACAAATCAAGAATTACAAGCTGTTAAAAAGAAAGGCTGAACACAGAATAAACTTTCTTCTCATGTAAGGGAGGGATCGACAAGTATGAAGACTAATCAGAGCTTTAAGTGAGGAACTTAATATAAAAATTATTCCAGTCCCTGAGAAATCAGAAGAACTTCAATGAGACGTGTGGTAAATCCCCTAGAAGCAACTCATGCCCAATAACGTGGCTACACACTAAGTCCTGCAAAACCAAACTTCGATATGTAGGGTAGGACAAATAAGCCACAGACAAATGGACAAGAATAATTAAAATGAATAATGATGAGCTATTGTGAGTTACAAATCTTAAGGTTGTATTATTTGTAAAACAATAATGGAAGCCCACCTGACAGCTGAAGTAAATTACATTAAATTAATAGAGTTCAAGAAGAACAAATTATGTAAAACATCATAATATGATTAATGCCTGTCTTGTTGGGCTGGATGTGACAAACGGCTATTATGGGTAATTATTATTTTACTGGTGGGAAAGGTGAATAACCTCTTCAAAAGTATCCAACATCCAAATTTTATGATCTTACCAATTCCTCATAAAAGAAACAAATAGTGTTGACATTTATTCGTTCTGCAACAGGAGAAATGGAGAGTGTTTATTTTAAGAAGTAAATAATGTTAAAAAAGACCCATGAATTTTGTAAGAGCAGAGGAAATCATTTTCTATAGGCAGAGGTTTACCATATGAAAAGGAATAATGTTATGGGTAACTCTTTCTTGTAACAAGACCTTCTATTCTTCTCCAGAATCCCCTCAGACTAAACTAGTGTATTGATACCAAAATCTAAATTACATTATTAGCAAGAGATTGTTGAGAGATTTTGACTGAAATAACAGAGCAAGAAAATTGTAAATTTACATTAGAAGACATTTGGTCTCCATCAACAGGGAAATGTGTCTGATAGTCTGTATGCAATGCCATGTTAGTTGTGATCCAGACTGGAAAAAAATAAAATTGTATCACTATTTAAAGTTACCCACACATTATATCTTTACAGTCTTTCCCCATCCTCCCACCCCACCTCCAAAATTTTTCTCCTGTTTCTCCAAACTTTTTGCTTGTGTAGATGAGGGGAAACTGTTCATTATCCCTTTTTATCTCTTCAAGATATCATACAAAGAGCGATGTAATGTTGAGTACTAGTTGAATTTTACTGCGAACAGTTTATCTAAAAGCAGACAGAGAAGAGATAATCTCAAATTATTATGCTGCTATATCAGTCCCAGGATGTCACTCAGTTCTCTAAGGGAACAGAAGCTTAAGCCTGAAATTCTTAGTCTTCTATATGTGTGTATGCATTTCTTATTGTAAAATGTGGAAGTCTTGTTTTTAGCTTTTGGTCATCACACAATGCTGTTCAAGAAAGTATTATTAGGAATAGCAGTGCCACATCAGAGTAGTATCCTTTCTTTGATCTGGGTTGTTTCACAATTTATATAACACTTCCTTAACTCCTTAGTGCTTAATTAAACATGTCAGTCATTTCTGTGCAAAACCAAGCAAACTGTAAAAACAAACAAATATTAAGACACCTAGCAGCAGCATAGTGTTGGGCAATTATTCACTCAGATGTATGAGATGTTTGCTCTCTCTCAGCACAAACCAAACTACAGGCTTCTAAACCAGGAGACCTATTTCAGCTCACATTGTGCTGATTTTAAACTGATGAAAGGCTTATTGTCTTTAAAGGAAGCTGGGCTCAATTACACCAGTGAAAGAACTTGCAATGTCTGTGGGATGAAACTCATAGAAGAAAAGAAGTAATCTGACAAGAGGAAGTTTGTTTGAATCAAGAAAAATCTGTAATCGTGGTTAGAAAATAAGTAAACAGAGTTCATTCATGTGAAAATATAGCTTGAATACTGTAAAAACAGAATACTATAGGGACCTGCATATATTATTTGATATATCCCTTTTAGAGAGTTACTAGGTAGGATATTCCAGACATTTTATTAGTGGCAATCTAGATCCCAAAATAATGGAAAAAAAAATGTAAGTAGATAATAAAATCTAAAACAATTAGGACTTGGGTGGGTTTTTTTGTTCTTTGTTTTTGGTTTCGTTGTTGGNTTCTAAGAATATATTACTCAGAATTAGCTCAGATCTTGGAAAATTAAGAATTCTTACAAAAGTAATTTAATCTTTGAAGTTGAATATTTAACAATCACAAACAGAATAAGTATGCACAGATAAAACAAAGGTAATAACAAAGTGTTATCTCTCTTGCCTTCTTTTTTAATTCCTGTTTTTTGATAAATCTTACCTTTAGGTTAGAAAAATCTTACCTTTCTCTGCAACTGAGAAAAAAAAAAATTGGTTCCCTGATTGTATTATCTAATTGATTTTTAAAAAGATGCCATGGCTATTAAAAATGTCTTATCAAACCACAAAAACTCAGTTTCTGGAATACTTTAGCATTCATGACTGATAATGCAAATGTGAATTATTTCACAGTACACTCAGTATACCATCTGCTCCAGAAAGAAAAACATCTGTTGGTAAATGTAAACTGTGGAGCTTGTGTGGTATAAAATATGTTCGGATACTGTATGGAATAAATAAATTGGATGTTGACAATCTATTGTGTTAGAAGCACTCAACTACTTTCTTATGTTGAAAAGAGGAAGAGCTCAGCTGCAAGTCTATTTGAGATGCTGAAGGAAATTATTGTGCCACGTCCCATCCAGATGGCTTTGCTGAAGTCAGTTGCTGGCAGGCTGCTGCAATCATCACCTGCAGTTGTGAGATGTTTTAACGTAGCATGAACGTAGATGGAAGTGCTCCTTTACAGCAGAAGTTTCTGTGCTTGAATTTTCATGATGATGATGACACTGCTATTTGTGATATTATTGGAATTGGCTGTATTTTCTGGCTTATAGGATGATGATAATGAAATGTGTATTTGTGTGTAGGAATGATAAAGGAGACTTGCATTTTTAATAATGATAAATAGCATCAACAAATGAATATAACCGTCTATTTTCAATATGATGCACCAATATAAAAATGGAAAACAGGCAGTAGTTTTAGGATTCTAAGGGCCATGCTTGCCCTTACAAATTCTAATCTAATCTTATAAAACCTAAAATATAGCTCTTGTAAAATCTAATGCATTTTTTTTCTGATTCAGAGTATCCTGTTTTCAGATTAATTTGTTCATTTTATTTTAAGCACTTATAAAACTTATAAACTTATAAAAATGTCAAGATTTTTGTTTCAGTTTTAACCTTCCCCCCCCACCCCCTCCACATTGTGAGAAGGAATTTATCATAATTTACAAGTAAAACTAATGTTTGTGCTAGTGATGGTTTGTAGGTTCTGCTGCAGACACAATATGTTAAAGCTGTTTTTTGGGTAGACTCATTGGTCTACTGTTCTCTGTGGTACTGCTAATACCTGGGGTACTCTTGACTCCATGTATCCCTTATCTAAGAGAGCTTTTTGTCTTTAAAGATGTCAACTGAAGCAATTCTCACAAATCTTTGTATTAGTGTGAGTTAGCACATTTGGTCACCTGCAACAGGTCTGACCAAACACATGGTGGAAAAATCTTTGTGAAAATAAACACTAAAGAAAGAGTAGATGCAGCAGTTCTGAAAAACTGTATGTTAAATTGTTTCAAAATACTGCTACTGTAAGAAGTATATTCTGTGGATTGATATTCAAAGTACTAAAAAGGATCAATGTGTGGACTTCACTCTTTGCTACATATGGTTTCCCCAGTGGTACTACCAGTGCTCTAGCAAGAGAACCTACTCTTAAGCCATTATCTGTGACATAACTGAGTGACTCATCTTCTCTTACTAGAACTAGCTTAAAGTTTTGCTTCTGTCAGTCTTTCCTAGGACTTGTGGTTTACTCTGTACTCCCTTTTATTAGTAAAAAATTAGGAGTGTAGGAATATTTTTCAGGTCTCCTTTGTACAAACAGAGAGAAACACAACTGTTGAACACAAATGGTTTAGAAAATTCCAGAGAAGACACAGGCACCACAGTTTTTGATAAGGTCAAATTTGTCAAAAAATAGATTTGGAAATACAGACAGATTCACAGCTATCTTGCTGTAAGAAATAAAAGCACAGCCAAAGATATCAATACCCAGATAGTAAGAGTCATCTATTTTTCTTATCTGAAATAAAGACAAATTAATAAAATGGACATAAGCCTTAAATATCAATTACCAGACTAGCAGCTCTCTTTTTCATATTTGGACTGAATGTTGGATATACGAATGGTTATGTACTAAAGACAAAAAATAGCAGCTAAACAACCTTTGCCAGTATGAATAACTTGCTTTTTTTTGTTGAATTCAGATGAAAAATATTACAGCACATCCAGTAGTGGAAATCAGACAAAAGATATAAGAACAATAAAAATGCCTGAGGGACAGAAGGTGTCGAAGAAAGATATAGTTGAGTATCACCATCCATGCAGGGGCACACAAACATTGCCAAAGAATTTGGCCTCTGAGTGCCAGCTTATAGATTAGGAACAGTGCTGGGCCAAGAGCATAATGCTCTGAGGGACATCAGAGCTGAGCTTATGCTTTGTAGGAAATGAAAAATCCCACAACAGCCCAAGGTCAGAATCTGGCCACCACTCTGCAAATTACAACTAGACAAGACTAATATAGGCAGTGTAGGAAAAAGACAGTACTTTAAATCTCCCTATTAGAGTCCTATGTTGCAGTGATGACTGAAAGAACACAAAGAAGTGCATAAAAAAATGGAAGTATTTTAAATATTATCTGTTTCCTTGGGCACATAATTCTGAAATAATTCATAGCAGATTTAAAGGAGGTATCGACTTTGTATGCAAAAGACAACTAATTGAAAGCTTACACAATGTAGCAGATTTCTAAGTTTAGTTATTGTCCTAATCAAATCAAAGCAAAATGGCAGTCAAAAACATTTGACCAAAATTTAGAAGGTATAAAAAATGATCAGCAATAAAGTTTATAAATTATTACTGCAATATTTCAGCTTGAGGAAGCAAAAATAAAAGTGTAGCTATACGATCAGTGTTTTTAATACTACTTAATGTAAGTTGCACTCTGAATCTGGGGACCTTCTCAAACAGGTGTTTACACTTAGCAGGAAACATGGAAGTGTGTGTTGAACAGTAGATGTTGGTGACTGTTGTGAAGATACAAAATACAACTCAGTCATTGTGAATCTGTAGAATGTGTCAGAAATCTTGTTTGACAGTGTTTAAAGTGAAGGAGGAAAGTCTGAGAAAACAGACAAGGGAGTGAAACCCAAGAAGCAAAGGGGATGTAGGGAGTGAGGCAGTAATAGAATGCACAAGAAGCTGCTCTCTCCTGGGAGACAGCGGAGGTGCTGGCAGTTGACAGGCCAAGATGAAGGGCTGTTTTATATGCCTGACAACAGTGGAAAATAAACACAAGCGAGCTAGAGGAACAAAAGTTTTAAAAATAATGCTTTAGTACATAAGGCCTGAAGAGAGCAAGTTGCTATAAAGCTAAATACAAATAAAAGCATGAAGTTAATGAAAGGCTCGCAAGGAATCAAAGCAATGGCTGTGATTCTCCAGATTTCAGTTCACCAAGCAGTCAGACTGCCTTTTACAGGGCTGCAACAGGCAGGACAGTGGGGGAGTTCTCTTCCATTACAGGATGAGATTTAGGTATGGTGCAGGTTGCCGTGTCTCCTCCTATGTGATCATGAAAATCCTCTTTCTCAATCTGTTTTAACATAAAAATGACACATTGCAAAGTCAAAAGAGATGTAAGGCTTGTAGCATTACAAATATGAGATTCAGTGGTTAAATTTGGATCAAATAAATTGATAAGAATTATGCAATTTACCTCTAGTTATGGAGGAGGATTTTCTGTAGCTTTCATGTTAGTTACATTCTGCACTTGAAAATGCTGCATTATTTATTGTATGCATAAAACTTGATTCTCTAAGGTCTGTGAAGAGCTTTTTTATTAAAAAGAAGTGGCAGCATGTTCTGTTTCTTGATATCACACCAACAGCAAACACTAGAGTCATGAGTGCTGCTACCTCCCTTGATTTGTATCAAGACTATATTTAAAATGTACATTTTTTTTTTTTCAGAGGATCATGGTTCTAATAGACTGTGGGATATTTAAAATGTGAAAGATGACAGGTTGATCAGTTTTTCTTTGTGCAACTTTTAAAGCTAAGAATGTAACATGAATAATACAGCATGTCATTTTCAACTGGTGAAGAAACAGAACAGCAGTTACCTCAGAACATCAAGTCCTGTTTACCAAGATATTTTAAAGAAACTACACTGCTGTGGTGAGAGTATTACATACATATTCAAACTGTGCATTTATTATACTCAGTAATTAAATTCAAATTATTATGAGCTATTTGGCATTCTATTTGACATGGGAAATACCATGGTTTCTGGCTTTAGCAGTTAAGTGGTTTGTGTTTCTAATGAAGAGAGATCTTGCAGTATGGTAAGCTATCATTATCAGCAAGATATGGTTTTAGCCCTGCTGTAACTTACATGTCTGCTTTTGTTTCCTCTCGGCTTATGTTCTATTTCTTTCTACTCATATATAAATTATAGACGTTTTCAGGTCACTTTCAGTTCATTTTTTTAAACATTGTAATTTTCAAAGAAGCAATGAAATATGAATGCAATAGGGACATGTGATGTGTAATATGAAACATCTGTTTGGTTTCCTTTTTGCTAAACTCAGTGGCAGCCAGCTCATGGATTAGATGCTGGTTATAGTCCCCCGCAGCACCTCAGAAATCTGCAAACTATTTTCTAGTTCCATATGCACTGATGGTCCTGGAGTGGGTCTAATAAAGGGAGGAGAACTGGAAGTTGTGATGGTGACACAAGGCAGTTGCCAATGAGATGAAAAAGCCTGCCTGGAAACAGCTGAAGCATAGGTCTGGAAAAAGGAATGAGAGATTGTAAAATAGGTGGAGATTAAAACAGGAAGCTGAAAAAGAGGTTACATTGCAAAACGCACTGTGTTTCTCTGCCTCTGTTTATCTCTTCTATAGTAATCATAATAGTGTTGTGTACTTTTAAAGATTTCATTTGTAGTAATGCCTGAAACTTTTAAATGACATTTGAGTTGTCAAAATTCAACTGATTAAAGGTGGACTATTTTCCAGGGCGTTATAAGATAACAGATGACATTTAAGAGCTCACTAATACTTAAAATCTCTTTACAGTGTAGTTTGGAATCATTATTTTCATTACATACATAAAGAAATTGAGACACACAGTAACATAATCAGTTGTTCAATGTATCTAGAAGTAGAGAATGGAAAAGGTCTTGAAACTTAGTCCTGTCTTTGGCACACTAGCCCACACTGAGAAAACATTTGTTCTGACTGGACTTTTAAATCTGGAACTTCTTACTTAAAATTCATCAGGATAGCTACTATTTTGAAAATGTCTGAAATGATGATGAAAATGATTACTGTTTCCTTGTGGGAAGGCATCCTGAATAGAGTCATGCTGACAAGTTTGCCATTGTGCTAACAACTTCCTGCTTGTGCTCAGTGTTTACATTATTTTCTAAAACTACTGAAGCAACAATCACTTAAATCACAGGAACTAAACCGGCTTTCTTTTTCCTTGTAAAAATAATCATGGAGTTTCAAGAGTACATGAAACAGAGGGCTCTGATCTTTGTCCCAAAGGAAATGATGTTTTTTTCTTCCTATGTTTGTGCTCTCCAGTTCTGTACTTTCTATACCTGAAAATTATTCCTGAAAGAATCTTTCCTAGAAACTATATGCTGTGCACTAAAGTGTGGGATGCGTTAGGTACCTTTCTAGAGTCCATCTCCTGGAAGCCAAAGTGTGGTGAGTAGGACTAATTAGGATATTTGCTCCAAAAAGTCATTCCGTAGCTGGGCTAAAATAGTGTTGTAGGTGTACCTAAGGACTCAAAAGGTACCTGAAGATTTCTACATGCCAACCCTCTCTCCTTCCTCCCCTACAGCACCCCTACACCCCTGCCAAAAAAATGATAATTTTTTAAAATTTCAAAAAGTCCACAAAAAAGCCTGTTCACTCTGTATGTTTTTGGTGTTTTTTCTGTTAGCCTGCCTTTCATTTTCTTAGGAAAAGTAACTCTTGGTCACTGATTATAGAAGTGCAAATTAAAACTTAAAGAATGCAGAGCTATTTTCTCTCTTAAGCAAATTCTGCTAAAGTCAGTGGTAAAGAACTTCATCCCAAGAGTGACCTGTGTTGCATAGTTTAAAATCCATCATATTTACTGCTTCAAAGGAATTTTCTATCATTGCTCCACAACAACTGCTGCAGGAACAAGAAGCCAAAGAAGCCAAGGGTTGCCATTGTAATAGGTTCGAAATTCACTGATCCTTTCACTGTAGGGTTAAGGGATTCATTTTTATCAGGTTAAAAGATCAAGGCTATTAACAAGCACTAGCTTTTTTTTTTTTTTGAGAAAGGTTCATAGTTGGGCCCACTTATTCCCTATAAAGAATGTATGTTTCTTTAACCTGCTGTGGAAGTGGATTACACTCAAACAAAAAGACAAATATACAGAAGCACAGGTTTGCTTTCAAATGGAGTCAGTGAGAGAGTTGTTATAGTTTAAACTACCACCAAACTTGTTTTACAAATGGTTTCTGATATAAACAAGTACTAAAACTAAACGTTCAGGGACCATGAATGCAACATAAACTAGTGAAGAACAGCTGATAAGAGGAAACAAACTAAATGATCCAATTTGATACTTCTGTTTTACCAAAAAAAGTATAAAGCGGGAAAAAAAAGTCCATATAAAGAAGTGCTAGAACATTGTTTTGCTTTAAGAGTGTATTTTATATCCTGAGATTCATCTTTCATATCAGATGTAGAGTGTGCTGTATGGTGATAAGAGAAGTAAATATGATCAGGGTCATAGTAAGATGGGCTGGCACTACGCTCTGTCCTTAGTTGTTCTAGTCCCTGAAGAACTATTATGATCCCCTTGATTATCCAGAGTGATGATTCCTTAGAGTATGCTTAAAGGAGGGATCATAATGTACCTTAGAGCCACTCCCAATTGTCCAATCCATATTCACATTCCATTACAATGAACTCTAGTAAAATAATGTTTGCACTGTCTTATTACTATCTAGTGTATTAGACCATAGTAAAAACATGGCTTAATGTAAAATATATCATGTTACAGTGAATGATCACTTGGCAGGAATGGTTATTTTAAAACTTTATCTATGGCCTTTAAACTAAGCTTTCACCATCTGTTCTACCTTCTAATTATACATGCAAAGGAACATAATTCACAAGTGTATCATAAAAGTGGATAATTGATTAAATGATACTGCTGCATGTATCTGTGTTTGGTTATTCAGTGCCTCTGTTTTGCTTTTTAGCTCATAAATCACTCTGAATACATTGCACAGTGACATTTTCTTGGCAAACAGACAAGAGATGTACTCTCTCGCACTTGAGAGGAGGTAATGAACTGATGATAATGATGGATGGAAAGAGAATACCGGAGAGGTACAAATAGTAACATCAAGTATGCATGCTCCACTTCTTTGAAGGAGTTGGACCAACCTGCTCTTCGCAGTACTTCAGAACATGGACTCACTTGGCCACTGTCTTACATTAAATAAAAAGCAAAGAAGAAACTGCTTGCTTAAATGGCACATGACAGTCTGCATATACCCTTTTGCATGACATTTCAATATCTGTGCATTGCTGTGAATGGAAATCTTGGAGCTTTATTTTGCTAAAGCATCCAAGTGCTTATATTACTTTCAAAAATACTACTATGAATTTGATTTCTATTACATGCTAAGATTAAGTTCAACTTGTCCAGGGCCTAGGGGCAGGAAAAAAGCCTCTAGGCTTGGAAAAAAAGCAAGAGCCACAATAAGAAAAATTACTTGTAATATGTTACCACAAATAGGAAATTAACTGAGTTGACAGATTTCAAATAATAGTAAAACATAAATAATAGTGTAACCTTTGCAATACTTAATATTCTAACAACTAGCCAATTTTAGTGAACTCACAGAAAACTCTTGTTGGAAACTGTCACCTGAGCTTGAGGTTTGTTTTGATGTGAGCTTGCTTAGGCAAGACAAAGTAGAAATTTGAAGTGCCTTATACAATGCCTTAGCAAAACTGTAGATTCCCTTCAGATTAATCTGTTTGAAGATGTACTTAGTACTAACTGCACTTCCATTTCATTTTCAGTGTTTCTGCGGTAATTTTTCTATAGTAATATACTTTATGTACATTCTGTTACACATGATGTGTCTTAAGTGTGTACATAAAACACACTGAACAAGAATGCATTTGTCTGAATGAATGAAAGAAAACACTTATTAAATCTGTTTTGAAAGATACTTAAAATTAAGCAGAAGAATATGACATTCTTAAATTTTAGTATTCTATCCATTCAGCAGTCTATCCATTTATGCTATAGACTCTGTGATTCCCAATAGGTTTTAGCTGACTTTCTCCCTCTTTTATTTTTTTTTTCACCTTTGTCCCCTGACTTAAGCAGATAAGGAAAGTTCTTTGTGACATTAATGTATATTTAATCCAGATCATTACTTCGGTAGTTTGGCCTCAATCTTCTTCCAAGGGCTATAGTACACACCCAAGCCATGTCCTGTCATGTCTTTTGTTCTTTCTCTAATGTCTCCTTCCCTCATTCTGACAGGTAATTTAGAAAGCCTGCCACTTATCTTACTTGCATCTGAATCCACTGGATGTGAATCAATTGAAAGGTGGAATATAGTGGAACAAAACAATCTGTAGCATGTTTGAGTATTTTAATAATATTTTAAAATATTTTTATTGACTTCACAAGGATTTCCCAAGTACTAGCAATGCAGGCCAGACAGCGCACTACAGTGATTTTGCCAGGAAATAATATGTGGTTATTTCCTTAAAAGATTTTTTTAAACATCAATAAATAATACTTTCTTCTTCTGCTATTAAATAAAAAAAAAAAACAAAAAACAATTTATGTTATTGTTTGTTTGGAGGTAAAATAAATGTATGATGGAATGTTAAAAAGCAAACATGAAATGTTAGGGAAGATTAAAACCCCTGCTAAATCCCTAGATGAGTACATGACACACTCAGCCATAATCTGCAATGATGTATTGCTCAGAAGTGCAGACAAAACAGGCAGATGTCAAAATCAGCACCTATATAAATCAATAAAACCCATAAATTAGACACTGATACTTCATCTTAACCTGTATAGACATATGTAAAGGCTCATTTACTTTACAAGTCTGAGCCAGAAACATGCAAGGAGAGGGGGGGTCCAAGCACACATTATAAATGGTAGGATTAGAGTCTTAGGACTGGAATCAAAGCCACTTGAATCAGTGGGACTTCTTCCGCTGACTTACAGCAGACTGTTAATTGGCCACTGTCCATTTTTTTAAAGATTTATTTTATATTGGATTTTCCTTCCTTTATATTGTATTTTTGTTCATTTGTTTTTTAAACTTTAGTGGAATGTAATTCTTATGCTAGAATCAGAGTTTAACTTTCAAAACCACATTTTCCTCTTAAGTTTGAAACTGGGAAAAGGAAAAAAAATCCTTATTGTACTCAACCTTTAAAAACCTCAGGTGAGCCAGAAAATAAATCTCCAAAGGTTCAGTATTTTTAAAAATAGATTAATTCTTTCTCTAAAGCAATGATTTAATACGGCACATTTTGAGTTTTTCTGTAGCCATGGATCAGTCTTTTTTTACTTTCCAATAACGAACAACCACAGAGATACTGACCCAGCTCGACAATGTTTATAGTAGATGTTATTTAAACTATAATATAAATGACTTTGAGACATGAAGTCAGTTGTAGAAAGAGTCTAAGAGCCTCTCTCTGATCAGTGACCAGCAATTGTTCGCTAGATAACTGTAATTCATATGGCGTTCTGGAGAGCAAAGCCGTTTTGGACAGCTGCCCAAATTCATTTCATCACATAGTTAAGTTTAATTAGACTTTGTAGAGTGACATTACAAAGCCAAAAGGGGCTATTGGGATCATCCATGCTGACTTCCTTTGCAACTCACGCCAGTGACCTTTGCTGAATAAATCGCCATTCCAAGAACAAAAGTATTTTCAGTCAGGTATCCACTTTTGTTGTAAAAACTCTGGTGATGTATTGTAACCCTTAGTACTGTTGACCCGGTGTTTCCTAACTACCCTTGTTCAAATATCTTCCTTGCCCAAAGCTTTATACCAGCTAATGTCAGCTTCTGTGCTCATTCTGCTGCCAGGGCCCTGGAGAGGCCCCTGGTCCCTGCTGCTGACCCCTGGGGCCTAGCCTGGCTCTGACTGGGGGACCAACTGCTCTCTCTGTCCTTCCAGCGAAATTGTGCCCATCTGTGGGAGCCAAGTGGCTCCACAAGACACCAAACCAGGTCACCCCTTAAACAAAGTCCCTGCTTGGGGACGTTGTGGTGTGGGTAGAGCCCAGGAAGGTGGTGGGCCATTGCAGTTGGATTTTAAGACATCTGAATTGCCTTTATTCAGTCAGCAACTTACACAACTACGTCCCCAAATACGGAATGTAAGTCTACTGTGTAAGTCAGATTGTCAGTTAAATTTAAATTAGTACATAAGGCATGCAAGGGTAGAAATAGTCACACTTGCCATGGGTACTAAAAGGAACTATCAAGTAATTGCTAAGAAATGTCTTTCAATGGCAACCAGTGCAGATACCTGGAAATGTAACGGTGTGCGCTTCAGGTCATGTAATAAGCATGCTGAGAGCTCCCTTTCTGACTTGCCAAAATTAAAACTAAGACTGCTCTCCATGCCTTGATTCTGCCTTTGGAAGTATATATGCTCATAATTAATTCTAGAACATATTTATTTTTAGGCAGGTGGGATCTGTAAAAACTGCATGAACCAATTTGTAAAAAAGAGAACAAGAAAATAAGTTCTCAGTTCAAGTGAGAGAACAGTATTTCTCTTGGTGGTCTGGTGTTTGTTTGCTTGTTTGTTTTGCCAATATAAGTGAGTAACACCACAGAGTTATTTACTTTGCATGCTTGTACTTACCCATACTTTCAGAATTTCTAACATTCAATCTTAAAATTATCATGGCCACAAGACCTGTGTCTGTACTTGAGCCTGATTAGCATTTATACTCTTCAGCTGACGACACAAAACTCAGCTGTAGTTTAAAGTTCTATGAGGGTCATACTGACCACTTTCTGTGTTTTATAATATATGAATAACCTTCTTAGACTAGTACTAATTAACTTTGTACGGTTTCTGCTGTAAATTATTTTCTGAGCCACTTAGGACTTTTTTCAGCCAATTGCATATGTGGCAAAAGGTTAATTGTTTGTCAAAGACAAAGAAAAGGGCTCCTCTGTGACTCCCAGAAGAAATTAAGAAAATAATGAAATCTCTCTATGGGAATTAATCTACTTCATATGTGATGTACCAACTGCAAAACTTCTGTGATATTCAAATATACATTTTCAAGAGCAGTGTTTGACAAAAGCACAGTGTACGTTTATATAAAATAATGGCATGCATTTCTGCTTTGTTCAGAAACCTGGCTAGCAACAGATGCAATAATTTAAGTTTGACTGTTTTGAGAATAATTATATCACGGATATACAAAAAAAGTGTGTATTTCCTATGCTGATCAAGGCATGCTGGGTTGTTATTAGCCTACAGAGTGAAGGAAAATTGTACTTGTATACACAGCAACCACTATCAGTCAAATAGAGATTGCATAATTATTGTGGCATGAAACATTTATGTGGCATGTCAGTACCAGAAAATATGGGAATTGACAATTGCACCCAACAACTGACAAAAGAAACTGCACATGATACCACACAATAATGTAGTTTTCACAGCTTATTTAGAGCTGATTTATGATGCAGAGTTTATAGACATTTCCTCATTTTATTTTTTTAAGACATTTGTAATATATTGTCTCTTTTGTTTCTTTCTGAGATCCTTATGAAAAAAACTCATCTACAGAGGTGTTGGTTGAAGAATCCTAAAAGTAAATAAAAATTATTTCAAAAATTATGTAAAAAAAAAGTTTTAAAAGTAAAGAAATAATGTGACCTTGTCAGAAAATTATTTCTTATTTTTTCACACAAATTACTTTCTTACTTAAGAAACAGTTGTTTCCTTCTCCCTCATGCTACTATTTGGCCGTATGCTTCCTTGTCTGCTTTGTCTTCTAGAGTTGACTGTGTAAGCAAAGCTGAGATCAGTCAGCTTTGAGTCTTATATGTAAAGATCTCACACGTGGAGAAATAAGGCAGTTTTTGCAATCCAGAATTGTAGAAGGTAATGGTTTTTTGTTGCGAGTGTGTACTTATACATACTGTTCCGTAAAAAATAACTAACATTTTGCAAACCTCAGTCTGAAAGCTGTGAAGTATAATAAAAAGCAGGAAAAAATGTTTTAGAAAACATATAGGGCCAGGGTAATAAAATAAAAAGCTAGAAAGTTAGCATGTGGGAGATCTAATGGTGGAAGTAAGCTGGAGGTAAAAAAACTCTGCTTTTGATGCTAAAAGTTGTGCTGATTATTCCGTTTCGCATGGTTGAAATGATTGAGTAGGTTAAAACCTGGGACCTGAGTGGCATTTAAGGTGCGGTGTACATTTATCTTGTATAACGTAGCACTACTTTGCTTTCTAGGTCATACGTGTATAATCATGTCCTGGGTGAAAAGTCAACTTCATTTAATTCAGTGGGGGTTATCTCCTTGCTTTAAAGAAGGACCAGACTTAATGCTTATATGTCTTTACTTCTTTACTAGTGCTAACTAAGCATGAGAAGCAAACAGTTTGTAATGGTAAACTCCTCTCACTGTCTTCATGGTTACCTTTTCCAGCTGCTGCAGGTTCTCTAAATTGGCAGACATGACATTTCCTTGCAGGGCAGGCCAGGCCAGGCCTTCCCCCCCTTACCAGCAGCAGTAGAATCAGTAATACCAGCAACCAACTTCCATTACTTCTAAAGCTTCTTAACAGGTGAGTAACATTTGAGTAGGTGTTACTGTCCCTGGCGTACAGATAAAGAAAATTAAGTACAGAACAATGTATTCTATATTTTTATTTTAAAGCTTTTTTTCACACAAATCTTTTAAATAGTTCTTATTTGGTTGGAAAGGAGAAATGAATCATTTATAAACTAAAAGTAACAGAGAGAAACTTTAATAACAACTATTTCTACTGAAATTTGACAAGGAGTCATATCATACCATTCTGAATTGACACTGACGAAGGTATTAGTTTTTGCATATAGTTTCTGCATATAGTTTCATTTGACAAACTGGTTCAAGATGATCTGGGAGAAACAAATTGAGAGAAACTTTAGGATCTAGAATGGGTTGGCTGATTTTTTTGGCTGTAACCTATACAAGCACTAATCTGAAAGAAGCATTACACCTTTAGCTTACTGACATTTTTTGTTATCTATGGAGCTCAATAAATGAAGGTTTGATTCCTAGAGGTTCTGAAACTTGTTTCTGACCATATGGGAAAGAATAATCTCTTTATGAATGAGGAATGATCTGAGTATCACCACAGGATATTTAGAATTCTAATAGAACAAACTAGGAAATACTAATTTCTTATGGAAATAAAATCTACCAGCACACTGGAGATGTAGTTTGGAGTCTTGCAACTGATAATTATGGAGTCATGCTGTAGAGAGGACAGTGGTCAAAGGGTTGTACTTCTCACATATGAATACAAAGGACTTTAAATAGTTGTTGAATAATCATGATTGCAGTACATTTCTCTTGTAGCCAAAGTTGTATGCCAAAGAGAATAGACAGTAACATGTTTTTACACTTGAGGCTGGCTTCAGATTTTCCCAGAGCCTTCTGTTGAAGCATTCAAGCTACACAAAATCAATTAATTTGGCAAATGAATGGTACCTGGCCTTTTTGGCAAATGGTATCTGTCACTCTAGGTTGGTTTCTTGTCTTCTGCACACAGGTCTGACTGAGGAAGTGCTACATTGGCTCACGTACCACTGTTAGAAGTTTGATGTATGAAAAATACTAAGCTTTAGAGTAGAATACAAACTACATTATAATAGAGTATTTTGATTCTTGGCATGCAAATATACACAGTTTGGCAGTGGCTATAGTTGAAGAAAAGGAAGGTTTGCATACACTTTCTAGAGGAACAAGGCCTGTAGAAATCTGCAAACCTGGATATGTGGCAACTTATACAGTAAAGATAATTTCATCAGAAGTCAAGGAATAATTTAAAAAATGAACATAAAGAATTACAATGTCTAGCTATTACTACTCTAAAATACTAAACACATACAAATATATTACTAAGCACATCTGTTTCACGTAGGTTTTCTATTTTGCTGACATTATAAAGCTTTCGGCTCTTAGCTTCATTTTTAGCTCACAAAACTCCAAATAGACCAGAAACAGGAAGCTCAAAAATATTTTCTCTTTTAAAAAAATGCTTTGGTTTGGGCTGTTAGGATGCTCAGGGAGGGCAATTTTTCTGCACCTGTTTAGATACTATTTTATTTTTGATTTTTATATTTTTTCTTAAATCTAATTGTCATACAACACATATTCATTGAGTCTTATAGAAACAAGTCTGGAAACTTTCATTCTTCCCGCAGTTTTCACAGTTTATAACTACTGACAGTCACGTATCTATTTACTGCATAGAAGGGTTAACTGTTATACTCCATTGTCCTAGAAATACTTCTTTCTTTTTCTGCTACTGGGGAATAGAAATAAGAATGCATGAACTGCCTGCCTTCTTTAATACCATTTACCTTCCTTTTGTGACAAGATTTTTATGAAGCCTTTCTTGTTCTGACTCTATATTACAACACATTTTGGAGGCCTTCTATAGCTCCAGCCTTTTTTCTCATCCAGACACAAAAATGAGCTATTACAATAATATCAAGCCTGTTATCAACTGCTGGAAAGGACTCTCTATTCTGTCATATCTTTCATAATTTAAAAAATTTATTACATCTCTAAAGCACATTTTTCCAATGTTGTCAGTCTTCTCCTAGTAAAGTTTCAACATGCTGAGAATGGAATAAGCATTCAGAATTTAGATTCATAAACTTTTCTTTCTCACTGTTGTTGCTTTTTTTTCAAAGAAATCTTTATAGATGTGTAGTCTTGAACCTTTTCCTCTTCTGTATTTTCCCCATGTTCATTTCCATTGTATGGTCCCTTTTCAAGGATAATTGTACCGCTGATGAGCCATGCATTTTAATAGTTCTATAACAAAGTAATAACTATTTATTAACATGACAATATATAACTCTTAGACAAATAATACCTTTTAGGAGAATGGTAACCCTTATTTTTAAATGCAATTGAATAAAACATCAATTAAAATGTCATAAAGAATAACAAAGAGGACTTAATAACATTCTTGATTGCATTTGATTTAACTGTTTTTAACAAAATTTATGTTTCAGAGTTAGTAATTGTTACTTCAAGATTATTTTAAACTAGGAATTGTATAATTTCATGAAATCTGCATTTTTAGGTATGCAGGATTATTAGGAACACTGCTTCTTTTTTATTATGACCACTTAACATAAAGAAGGTGATTTTATAAAAATATACTTGCATTAGGATCCATTCCAGATTAACTTTTGCAGCTTCAAAACTACAGAGGCTCTGTTTTCATATGTTTCTCAGTTTAAGACTATAGCAATATTTACAGGATCTTTTTGTTTTGGGGGTTGATGAGTCATTTTACCAGATACAGTTGGGAAATCCTGTTTATTTCAGAATACACTTCTCTTTGTTCTTAACAGGGTTCATTCTTTAATCTGTATTTTGCTTAACAACCAGAAGGTGGGATGTTCAGGTTTTCCCCATAATGAACCAATTTACAATTCATTGTTACAATCCTGAGTACAGCTGGGTCACACTGCAGTGCATGACATTCTTGTTACCAAAGCAAGAGAGACAACAAATCTTATGCAAGTCTGGTGAGTTGAAGGCTTAAAAACAATAGTAATTTAAAAAGTGGCTTATGTTGATATGGCAATGTTATTTGTATAGGTGTTTGAAAACTGAGAGCTCACTGTTATTAATGCTATGGTGTTCTGTGTCAGGCTAAGACAATTCTATTAAGGGCAGAATAAGTGGCAGGGGGGGGGGATGATGAAGGAACATTATCCAGGAGTACCTGTATGTTGAGGTGAATAGGTTCAGTTTACTACTGAGTCGTTTGCAAAGATCTGACACTCTGCAAGGATCTCAGCAAGAGGTGGCCTACGAGATGAAGGGAAAGTGTGTGATAACAGTGACAAACTGCAACTATTAATATTTGGTTAAAAGAGTAGCTCCATTGGAAGCTTCTGGGAATAACAGAGCTGTGATCACTTCAGCTGGATCGGGAGATGGACTTTCCAATTACAGTTGTCGGTGAATTTTGTTCAGTGTCACTTCTGTGTAGGAAGGATAATAACTAGCCTCTCATCACCTCACTCGGCCACTCCTATTCAGTGGCCTAAAATGTTCTGCTATCTTCAAGTGACCAAAAAAAATTTGAGGAAACACTTCTGCGGGTGTTTGTACTGAAATTCCTATGTATCAACAAAGATTTATAGTCTAATAGATCAATTTTTGTAGTTGCTTTCTCTAATTGACTATAAATATGATATACTTTTGTTACAGAAATTACAGGTACTGTAAATCAGTACCCCTGTTTCTACTTGTCCATCAATTGTTTTATTTCACTCCTTTAAAAGTAAGATTTCTTTAAAAGATTATCTCATAGCATGGCGAGGGGGGGAGGCACAGAATAGATGTCTGTTGCTATTTACTTTTAAGTGTATAAAAAATACTATTTGTATTTATAAAGCAAGTAGAAAAATACACTAGGCCTACCTTTGAAACCCAGTAAATGGTACAAAGGCAGGCAGTCACATAAGAAGGACTTGATCGTTTCGGATGCCAGAGAATTTCAGAAGGTTTTAAGTTACTATCAAAAAGAATTAGGATGGTGACAATCTCAATCCTGTAACTAACATTTTATTAGAATTAAAATTAGGCATTAGAATACTACTTATATTTGCAATAACTGTAAAGTTGGTTTATCAGCATGAAGACAGTGACATAGGCAAGTTTTGAACAAAACACATAACTTTAGTAACAGACTTTGTTAACCTCTGCTGGAAATATTCAAATGTTTTCTTGCAAATGTTGTCGTGCAACTGTCTTTCATGTTTAGAGATTAAGTTGAATTTTACAGAGGCTGGATGAACTATTGAATGTGTGCATGGTTACAATTTGAGTGTCCTAGTACTAGTAAAACATCCTATTTTATAGAGGAAGAGAAATCTACTGTTGTACTAAAGAGAATACTTAATAGCAATGCATGGCATACACACTGCTGGTGATAATGTATTTATCTCCACCTTTGAATACTCAACCTTAATGTTTGATTTATAAACAGAAATTTTGTTCTAAAATTAAAATCACCCTAAAATAGTATCAACAGGTATGTAAAATATACTTGCATTGATTTCTTATCTAGATATGTGGAAATACTCTATGTGAAGATTATTTTTAACCAGCCTTCTTCAGTTAGATGTATGATTGGAAATATCTTAGTTTAGGGCTCAGTGGAGGATACTGTGTTTCTCAAGATAGGACAAATTCTATATTCTTGGTAAATTGTTCGTAATGCAAACCTGTAAACACTTCCACTGTTGGCTGAACCAAATGGGAGCACTGATAATCATCCATTTAAGTAGACACATTTTATTTTTTTAAATTTGCAGATATAAAATCCACATTATTCAACACTTCTAAGGATTAAGCCTTCTCACTAGAAATGGCAAATGTAAGGCAGAAATCACTTGTATTTGGACAGATGTTTCTGAGTTTACTTATTGTTAGTATTTTTAGTATTCTTTCTGTAATACCATAGATAGCAAAGTGTTATTGACTTCATTAGTTTCAAAACAGTGCAATTTGCTGCTGAACATGCTGAGAAAATCACAGCTTTGATCACAAAAGCTGAAAAGACAAATTCTGCAATTTTCAGTAACATGTTTATAGTTTGTATGTGGCTAGAGATTTTCATGCATTACAGCTTTTCTAATGCTTCACAAGTGCTTCTGACGTATTTTTGTTAGTGTTCTGTATTTTAATTTTAACACGAACAGGATAATCATAAATAGGAGTGGTTGTGTGTCTGTACATACAGAACGTAGCTACTCACGTCATATTCTGCATATCATTGAACATCCCATATATATATTCTGTATAACATTCTGTATGACAGGATATTGAATGCAAAATATTGATCTCATCTATTTTCTTTATAAACCCCTGGCTCTTCTACAGAAGTTACAACACTAAGGTTGGCAATGTAAGTGTTACAATACTTCACAGTCCTGCATCAGTCTCATACCCAGTGGGTTTAAGGCAGATTTGCATTCAGGACCATGTTTGTGCACCCTAGCTGCTTGGGTACTTCTTGCTTTCATGAGGTTTTATTTCTAATGGTAGAAATCAATTGTCATCTAATCTTAGGCTACACTCAAAATAAAGTTGAATGCTAGATTCTTAGTTGTTACTGGTGTAGAACCAAAAGATAAGAGTAAGCTTTGATCTGCGGAGTTGAATTCTTACATGCCTCAATCTTTATGATCCCTGTAATTCACAATGCATTTCTCTGACCTACATTGTTTCTTTTTATATTTACCTGTGTATACAGACTACTACAAAGAATGCAAGCAAGAGCAGCTCTGGCATAGGCTCTAGGGCCTCTGCTACTTTGATATGTGTTAGGGAAACTGCTTATTTACTCCAAGAATAGATGATTAGTTGATTTGCCACAACTAGAGAAGCCTAACAAGTACAGTTTCTGTAACAGATCTACGATGAAAATGTTTATAGTGCTAAATAGACCTGGAAAATTCTAAAGGCCATGAAAAATAGACTATTTGTACCCAGCTAAGAGGCTGAAGAAAAAAATGAAGTGTAAGCCAAACCCCATCTCTTTCTGGATGACCAAAGGCAGAAAGAATGTTTTTTGAAACAGTTTTTAGGCAGTTGACTCCTCCATATGACCTTTATTTCTTGATCACTGGTTACAAACACTACCTCTAGTTTGGTTTTGTAACCAATGAAATAAGTAGTTGAGAGTGTAAGTTTAAATTATGTATATAAATGTAGTTTTAAGCAGTGAAATATATTTAAACACATTTATAAATATATTTTATATACTATTATATATTTTTATGTAAGGTCTATTTATATTTTATATATTATGTATATTTATTAATATAAAATTTATTCATATAATTCATACAAATTATATTATTATTGGTGATCCCTTTTGTCTGTATCATTCATCTAGAGCAATTATTGCAATGAAATCCTCTGAGGATAGAAAAGCTTATGCTTACATAGGGCTTGAATTTAATCATGTCTCTTAAATGTTCATTCCTTTCTGCCTCTGAACCAACTGTAAAATAGGGAGTTGGGTTTTGTTGGAGGGGTTTTTTACAAATAATAATACACTCACTGAGGATGTCAACTATGATTTGTAATGAAACTTGATCTTTCAAAGAATTATTCTTACTGTATTATATAATTTTGCACTCCAAACCAATCAATTTATGCAGACCACTGAAGAAATATTATTCAGTTTACCCAATCTGGGATCAGAAGCTACTGGTGTATGGCATCATTAAAACAAAATAACCCTAACAGAAACAAAAGCAAGTAAGAGATTTTATTTTCAAGTTCAAGATATTTGAAACAATGTTCTTTGTGTGCTTTGTCTGAATCGTTTTGTGCTGGAGAGCATATTTTCCCTGTATAAAAGTAGAAACTGCTTATATCAGTGGTGAGGTAAATCTGTGCCTCAAATACAAATAAGTAAACTCACTTCTGAAGAGAATGCTTCCTTGCGCTTACAGTGAAACCAAGTTCTTGGTGGAATGTTCTCATTCACTCCATGCTTGTGAAGGGTGGTGTTCTGAAACCTTTTCTCCCCTTCATTTACAGTACAGATGGTGCATTTAATCTAGACAGAATGTATTGTTAGAATAGTCTAGACTGGATATGATCAAGAGATCACAAATGGGAACAATTTGGTTTTGAAAACTGTTTATCTGATTACAGGGATAATGATTTGAAAATCAACCTGGCAATTTTGCGTTATTAGAAAAGTGATATTCATGTTGATTCATCATCATGTTTCCAAATAGAAGCAGATTTCTGCCACATATTACATATGATTTATCTCACGGATGACTCAGTGCATCTCCATTTCGATTTCTTAACAGCCTCAGCTACTCCAACCATGGAGCTTTTTTTGTTTGTTTGTTTTGACAGGCAAAGGCACATCAAAATCGTGTGTTAGCCACTGTTCTACACCACTAAGTCTATGCAAAGAGCTTATAAAAAGGAAACCAGAGAATGATATTAAATTTTTAAGTCTGATGCTTTTGCAAAAATACACTCCTCAGAGAGCACCTTTATATTGAAATAAACATTCGTATTTATTTTACCCAGCTGAATGACCATCTGATTTTTAATCTTGCATTTCCACATTATGCAAGTGCATTTAAACTCACAGGTGTGCTTCTGGCCCTAGACACTTTTGCTGAATTAAAATAGGTAGACACAGTGCAGCTGATCTATTTTTATACCTTTGGATGACTTTCTTACAAAGCACTGTTTTGACATCTTCATGATTCACAAAGATTAATGTGGTAAGTTATAAATAAATACTTTCCCCATGTTTTGCTTTTTCTACAGTCTCTGTAATCCACTTTGTTCTCAACACATTTCGTTAAAGCATTATGCTTAGAGAGAGCAGTTCTTGTGGGCATCTAGGCCTGTTCTGTGAGTGAATGACAGTCATGGACTTGCCTCCATAACATTTATTTCAAACTTGGTCTGAAGATGCAGAGTCACTACAAGGTTTCTGTCTTTTCCCCTGTAGCATAAGCTACATATTCAGATAACTTCTGCTGAGCCTCCCTGTGTCTTCTGTTGTAAGAAAGAAAGAAACCACAAATGAGAGCCAGCATTTGATGACAAAGCTGACTCAAGTTACAGACACATGACAACTCTGAAATTTGTTTTTTTCCACTTACAAGTTTGGGCTTGGGCTACAGTCAGTATCCATCCGAAAATTCACTTGCAGGGTAGAAATTACTGAAATTATTCATGTGGAGATGTTTTGATATTGGAGGGAGATCACCAGGAGAATACTTCAAGGGTTTATTCTAAGACTAGTGCTCTTCAAAAGTATTCACAAATGACTTTATGAAAATGCATGAACAGTGATCTGAGAAGGTTTTGGTGGCTTTGTCTAAACAATAAAAAGGTGAAATCCAATCCAGATATATGCAAAATCATGCAAGAAACTCCTAATGTCACACTTAAAATAATTGGCTCTGAGTGAGAATTTGGGGTTATGGTGAGTCCGTGAATATGTCAGTACAATATTGACCAAGAAGTGTTATGAATTACTGAGAGAGAAGATAATAATGCTAGACTATACATCCATACTTAATCTTGGTAAGTGGGGACTGTTCTGCTTCTATTTTAAAAACAATGTAGTAGAGCTAGAAAAGGTTCTGTGAAAGACAGGCAGCACGATCAAAATGATGGAACAGCTTCCATAAAAGTAAAATTAGAGAATATAGAAAAGGATGTACTTGGAAATTGGGAACTGGAAAATCCTCTACTCACTGTCCCTTACACTTTGATTGTTCTCCATAGTATAAAGTTGGTATATTTCCTACCTATTGATCAGTATTACTGCAAGCGGTTATAGTAACTTCCTCTGGAATACTATTTCATTATTGTATTGTGTTGTCAGGTGTGCACAACCTTCAAATGTTTGAGGAAGGATTTCTTTCATTCTTGCCCTTATTTAGTTAAGCCTGTATAATTATTTGTTTTACTTTCAGTCCATATTTCTGCTGCTTACATTTTTTCTTGTGTTACTTTGCTCTGTGGAAATGAAAGTAAAAACACTCAGAGAAGAGCGCCTGGAGCTTCTGGAGGTGGCAAACACTCCTAAAACTGCTTAACAAGAGGTAATATTGTTGTGGAACTGAAGGACGTTGAAGCAGTCTATGAAAAAAAAAACCCATAAATTAGGAGGAAAATGGACTTCAAGCAAATAGCATTTATCAAATCAAGATGGAGAAGAATTCAAGTAAATACAAACAATAAATTGGCTCATTCAAGTTATTTTTAGCTTTGAATTTTCCCTGGTATTGAAGCCTCCTGCTTCTGTGTTCCTTATGCCCATAAATTCGTTGATCACCAGTGTGTAACACTGCCTGTTTTGACCACAGCCTGAAATAATCTTTTACAAGAATCTATAAATCACATCCTCCTCTTGTCTCAGTTACATTCACATCCAATGCTTGTTACTCTTATCGTCTTGGTCTTGCTCTCCTGATATTAGGGGACTGTTCAATTCTTTTCTGAACAAATCTACGGTGTGCCAGCCTCTACATGAACATTGTTATTTGTTCTCCACTTAGGGTTATTTTGTCTACAATCTTGTCATAATGCCATAGAAGCCAGAAAGACCCATTCAATAATTTAGTGCAGTATATCACAAAAGCATTTAATTTACCCACCTATTCTTATTTTAAACCTCATGATTTCTGGATTTTTGAAAACTAATTTTTTTCATGCCCAGGGAAAAAGAACAGGAGTTGACAGAGAGCCATAAACGACTAAGGTATTTTAGGGAGGTATATATAGCCAGAATCATAGGTGAAAGTAAACTTTCTGTTCTCACATGGAAACAGTCTTGTCAGAGTGCAGATCTGAGGACCAGTTTGACCTTGTGTTTGTGAGCAAGATATGCCAAATAGCTGAGGAACAATGTGCTTTTTTTTGTTTTAACTATTTTTAAAAATGCAGCTCTCACTTCTTTGATACATCTTGCCATTGGTCCCTCTTTACCAATTTCAGATAGTTATAGAACTCCTATGAAAAACCTCCTTGATGACTTTTTTTCTGCTCTCAAAATCAACTTCTGCCCAAAAGTGTGTGTTTATAGGCTTGTGTCAAGCTTTTGTATCAGCCTCTGTTCTTGGTGAACAGTAGAAGGTATTTCCTGAGTGTGCCACGTGAGATCCTTTTCCCCAATTATTCCAGTGTCTCCATGCATCATCTTGGTTTTGTGAAGCTAAGTAGACCTGTAAGGTTTACATAGAAGTCTTTGTCTGAAAGAGTGAACTTGCTTGAATCATTCTACTGTCACTTGTAAGGACGAACATATTTCTGTCCCAATTTTGAAAATATAAAAATAATGAAGGTAATCAAAAGAAGTTATTTCAAAACTGAGTAACTTGACTGAGCAATGTTAAGCTACACAAGATATCTGTAATAATACAACTTAATCTTTAAAATAACTATTGGCTTTCTTAATTTTTCTTTCTGTTTTCTTGTTTTTCTCGTGTACGTAAGTCATTTCATAGTTGACTCTCATAGACCTTGGCAACATTATCTGAAAATCATTTCAGTCAGAGTGGTATGCTTGAAGATTGCTGCTTCTTACATCTTTTGAAGTCCAGCATGACATCTTGTATAATACAGACTTGGAAATAAGACTCCTATAGTTAAACAAATGATCCTACTACGTATTGTGAAACATTGTCATGTAACTTTTCTTTCCAATAACAACAGGAGTGCTATGTTTGTGGGTTTTTTTATTTGATATTGTGACTGTTTGCAGGGGATGATGGGAGGGGTGGAATTAGGCAGCCTCTCCAGTTTGGCATAAAATTTCCTAAATGATGCATTTCACAATATCGTATCTACCTCATGGCACCCCAGTTAACAACGTTAATGTGAAAGGCAGTGCCCCAAGAAGTGCAGTAGCCACAAACTTGCATGCTATGGCATAAAAAAAAAAATTCTTTTTGTCTGAAGGATGGTGAAATTTCAGATAGTTGCAATCTAAAACTAAGTGTTATCTGCAAAGATTAATAGAGGATATGAGAGGGCACAACTTATTACAGAAATGTATGCTATTCAGTGGGTAATCATGAATCAGAACAATTGCTGCCAAAATCAGTTCTTCAGAATATTATTACACTTCTGTATCGGAGAGATTTAAAGAAGCTCTTTTTTTTTTTTTTTTTTTAAGATGTTTCCTTTTTTAAGATGCTTCCTCTCTGTTTACTTGAAGTTCCGCAAAACTGTAGGCTATATGAATGGATGTGTTGCTTTAAAAACAAATCAACCCCCCCAATCGTATACAGGACATATCAACAGGTAAGTTGCAGGTCTGTCTCTGCTTCTGTGTTTTCAACTGACTTCAGAATTCTGAACATTTAGGATAGAATTGCTAAGTACTTGTGGTGTTGGACGGAATAAAATGAGGATTAGAGTTTTCAAATTGAAGCATTTAACAGAAAAAATGCTTCCAAATATTCATCCTGCCTGATGATGATGATGATGAATCTGTTGTTGCTGTCTAGAAAGGGTAGGTACTTCTCTGGCTACTGTTCCAGAGCGGGAATCAGGTAAAAACCCACACTGAAAACCTAACAAGCTCAAGTCACCACAGCTGTGTTAACCACAGAAATAGTCACACAATGTAGTCCTCCTTGCAACATCATACTTTGGATAGGGCTCCAAAACCAAAAGAATAATTTCATTGATGGGGCTGAATGTCCTACTGCTGCTTGTGAGATACACCTCAATTTCCTCTATGCACTGCTTTCAGTTGTTCTGAAAAATAAAACAGAGGAAGAAAATAAAAAATCCTAGATCCTTCTAAACAGTCCCAGACACTTGATCCCTGAAATCAATGAGAATTCTCCTTGCATTTCAAATCTACTACCTCCACCCCTAACGGTTTAGCCACCTGGGTTTTTCTCTTATACCTTAGGTCAAACACCATTGATAGATGTGATATCCTACGTAGTAGAGTGCTAGAGATTCATGGAAAAGTGTGGCAAGCATGAAAGGTACAGGTCACTACTAAGAGTTGTCATCCATCTGCTATAATACTGTTAACAATCCACTGTAAGTTCTTAATACAGTACGGTCAGCTATCTTCCTGCTACAGGAAAACCCAATGTGGTGCTCAAGCTTCCATGTCTTGTTCAGGAATGGTGGAAAAATACTTCACAGCATTAACGCTCTTTCAAGGTTTTATAAAGAATTTATTGTGTGGTTGTATTGCCAAATAGCATAAATTAAATGATAGACATAAAGCAAGTACTGAAAGGAAGACTAATCTCAATGTTTTTTCAACAAATACAAATAATTGCACAGAACAGGAACTGGTTTAGTGACAAAGCTTGTGTTGCATGAAGGTGTGCACATGGCATGTGCTTTACCAGTGCACTGATAATTTGGTGAGTGCTGCTATCATTTTTCTAAAGTGGCATTAGATTAAATCTTATTCATCCAGCAAATGTGACTCACCTTTAAAAGCTGATGACACAAATCAGCTTGAAAATGTGATTGTGGTATTTGAAATAGCCTGTCTCTAGAGTCAGTTATTTATGATGCATGATGAATATTTTGTATGTTTCTTTACAAGACTCGTTACCTTAGTATTATTATTTATTTTAAAAACTAAGCTTACACGGACATAATATAGTTCCCTCTATGTAGTAAGATCTTGTCTCCGGTAACTTAGCACGTTTTTCTCCAGGCATTCATGTCAGCAGCACACAACCATGATGTGAAAGGAAATTGCTTCCAACGCCTCTAAAATTGCTTGCTTGGCTTGAATTAATCTTAATCGAATTTCTGTCTGAGATGTTTAAAACCCTTACAGAATCTCATCCTTTGAGCACAGCTTTGCTAATTTGATTCTACATTCCAAAGTGACGACAAATTTTGAGGCCCTGCAGGGCTGCTGTTGCTGATAATGTTTCTATGCGGGTGGCATGAACCATGCTGTTCATTAATGTGACATACCTTTATAATGAATGTCCTCATATAATAGTTAGGGACACAAGTTCATTATTTTCCCATTTAACTGTGTTGCCTCCTAGTCTAACGGACCCAATGTCCGTTCAGTATTGAGAAAGAAAAACAAAGAAAAATAGTGTATTTATGTTCAGATATTTAAATTGGGAAGAAATACAAATTATCGACATGATGATTGTTTTTAATCAAGATAATCTGAAAACTAGAGATTTACCACAATAGAGAAAAAAAGGGCTCAAAGACCTGTCTGATATCATCAAATGACTTTGAAATGGCTTTTAGTTTGTAACAGTTCAAATAAGTTTCAGATACCTGATAAATTGAATTGTTTCTTTCTAAATGTGGAAACAGATCTGAGTTTTCAGTTACTGAATAGTGTGTAATTAATTCTCTTGGGTATTTCTAAACTTAAAATGTTATTTAATTGTACAACATTTATTTTAACTTAGCGTCAAAGATGTTCCTGAAGGTACCTTTTAAAAAACTTAATTTCTGTAGGAAAAACTGGTCCTATTGATACCATGTTGTTCAGAGTGAGCTCCAAACAGTGGATGTTCCTTTCTGCAATATAAATCAAACATGGTAAAGAATAGTCTGTTTCAGTAGAGTTTGAGAAAAATCTCACTGAAATAGTATTGTGTTAATAAGAGTAGCCTAAATGTTCTGTCTAGTAATAAAGCATGTAGAATCACCCATAAAGAAACAGTCTATATACTGAGAAATGAGATACCAGGTCTCAGTTTCCTACACTGCTTGCTCATTCAAAGAGCTGTGGATATTCTGTGGTGTTCTTTCTGTAAAATGGATTCTAATTACTGTAGTATCTAATATGGAACAAAGCTGACAGCAGTAAGCAACTTGTTTTCCTTGGCTTTGCCTCACGTATTTTCACCTATGGTGTATCTCATCACAGTTTAACATGATGTATTGTAAGCATCCTAAAGCGGGCAAGGAAAGTCAGACGTGCAGTTTAGTTAAAGAATAATTTTATTTTTTTATTCTATGTGATACTTAACTAACTCTTTGTTCAAGAACTTCGCAGCTTTGTGGGTAGAATTAAATTTTTAGCAGGAAAATAAGTATTTTTTTAGAGATATTATTTTTCATCTAAATGTCAGACTTGCATATAATGTGTTATTCCTCAATGCATTTATATGATTGTGATGGGTGTGCTTACCAATAATTAGTATTTCCATTCAGATAGTTACAAATAGAGCAGGTTTAAATAAAGCAACTGCCTTGTGCACGTGTCCATATACAGATATGTATTTTAAAATCACAGATGAAGGCTGTTCTGTTTTAAAGGCGGACTTGCTCTCTAATGGACATTTTCTCACTGTAATCAATGAATGGTCTCACTGACTTCAACAGCAATATAGGGGCAACAGTTTCTGAAGTTAATTTTAACAGTTAACTTCTCCTGTTTTCTCCAGGGTGCTGGGTTATTTTGCATGAAGCAACCAGCTTTACACCTATAACTTTATTCTGTTATGTTCTTCACCATCATTGCAATGAGATTTATTTTTTTTTCTGTAAAGCAACATCCAGTCTCTTCTAATTATGTGCTCCACAGGGATCTCCTTAATTTTGATGAGCCAATCATTTTGCTGTTATCTTCATTTGTTCAGTATGCTGATAAGCTAGCAGTTGCTCTAAGTGGGTGAGAAAAATGCTGCTTATGATTTTTGTTACTTTTTATGTAATCTTTTCTACACAATTTCTCTTGTAACTTTATTTCTGTTGACTCCACAAAGATAGATTTAGCAGCATACAGTTTGACTGTAGTGCTGTATAGTTGAGTTTTAGTGAAGTATTTATTCTATAACCTGCACTGACTTCGGTAAGCTGTTTTGACCTCAGTATCTGCAGAGAATGAATTGAGATCTCTCTCCGTGAGTAGATCTCCACTTGGCTTATCATACTCAGTTCTAAGATGCGAGGAGGTGTTTTTAAGCACTGTGAAAGAAGCGGTGAACTTTGAGGGCTGGAAAGCAAAAGGTTGGGTTTTTTCTTTCTTTTTTTTTTTTTTTTTTTTTTTTTGGTCCTCTCTGTATCCCATAGAACAGCTGGGAATTTGCACTGGTACATGCATTATGGTGGTACTAACTCCTGAGGGAGAGTCTTTCATGCTGTAAAACCATATCAGACAAACTGGGAAAAGGCAGTGGTGGCTGCCAGCTGTGTAGTCTTGCTCATCCTATGAACGCATTATCTTAAGTGTCTTTTCCAACCTAAATGATTCTATGAATTACAGAGTGTTTCTTGTGTGTGGTGAACTTCAATAGAACTGCAGATTCTGCAAGCTGGGGCTCTTAAAATAATTTGTGAAAAACCTTCATTTTCTGTTCCTTTGTGGGCTTTACCACATTGGGAAATGTTTTGGGTCTCTCTTCAGTGTCTTGAAGAACAAACGCTAACTATGAGACCAAAGAAGAATTATTTTGTTTTGAACTTAAATACTGTAATTTCTTACATAGGTGATCTTGTTATCCTTTATTAAGCTGCCTACTGGGACAGAATGATCTAAAGCAGAAAAAACCTAAACTATAGAAAAAGTCAGATGTAAATGTCCTTAGATTTCTGAGTGAAATAAACCTATCTGATGAAGATTCTTCCAAAAGGCTGGGTCCGTCGTATGATATCATATCAAAAAGAGCTGAGTATTTGTGTAAGTCCTTATTCACCAGATTATCTGAACTGTGTGCAGAGACGTGACTGTAAAGTTTGTTTATGATTGCGTTTCATATCACTACTAAATGATTCTTGTGAATTTAGCTTTGTTCTTCTTGGTGCACAAACCAGCCAAATATATTTCCTTATCTATAATTCCCTGCTATGTTTGGCAGCAGTGAAAAAGTGACATCAGAGGTTGGCTAACATAGGAAGTCTAAGACAGAAAACAAATGTACAAAATAACTCATAAAACTGAGAAGAAAGGAGCAGGTTGTAGTTCTCTCTTTCATGCTTGTCCACTCTTGTAGAAGAGGGAATGGACAATAGCAGAAGTGTTCTCCAAGTTACATGTTTGCAGAAATGGGTCCATATTCCATGTCCCAGTAAAGGCTTGTAAGGCCAGTTCCTAAGCTGGATAAATGAAATCATAAGGGTTTTTTTCCAGAGGGAGCACTTCTTGTCTTTCAAATACTTTTATACAATCCTGAAAAGCTCCTGTGGATTGAGGAATATATTTGAATAAATCTTTCACTTAGCACAAACTTCATAAAAATCACTTGCCTGCATGATTTGAGTAGGTCTACAGTAGAATAAGTCTAGAGTTTCTAGTCCCACTGGCCACAATGTGACTCCTATCTTTAAGCTTATTTGTAAATATGAAGGACTAATGAGAGGATCACAGTGTCTGCAACAGGACATTGATTTCACTTTTTACAGATTACTCTGAATGCCAGAATGTGGTGGATGTCTTCAGAAAAAGAGTGAGAAATAAATCTTGTCTTAGAATCACAGTTTCAATGCTAGTTGCCTTTTGCTCAGTGTAGTGTGGATTACAGGCTGGTGCAATCTCTTCTCTGAAGGAGGCTGAGTACTGTTTCTAGGACTGCCTTGTTGCGATGCATGTAGATGTAGCAGCTCTTTCATCTAAGTGACAGACTGTGTTCAGGAACAGGAGGTGAAAGGTCCCTCTGCTAAATTCTGAGCTGTGAGCCAGCTGGAGCCATTTGGTTCTTTGGCTGCGTGTGCTCCTCAAACAGAACCCATTGCTATCTCCTTCAAGGCAATGGTGGCGGGCCAGAGAGCATCATCTTAGGGACCAGTAGGGCACTTCCACTTGAGCTGTAATGAGATATGCCATCCATTTTCATTCAGCAGTTGTCTTTTCTTGCACTTCTGTTTGCATGGCCTTGGTCTTCTACTTAGGTTATTCACTCTGCAGCTCTGTAGCATGGTCCAGGGAGTGAAAAGAGTGAATTTTGTTTCTTCTGTCTCTGCACAGGTAATTATGGGTGCGATAAGATGTGAGTACTGCTTTAAAGTTCATTTGAAATACACAAACATTTGCAACACTGAAAATTTAAGTAGTATTTGCTATTATTTTAAATAGAGGAAAAAAATATTTATTCAGAACTATTACTAATCTCTATAAAGCTGCAATCTTTGTAAGCAAGAATAGAACGAAAACCCGTTTTAACTGCACACTGCTGAAGAGTCTGTGTGGTAAAGTTCAGCCCAGTTATTGGATTTCTGCTGCTTGGCATGCAAATTTCTAAATTGAGAGGCATATAGAAATATAAATTTACATCTGTAGTACTCAGGAAGCCAGGAAAAAACAGTCTGAGTAGTTGTGAATTATTATTTAGATTTTTCTTCAGTTTGCTGAAATTGTAGAAAAGTATTTGTGACTTGTCTGCACCCTGCTAAACTTTTTCACAAAGATTTGCCAGGGTGCTGTGCTCAAGGTTGATAACTCCTTTTCCAAACAAGTGCCGTGTTAACCCAGCAGCACTAGCTTGCTCGTCTGTGAGAACTGACTTCATCGATTGCTATGAAGCAGTGGCTGCTTGGACCGTGACGAATGGGCTTGCTTCCCATTGTTGTGAATGAGTGCTTTGAAGCTCTTTTTGTCCTTTCTTAATCTGGCAGACACAATCTTTTTTATTATTATTATTTTAAAAGAAGGTTGGATTTTGTAATATTTTGTATTTAGCGCTAAATTCCCTTTCAGCTTAGCCATGTGTCAGCCCTTTCACAAACCTGTACCTTCTTCCAACTTTCCAAAATTCCAAAGAGCTGCTGCCAATTTGTTTCATACAGTGGCTTCATGTATGTAGTGCCTCTCCACCATTGTTGGTTTGTTCTTTTTTTTCTTTTTCTTTTTTTTTTTTTTAAAAATCTCTTGCCACCAGGAGTTAGCTGAAAACTCTACCTATTCACATGATGACTAATACTTGGAATGCTTTAAGAGTAGTACCAACAGTTGTGTGGTAAATTTTTACTGACTGCTGACCATCTGAATTTGGCCTCCAAGCCTATGGCAGTGTTATCTTGCATTTACTACGGAATTTTTATGGAGGTCAGTTGTCCTCCACATTCCTCACGTTGCTCAAGGGTATAATCAGCTTATTTAGATAGCAATAGTGGTCATGTGTGCGATGGGGAGAAGGGGCAGGCTCATTACTTAGCCTTTTCATAATCCCTTTTCACCTCTCTCTCCCTCTCCTCCCTGTATCAAAAATAGAAGGGAAGAGAATATAAAAAGCAGCTAATCAGAGTAATTTTGTTCTACAAATGACAGAGTTCAGAGTAATGTTATTTGTTGTAAGACATTGCACTAAGATGTAGAAAGATTCAAAATATATTTTTCAGTCAGGAGAATGTTTTCATGCACTCACTCCTTCAGCCTCTGGAGGGTATTATGTATGCTTGGTAGCAGTAGTAAAGTCTGCTGCAATTGAGAATCATACAAAAACTTAGATTGGGACAGATATCTGGAGGTCATCTAGCCACACCGCGGAACAAAGCAGAGATAAGCTACAGTCAGGTTGCATCATGCAGCCGTTTACCTGTTTGAGTTTTGAGTATCTTCAGGAACTGGGAATTTTACAGTTTTCTACAGTTTCTCTTGGAAACTGTTCCAGTGCTCAAACACACTATGACATATATACATACACACATACGTATACATATAAGGTTTTCTTTGTCTCCCCTTACAACCTTCTCAAATTTCCCATGATCAATCTTGTTGCTGCTGCCTCCTGTCCTTTTGCTGCACATCTCTGAAAGGAGCTTATTTCACTCTTCCCTGCAAAACTCCTTTACACAGCAGAAGGCAACAATTACTCTCCTTTAGCCTTTTCTTCTCCAGGCTATAAAACTCCAGTTCTTTGAACCTCTGTTCACTTTTTGATTCCTTCTGTCCATTCATATATACCAAATGTACTCAGAAAAATAAAACCGAACCAGTCTGTATTTGCTTGATCTAGTATGATAGTTAGGCAACTGTGCTGGGTTTTTTTTTTTTTTCCTTATTATTTTGAGTGTATGTAAGGTAGAAAGCTATAAAATGAGTTGTGACCTATCTGGGTATAAAACCCAGGCTTCTGGCTACTGACTGAACTGTTCTGACAGATGAGTTGAGTCTAGATTTTAATGCCAAGTTAACTGTTGTGTGGAAATTTCCCTTTCTTAAATTTTGCAGCAGGGATTTATCATTAAACTTGAGCAGCTAGAGTGTCATTCTTACCTTTGGGTATCGGGGCTGAAGAGTCTCAGAACTGCAAAGCTCTGAAACTGTCATCATCTGCTCCGTTAGTGTGGGGTAGCAAAAGTACTCTGTTCCTCCACTTAGGACAGAAAGGGGCATAATTTGTTGAAAAGAAAAATATAATAACTGTGGTACTTAAAGCTGATCTAAAAACTGTAAGCAAATTCTTTTTCTGTTGCTGAGTCTGTCTTATTTTTTGGGGGTCTCCAGTTCTGTCCTTAAGAAGATTCTATTCACTGGCTGTACTCCAAACGTGATGATAATTTTGCATCATTGCTCTCGCATAGGATCTAAGAATTACGTAGGACCTAAGTACCATTGTGTTAGGCACCATATGTTCCCTTGATGGTTTCCTTCTCACTTTTTTCATGCATGTTCTTCCTCATTCTCACACATTTTGCTTGGCATTAACTGGGAAGTGATCACTTTTTGACTGATAGGATGCTTCCCCTGTAATTTTGGATAAGTGATGTATGTGAGCTCTGGTTCTTTATTTTAATGTCTTATAGCGGTCTCACTATGCCACGGCTTGTGGCTCTAAGAATTCACTGTTTACAGGTTAATTCTTATATGTAAGTTTCCACTTTTACTCTTGCACTCAAAAATCTTGGCCAATTTAGTTTTGGTTTTGGAGCCTTTGTGTTTGTACTGGACAAATGTTTGGGTTTTTTTCATTCTCCCATTATCTTTTAATAGTTAAATGTACATAGTACGGAGTCTAGAAGGAATACAATATACTGAAAGTGAATATTTCTAAAATTTCTAAGGCTGTTTATACATGGGTTTGTGGGGTCGGGGAAAAATTTTGCTGTCTTATTCTTCTATAAATGCATGTATATGAGTATGCACACATGTATTTTTTCTTTCATGTACCCAGCAAGTGCCCTACATTAATGGATATTTTCCAAGAATTATGGGGACTTCTAAATCAAGTTGTAGTTTATAACTCAGATAACCTTGCCCTGTCTCCCTTACCCTCAGATTCTTGTGTATATGCTGTAGCTTGATCACCAAAAAGTTCTCAAACCATTGTTTTAATTCTTATTTATGATATTTCTTGCAATCTTTATTTTCTTGATATTAAAAAGGCCACAGTCATGAAGGATTGTAGACTGTGAAAGCTGAGAGGGGGGAAAGAGTATTTCACAGGAATTCATACTTCCATGTTGTTAATGGAGTCCAAGTTAACAATGTCTAAAATTTGTATCGATCTCTTGCCAGCAGAAAGCATGAAGACAATCAACTGAATGTAGGTTTTGATTCTTTTGCAAACTGTATTTGTGATACACATAGCAAACCCTTTTAGTTTGGATTTCAGTTCTCTTGCTCCAAGCAAAACCAAAGTAGCTTTAAAAAAACTTGGTAACAATAGCTTAGGGAGAATTAACTAGTAGTATGAGGGAAAACATATAATGCATATTGAGAGATCAGAATGAATGTTTAACTTAAGATATTTCTGTCAACACCAAAAAATCTTGTGACAGTGGTTAATGAAGGCGGATTCTAAGGGATGCTCAGATTGATCTTGCCTAACTGTAGCTGTCTACGAGTCACAAGGCAGTTTACTCAGAGACACAGGTAGGTAAGCCAATAAGAAATTCATCCCACCTGAGACACCTGATTTCAGATGAAATGCATCTAGAGGTGCATATACCTTACACTGACTATAGAGTTCAGTAATCAACTTAAACTAGATGCCTATCTTTTACAGAGCTAACTGTAAATGTGTTAATGACATACAGCTAAGCAAAACTGCATGATTAGCCTGTCAAGATTAGTATGCCAATGTATGACCTTAAAGCTGGGAAAATACATCTGACAGTCTAGTGTTAATGGATGAACTTTTACTGCAATTAGGGTGAAATTTCTTACATATAGGGGCCATTTTCACTTAAATTCCTGATTGTAAATTTGCTGTTCTCAGATTATGACCAAAAGAATTGTTGCCATAGCAGCGAATTTCTGCTTTTGAAGAAAAGAAAGGGCAGTGTAACACATACAAAAATAAGCATAAACTTTTTAAGTGGAGAGAGGATACAAAAGGTAAAGACGTTATAGAAAGTAACTTTACGGATGAATTTCTGCTGTGTCATCTACCTTCTGCCAAAAAAAAAAAAAAAATTGTAATAGCACTGAGAATACATTTTCTAAAGGGGTGGAGCAAGGACCAGACAGAGGAACCATGATTTCTTGTACAGGAGAAGGTGTACAAGACATGGTTCATTAATATCTCCTGAAAGTAATTAAAATTAGGTCAGCACAGTGGAATAAATGTTAAAATTCAACTACATTCTTTGCTATTCTGCGGCTTGTCCCTGGTGTTAGTATGTCTGTTCACCCTCTACTATGCTCTCATTTTCATACCATCTGTCTCTTGCATAATATGATAGATACACAGGCTTAAGAGGCTGAGCATTTGACAGGTATTATGGAAAGGACACGAGGAAAATGAGGATCTATTCTTGATCTAGAAGAAGAAATCTATTTTAGAACACTTGGTTTTATGGGAAAAGTGAGTTTTCTAAAAAGCACAATGCCAATGCAGGTGAAAAGTTGGAAATAAAGGGTGGAATATGTTGTGGAAATAGAGGAGCCAGGTTGCCATAGTAAACTCTTTGAAGCTGATGACCCTTGAAATTCAGGTTATAGTTAGTCACTATGCCTATTACTGCATACCGGTGTTAGTCTGATATGACCTATCTTATGCTTATTTGCTGCTTTCTGTGTGTTGCAGTGATGCTCAATCTTGTAAAATTACAGTAGATAAGAGCAACACTAAAATAAATCCTTAGAATAACTGATATCCTGTCCTCAAAATCCATAAGCTTTTCAGGTATCCTGGCATTTTTGATGGTCATTCTATTTCTCAGTTACGTTCATTTTTAATTGTTAATGAAGACATAGTTTCTCAGTTTCCAGTCTATAGCTGTGATTTATGTGCAGGAACTGAAAGGTGTGGATGAACGCCACAGCTAAAGAATGTTTCAGACTCTGCTTCTGCTCCTCTATCACATTATAGTGCTTTCTTTTATACAATTAAAACAATTCTATGATTTTCAGATACAACAAACTTTTTGTCTTGTGAAATGTATTCTGCTACCCAGCAGGAATCTTTGGAAGTTCTCTCCAGCTGAAGCAAACAGATTTGGGTACATTTGGGCAGATCTATAAATTGCCTTCTCACCGTCATGTGATTTAGTTAATACCATGTATTTTTCCTAATATACTGAGTAAGATTCATTTAGAAAAGCCAAGAGAGAAATTATGTAATTAAATGTGCGTAAATTTAACAGCATAAAATATTTGTCTTAGGAGGGTTGTTTTTTTTTCCTGAAACATATCCGAAAAGTAGACAAATGGGAAGACCAGCCTTTTCTGCAGTAATTTTCGGAGAACCGCATGGGTAACAATTCTACTTATGTAATGAAACGTATCATTTTCTCTATCAGTGCCAAGCAGAAATTGAAATGACTAAATGACACTTCATTTCTACAAAACAAAAATATGGGGACTAAATAGCAGATAAATGGTCAATAACCTAAAATGAAAGTGGATAGTGCAGTATATATATTTCAGAAAGAACTGTAAGTAAGTTTTCGAACGGCTAATAACCCTTTTTTTTTTTAAATGCAAGAAATAAGACCACCACCAAAAAAAAAAAAAGTACCCTTTGATACTGTCTCCTAATGCACTTCCTGAGGGTATTTAGAAATAATAGATGATTACATTTGAATTAAACTTCAAATTGATTGGACAAACAATAAATTTATTTTGCTTGCTTCCACTTGATTTTAATAAAGCAGCATTTCAGCTTGGCTGAAATGGAGTAGCAGTAAGAGAATGGGAGACAAGGTTGGTTACATGGAAGACTCTTCTAGTAATTCATTACTTACAATATTTTACATTCCCCAGTTACTTGCCTTGATTTGTTTTCTCCTTTGTATACATACTGTTTAGGGGCTAGGACATATTCAGTTACCTAAAAATTGATGCCAGATCATACCTATCAAAAAGCCTTTTGAGCATAATTGTCATTTACATGTTTACTACCATCTAAGAATTTAAAAAATATTTGCAGGATAATATTTTTCTAGGCTAAAAATAGTCACTCTGAAATAACTTTAAATTAGTTATACAAGTATTACCAAGATGACAATAAAAATGTAATAAATAAAACCAGTATTATTAGGAATTCAAATAGTGTATTTCTCATCTGTTGGAAGTATGAAGTATATTCTGAAGCTATTCTTTTATATCTTCTAAAATAATGGACAGTTAATCTTCTCCTCTTTAGTATAAAATCTTGTATTATTTCTGAAAACCTAAACTATAGCTCTGTCTAACAACATTGCTGTTTATGAGGAGGAGAATATAATATCTGTCCCTTGTGATTTTCCACTTTGCATTGCTGCAAAGCCTGACATTATTGGTTTCCAGTTCAGAGCCAACACCTGCAGAGAGTGCCTGAATCTCTGTGAGGTTACTTCAGTTCACAGGCCTTTTAAATCAGCTATTCAGTAGTATATTCAGGAGCAAAAAAATGCATTTAAAGATGTAGTTAATTAATGTATATCTATAACTAGCTCTGATTAATTTATGCCACGATAATGCAATATTTCTTGAGAACATAAGCCTGTGTTTGCAAAGCTGTATCTGCCAGTTTCTTTGGCAGTACCTTCACATGTTGGAAAGCCCTGACTTTTATGAGTCCTCCTAATTAGGAGTTTTAACTAAACTAAATTGTCTGTGTATAGTTACTAGATAAAGCAAGGATATTCAATTTGTTGTCCACAAACTCCTGTGGGGCTGTGAGCTACTTTTAAGGAATACAGAGAAATAAATAAGAAAAATAGTCTTAGATATGCCCAATGTCAAACTATGTGGGAAATAATCTATAAATGGAGAAACTATTTGGGCTGGGGAAAAGGAGAGTAGTGCATATTTAAAGAACAGATCTTTGAAAGCACTATATTTATCTGACGTATTGTGGAACTTGTTCTTTCTGGTGCAGAGAAGTATAAACTTCTTGAGATCCCAAAGGTTTAGAATAATCCTCCTGTGCCATGCCAAATTTCTACTTTTTTTCAAATTAAGAAACACCATCTCTTGCTTAAGACTTGTTGAGATAATGCTTGAATGCTGACAATGATGCTTTACTGAATTTTACTGATAGAAACAATAGCCAAAAAGGGATGTGAATGACATAAGCTTTCACTATTTCTGTAATTATTTATTTAAAGATAGCTGTTTGAGTACTCTAGAAAAACAATTATAGCTTGGCAGAGCAGTTGGCATCTATTTTTCCAGTTGTTTTATTCATGGTTGCATTAGTTACATCTGAGGTCAACAAGTGTTTTCTTTCCTGTTGTGCCACAACATCGAAGTCTTTTTTGTGTTGTGTGGTTTCATTATTTTTTTTTTTTTTTTTTAATAATAGTGCCTTCCTTCTTTAGCACGGGCTCCTGTCTTCCCTTTGTTTGGCCTGGAGGCAGACTGCTTGCATGAAGATCAGTTTTGATGATTATGCAGGAGTCTCATACAGCTAAAAGCAATATGTAATTAATCAAATTTCCCTTTAAACTGTATTTCTAGATGTTATATTCCTAGCTGTTTTACTCTTTGGTTCAACACACCTGTTAAAAACACACTTGGATAACACTTATTTTTAAACATCCAGTGGATGTTTACCTACAGCAAGATATAGCTTGTGTTTTTACCTAAACAAAAAAGCTGTGGCCTATTGAAAAAGTAGTTGGTTAAGCACTAAACTATCACAAACATTTTTGCAAGGTACAGCTGGTCTATTTGTGTATGGTTTTTATTTTGTCCATTTATTACTGGTCTAGATCATCGTTAATTTATTACCTGCTTCCTGAATGTGAAGAATATTCCCGCTTTCACAGAATAGATGAAATACACAAAGAATTCAGGTAGTTCAATAACACATTCTCAGAAAGATCTTCTGAAAAAGGTAGAGTTGTTGCCATATAAAAATTCATGGAAAAATTTTCAGCTCCTACCAGACAACCTTGTTTCATTTCCCCCTTTTCTTGCCTAGCTAGCAAGAACCTATTCATCATCATAGACAAAGAATGACATTTTTGCAAATGCTTTGTATAACTGGGGAGAAATTACTATTTTACTTTATTGAGTATGCCATAGAGGATTTGCCCTTTACTGTAAAGCATTTTTAATGCTATTTTTCCTTCCTCAAAATGCTGTTGCTTTGTTCACTGATGCCAGCAATCTGCGTGTGTAGACTAGATTTCTTCAAGTGTGATGTCTCAATGTATTTCTAAGATTGCCTTCATGCTTTGACTACTTACCTGAATCATACTGTGGTTTTGGTGAATGTTTTTCAGGTAGCTTTTAATAATTTGTAATTTCAACATTCTCAATGAGTGGTGTGTTTAAATAGAGGTGTGCCTCTTATGGCATATATATTTTTTTTCTCTACGTGTTTTATTGTGTTCTGTACATTACCACATATTTAAAGTTGCTTTAGATCTGCAGGATGTTAACTCATGGTATTTGGGATTTTTTTTATAAATTTCACATTGCACAAGTACTTAATAATTATTTCCCCATGCCTACTAAAAATCTCATCTGAGGTTTATTTTGCACTTCATGCTTAATTGGACAATCCACAATCCTGTTGCAAGGTATCTTTTTTTTTTCCTACTTCACTTTGGCTGTCTCCAGATACTGATTGCCCAGTCAGAGTAACTGAGGCAAATAATATTTATTCATAAATATAATAAATCCTGTAGAAGTAATCCTTTTCTCTATGAAGTATTCTTTTATTGTAAGATTGTGATCTGATATCTATTCAGCAAATAGCAGCAGTAGGGTTGAACAGCTTTTAGACACTGATTGTTTGGATACTCACTTTGAATGTATATAATGTGTTTTGGCTCACTTATATGCTATGGTTTTGGTTCATGAATGAAAGTTTTTTAACACAGGGGCAACAAAGAATAAATAGCAAATACTGTGTGCTTACTCACTACCCTTACTTCAAACACAGTTTACAAAGAGTAAATGCTGAAGTGAGTATTCACAGTGTCTAACTTCAGACATTTAGCTGTAATATCTCTGTTAAGAACTGCTCTGAATATTGCCAGGCAAGAGAGAGAAGCAGAAGGGTTTGTAATTGTATTCTGGACATTTTATTAGAACTATTAAACATATATATGATGTGCAGAAGAGGAGAAAATGCAGAGCATGTACAATGACATTGGAGAAACGTTGAGTAAACTACCAAAACATTAATGTTGTTAGTGAATTTAATAAGCTGGATCAAACCCCTTTGTCTGCAGTGTTGAAAAGCACTCAGTAAATTTTGGACTGCTTTTCCTACCTCATCTGCATTAGAAATCAGTAGCCTTTTAACAAGATTTTAATCAATCTCGACAAAACAAGATTTTAATCAATCACAACAATCCCTTAGAACACTTGGAATAGAAACTATTAACTAAATAAATATTTACCTGAAACTAGGATACAAAATGTAATTACTTTATCGTATTTTATAATACTGACATTGACTGACATGGCACAGAATTTTCAGTGGTCATGACTGATCAGTGTTTCAAACTTATTGTTGTTCTGATAATATGTAACAGGTCCAGTAGCATAATGGCCCCATTTTTATTGGTTAATACTATATTACGGTCTTGGACAACTTTTGAACTGCAATCAACTGTTCTTAGAACATGCAGAATTTCCTTCAGTAAATCTCCTTTGGGTCTTGATTAGATCTAGTGTTGTTTAGATAAACTCTCAGTGGGAACACAATTTGAGATGTGTTAGCTGCTAGAAGTTTCTCCTGAAAGGCAGAATGTGAGTAGGAATTCTGAAGAGAGCAGTAAAATAAATAAAAGGGTCAGAAATGTGAACGAACTTCACTATATGTGCTAATAACATTTTGGTGGGGAGGCTTGTGGGATAGACATCAGTCAAGAACACAGAACTGCTGCTAGAAAAAGTTCATGTAGCCTACACCTGGCCACGTTCCTACCCCCGGCCTTTCAGACGAGAACAGGAATCAGTTGGGCATTTACTTGCCCAGGGAGACCAGGGAGAGTAGGTTTTACTTAGTGTGGTCATTAAATGTGATCCTGGGAAGCATCACACATATTGTACTACACTTTCTGCATGCAGTAGATGTAGTGTCTAGGGGAAGCGCTATAGCACATGGCCCTTCACAGAATCACAGAATCACAGAATGTTAGGGATTGGAAGGGACCTCAAAAGATCATCTAGTCCAATCCCCCTGCCGAAGCAGGACACCTAGGTGAGGTTACACAGGAAGGTGTCCAGGCGGGTTTTGAATGTCTCCAGAGAAGGAGACTCCACGACCTCCCTGGGCAGCCTGTTCCAGTGTTCCGTCACCCTCACTGAGAAGAAGTTTCTTCTCAAATTTAAGCGGAACCTCTTGTGTTCCAGCAGTGCTAGCAGAAAAAGCAACATGATCTGCAATGGCAGGAAAATAGAGAACCATTGCTATAAAGAGTAAAGATATTAACACTCTTGCTGTAATTTCCTTTGGCAATTTGAATGCTCATACTTGGTGTTGCAAGGCGGTCCTGCAAGATCTCCATTCATGTGTGAAAGAGACACATCACTGAAACATGGTATCAAGTTTTTGACAGCGTGCTTCTTTGTATTTCCTTTACTGGCATCAGGCAATCTGTAATTTTGCCACTGTCGTACTGTCTAGTTCATCTGGAGCACATGCCTTACCTTTTTTTTGCAAAGGCTACACATCTCTTGTTATGGAGATATTACGACAGTATATTGATAACGAACTGGGATGAAAAGATTTAGATGTCATTGCAATACACTGAGTTCTGGACTACCTAGAAAAGTTTGTCTGAATTTATTTTAAAAAGAAAGCCTACTCTATTAGAATTATTTCCTGGACACCATTTGAAGGGAAGCACAAATGTAATATACTACAGTCTCATAAATAACAAATTCTCTTTGTAGTGGCATTGATAGAGGCATTTATCATTTTTTTTTCTTTTTTAACCATGAAAAGTGATTTGAAGTACTTCATCAAAAACCCAGTATGGTTGTAGGACCTCTGCATACTTTTAAAAAATTATACTTCATTCCCTGGACCGTAACTATCAAGAGTCATGATTAGTCTTGTAGCATTTTTATTCTGCCCTGTCTCATATCCTGCCACATTTTATATGCCACTTGTAACTTCAACCAGCTGACTTCGAAACATTGGTAGTCCTGCATTTGACTAGTAAACAACCGTTAATATATTAATAATAAGTTTTTTATTCTGTCAGATGGTTGCCTCTAAATAGTACAGCAAACTTTTTGTGTAAATGGGCTTCCTGACTGTACTTGAATATACCATGTACCTGAATTTCAGTAAGCCTGTTTTCTTTTGGTTTCCTGAGCAGAATATATTTGCATTAATTGACATGTGTCCTGTTCTCCCTGAAATACAGTTATTATTGCTATGTTTTGGAGACGCTGCATCGGGACTAGGATGAAAGGAGTGTCATTTCATGTAACTGATTTGCAGAGGGAGATGGGAAAGAAAGGTCTTGCTGAGTATGGAAGAGCTGTGGGAAGAGAGGTGGTTTGCAGCAGAGCTGTGGCAAAAAAAACAGTGCTGTAGATGGTTTTGCAGCAGGTTTTCCCCGAGCTGCGCAGAGGTGGTGGCAGGCAAGATATCTTTCAGTGCAGCGCAGGGATCCTCCGCTTGGACTTGGCTCTGTAGCTGGGCTGTGTGGGTAAGTGAAGGCTCCATTGGCTCCATATGCTCGCTGCACTCACTTGAGGGTGTCTGGCTGTGCCCATCAAACAGAAGCCTCTTAGGGAGAGGAATCCAGGGTGGAGGCAGGAAGGTTTGATCTGCTTCCACCTCACTAGTGAGGCATTACATTTATTGCTGAAATTCCTAATTTACAGCAAGGCATTAATGACTATATTAACACCTTAAGTTCTGAGTCATATTTGCAAGGGCAGAAAACTTGCTTAGCAAGAGTAAGGACTGTGCAAAGGCTGGATCTCAGACTGCCTTATGAATTCGCAAGCTAACAGTAGAATAATGCTGAATTTATTCTCATGGTTACCAGGAAATAGTCTTTACAGGTTTTGAGGTCACAGATTGCAGAATATAGGCTTTCCTACATTCATGCATCAAAGAGAGGAATGAGGAGAAGACTGAGAACTGTCTGTATGAATATGAATTTTGCAATGTGCTCTACCTCTAGTGGTATGGCACCTTTGGGACTTAAGATAGTATTAGCTTAGTATCCCAAGGGCATGGAAAGGAGCCCAGGGGAAATGCACAAATTTCCCATCTGGGTTAGATCCCTGCTGGATTTTAATAGGTAGATCATTCTCCTCTTGCTTAGCCCTTCATGTCTGCCACTAACTATTTTAATAAACAAGATCTTTTAGGCACAAAAACTCCCCAGTATTTTGAGTCAGCTGCCTCCTGGGTTTATTCTGAGATTTATAAATACACCTACAAGCTTCTCAAACTTCTTTTTTTGTCAGTTTCATAAGGGATAACTTGTTTATTTCAAAAGAGGATTAGCTCTTTCAAATATTTTTTTCCCAGCTACCAATTAGAAATGCGTATTTCTCCATTTTTAGCAGCCTTCTTCCATATTTTAACAGTAATTACTATTATTACCTAGTAGTCAGTACATAACTTTTTCATATAGAAAACATCCCACTTTCCAAACCATAAAAAGTCTTTCAATGAAAAACTCTTTCAATGGCAGTACACCTCCATAACACATGTTGTGCAATGCTTGTTATTCAAAAAGTAGGAAAGGGATCAAATGATTCTTCTTTCTCCAGTATCAACATAAAACTGCATTATATATGTTTGGAGAATCATGGCTTTGGCCACACTTAAGCTTCCTGTAATATTTTCTGTATTCAACTTCCCAGTTAAAATATGTATCGGAGACAAGATCCTGGTAACTCTGCAAACTCTTCAGATAGTCACTTTCTAAAGAACAATGGGGGATATGTATTTTTTTTTTTTCATATAGTTTACTGGATGTTCTTTTAAAATTATCCACAGCATGACAATTACAATTTTCTTTTAGGTGCAGCTGATTGTGTTTACTAACAACCTTTAAAAGTTCTCATGAGAATACATTTTAATCACTGTTTCTAATCCTATTTAAAAAAAAGAAGCCTAAACTAAAAGACACTTACCAATATTACAAATAACATGAAAGGTAACTTTGGCCTTTTTCAAAGCTCTTAACCTGTGAAGTCATACGGTGGATGTGGAATTACTATTTAAGAACTCCAGACTTTGCCAGAGTCCTTGAGGAAAATGCAGGATATAAAGAACTGATATTCCTGACCCTCAAAATTTAGGAGAACTTGGACAGAGTATGTTGCTTCTAAAAGGCTTCAGCTCTTTATCTTTGTCAGAGAACAGCAATAAAGGATAAATAGTTCTTTTTTTTTCCCCTGTTTATATTACCTATTGATATGGTGTTATCTGAAATACAATAATTGACTAGAGAGGCACCATCTGTTAAGAAATATTCTTCTTGATTATGGTAAGAAGAACACTTAATCTTCTTTTATTAGTTAGAGGTAATTGAATTATTAATATGAGTAGCTAATATTCTTCATATTTCTCAGTTGGTAGGTTGCCAGTTTGGCTCTCTGTTCCACTTTGAAGTGCAGTTGTTTCATCAATTCAAGTGTCATCTTGACAACAGAGGGGGTCAGACTCAACTAGTTCAAAGCAGCTTGACACAACACCACTTCTAACTTGGTTTATGTTTGAAATGAAAAATATTCCAAGGCCCCTATTTTGATTTCAGATCTGTGTGAATGACGCTTGTTAGAGTCTCAGTCCAGTGCTGTCTTGCAGTCAGAAATCCAAAAATAATAACAGAAAAAGATGTCTCAGTGAATGTCAGTGAATAGTACAAGCTCTGATCATTATTTAACAACTAAATTCAATTTCTCTGTTTTTCATTTTTAAAAAGATCCATGTTTGTGCAATCTGCTTTTGAAGATAGGATGGTAACAAAGGAAATGCACAAAATGATCTAAGTTTTGGTGAAAGGTAACTGTGAATAAAAAGTTCTTAGACAAAAGACTTTTGAAAAGAATCTGCTTTACGTTTGGTAATCTGAAGGTGTTTGGTGGGGTTTTTTTCAAATTGAAGTTACAAAATCCTAATTAGAAATAAACTAAAGGAGCAATAGTACCATGTGTTAGACCAGTATGGCTGACAATAAAAGGCAGTAGATCTAGGAAATGTGTTGAGAATAGAATGAACTTGACATTACAGATAGGAGAGGAAATAAGCAGTAAGAAGCATTTGTAACTAAAAGATTCATGGGCAGAATGTTCTCAAGAATACTCTTATCTTGGGTATTATCTCTAGTATGCAGTGACCCTGTTTTTTGAAAAATCATCCAGACCTGAAAGTTAAGAAATTGAGTAGGAAGAGGGTTAGAAGAGGACCACATGTAGCTCTTGATGTCTTGCAAATCAGGCTGTGTGACCTTTTTGGGTGGATAATCAAGTTATGTGTTAGTAAAAGCAGGTTTATGTCTGATACTGCTCCTAGTGAAATATTGACAAAGCTCCATTGTTCAATTTAACAAGAAAGGTCTTATTGCCAAGTGTGATTGAGTTCTATCTTGATATTATTCTCTGAATTTTCACAACAAAATTATTTCCTGTCTTGAGGAAACTGGGAAAGGAAGAGACCTGACTGTGTACTATAGATGTAGTTTTCTCCTGCTTAGGGGGAAAGTGCTTTCAGTGTCTGTAACTCATCATGACCTAAGAAAGACAAAGCATTATTTTTAATGCTGTAACTAATGCCTAAGAGAATATATAGTTGGAGTTTGTTGTTAATGTCTGTTTCACCTTCCTTTTTGCTCCCTCCATGAAAACTCCGAGCATTCCCCTTCTTTCATCCTGTGCACGTTTTTTTTCCTTATCTTGTCATAAACAGCATAGATAGTATATCCGATATCCTTTTGTCTGGTACAGTTTGAAGGCATGAAGATGCAAATTCTTTTGGAGAAAAACACTGTTTTCAAGGATTACAACACAATGTGAAAATCAGCAATACAGTCAGCTCCAATGTTCCCAAAGAGCGTGTGGAGTATTTGGATATTGTTACTCCTTCTCATCCTTTTGTCAGGCGATAATAGGATGTGAACAGATACTGCGTGTTCTCCAAGTGGAAAACTACAACCGCTCTCTGGGTAGTCAAAGTGCTATTTGCTTTAGCTGAAAAAAATGGTAAATTGGAAGCATGGAACACATGACTTCAAATCAAAAGTCTGAATGATAATATTTAATATTCTTATTTCAAACTGCAGGCTGAATTTAGGCTAGCAAGGAAGACCACAAGTGCCACTAACACGAATCAGAGGTTTGGGGTTTGTTGGTTTGTTTTGGGTTCTTTTTTTTTTTATAGGCTGGAATTTAGACCTCAGGATCATATGATCTGCTGTTTCTTGACTAGAACTATTTTTCAGTCTCTAGTTATTCACCAATAATGGCAAACTGATTTCTACTAATTAAAACTCTCAAATCGTCCTTCACAAGTTTTTACTGTAATTTCTTTTTCGGCCTTGGGCTTTGAGAACCATATACTAAATTGACGGTAAATTAGCTCTAGAGTAAAGAACAAAATCTTACACTGAAATGTGACCCTGCAATAATTAACATGGTGCCCCAGAGGGTTTCATGTATTGTGATACTCTTTCCTCTTCAGGCAAATTAATGGTCCTTGCGATTCCTTGTAGATTCCAGTGTTGTTTTTATGCAGACGACTTTGCCATCTGCATTAGTGGGCCATCTGTCACAGACCTTCCAGTTGAAGTACAATGTAATTCGAACCTTGTGCAATTGGTTGCTGAAAAATAGATTTAACAGGCTGTTCCCATTTCATTCTAACTTTGAATTCTGGATTTTTTTTTTTTTTACTTGCCACTTGAGTAGAGTCTTTTTTGGAAAATTATTTTCTTTGTTTTTCTTCTAGACATTATTTGTTAGATTTTTATGCATTTGCTTGACTAATTTATCAATTACTATTGAACAAAACAAGATTCTTTCTCTACATTAGTAAGAGATTATGTTCATGTGAAAGTATTAGTTTCCTGTTTTTCATTGCTACAAATTCATTCCAGCTATCATGTAGGTAGCATAACTTTTTGTCAGTTTTACTTAAAATTCAAAAAAAGTGCCATATTTCTGTTTTATTTATTTTGGTTTTTACTTTCAAGGTTTCCTCAGGGATCTATGCATAGACTGAACTGATTATGCTAAAATGAAGTTTCTACCTGTGTTAGATTATATTTACTCACAGATTCCTCTGTAGAGACATACTTATAAGATGCCAATGTCTTGTATTTTACATATCAGCATCCTTAACACTAATATATTTAAACATTCAAAGTGAAAATTTTCTAAATATTGTCCTAATTATAATTTGTTTAAATAGTAGCTCACTGATATTCAGTGATCTGCGTTATAGATTTCATTTTCATAAGGTCCTAGATATACTGAAATGGACATAAAACATCTGCACACCTGATATACTTTTTAAACTACCTTTTTTTTTATTTTTCTTTTCCACCACTGCTTACTTTAGGTCCTAACTTTGGACGTTGTCATTAAAACAAATGCATGAAGGTCTCCTCAGGGTTTTCATCTTGTTTAAATAAATTGAATTGATTTAGTGCTCCTACTACAATTCGTTAAACTTACTCAGGCTGTTGGGGGACGTAACATCACTGGGCTTTATTATAGATTACAAAGGGTGAAAAGAAAGGGGAACTGCTCAGCAGGTTGTTTTGACATTAATTCATGTATAACATGCACAAAATGCTCCCTTTGTAGTAAATTTTTTATCCTATTTAATCACATATCATTTTACTATTGTTTCAGAAAACAAGATAAACTTTTACAGTTTCCTTACATAGTTCTTACTTTTAAATCAAGAATCTCCATTTAGTAATTAAAGGAAGCATCCTTATTACAATGAACACTAATTATAGAATCCCCATTAAAAAGCTTTTATGGTATTTCAGAGTCAATCAAGAGAATCAAATAACATGAATTTCTTATGTCCAATTGTAAAGTCATCTGGAAACTAGGAATGCTGGCACCACCTATGACATGGGAGATGGCATGCTGAAAATTAACGATTTTGAAAATTAATTTGAGCCAGGATAGAAAACTGTTTTGACATGTCAGTGATGCTAAAGCTAAAGGGCTCATGTGACTTAAGACATAAAAGCAGAATAATACCAAAAAGAGGTGGGAAGATACTATACTACGTTTGTATGAATAGGACAGTAACTGTTCTTGGAATACTAGGTTCCTTTTTGGAACCTGTAATTTGAGGAAGATGCTAAAATATTAGAGAGGTTCAGATAAGCCCCACAAATGTGGTGATAAGACTGGAAAGGAAGGACTTTGTCTCTCTAATGGCAATTATTTCAAGGAAATCCTGTCTGTGTGATGCAGAAGAACAAACTGATGGCAGTAATCTTTTCTCTGCTAAATAGCTATGAACTGCTAATTATTTTTATGATGAAATGTTATTAAACTATTGTTCCAGAAAATTCTTTAAGAACAGGGCATTCTTTGAAAATTGATATGGACATATTTAATCTATTAAGTTTAAAAATTGCTGATTATTAATCTTTGGTATTTCATGGTTGATAATCTTTCCTAGTTTCATTTAAAAATGCACTGGGTTAAAACATTTTTTAACTCCTTTTAACTATGTTATTGTATTGGAATGATCTAAAAGGTTTTAATTGAGTAACTTTTTAAAAAGGCTCTAATTTACAGTAAATAATGCTTGTCTCCAGTATGTTCTTGATGTAACCATTCTGATGATTTATTACTACAATATATTATCATAGCAACTGTTCTTTGATGATGTGCAGAGTTGGAGCAATAAATCTCTGGTATAACATCTGAAAAAACAATACATCCTATGAATTTAATTTAGCAGTGTGTGAAAGTTTGTGTATGTTGTGGTGGTGTTAGGCATTTACTAATCTGTAGTCAGTGAAGTAACATGGAAATTTCCAGAGGACAACTCAGATTATGAATGGGCCAGTTTACACAGGGAAGGTGTTTCTCACAGCAGGCTTTAAGAGTCCTCGTTGGCAAGTCTCAGGACTTTGAAATTTGAATTGTAAGCCTAAAATTCAGAACTTTATCTCAAAAGTGTCTAGGTAACGAACTCTCATTGACATATTTTCACTTGGATTCCACCTGTAAAAAAAATTATGGATCTGAATTTGAAGATACGTATCCAAGGTTACATGGGAGTTAGAAAGTGAATCTCCAGGTTGATGGCCTAACCATCAGATAATATTTGCACACACCCCAGTTCCTGACCATCCCTTCCCTCCAATTCTTACTAATGTCTTGTTACTCTAAGAGAAAGAACGTAAATAACTTAATGGTTGTGAGCTATTCTTGAGAAGGTAGTGGTATCGAAAGGGTTTAGGGATCACAGTGCAGAGCCAGAAATACAAGACCTACTCAAGTAATACCATAACAAGCAAAGCTTCTTGGTTTACAAGTAGGCAAATAATGAGTAAAATAAGTGATGCCGTATTATATTGCATTAATTAGACCAATATATCGCTATGCCCTCCATGCTTTAAAACAGATGCTGAAATATTAGGAGATGTTTTTGCAAGAGCCACAACAACGAGTCAACACCCGGAAACTTGACTTGGAATGAAAGACAAGAAGCTCTGAAGCTCTATCAATTAATAGTTATTTTATTCAAGAAAAAACTGAGAGTAAATTAATTATTTCTATTGGTATTCCCACGAGAGAAAATTTCTGATGATAAAGGGCTCTTTATCTGATAAAGATATAAGAAAATCTGGTAGCTGGACTCAGATTAGGTACTTAATGCATATTTTACAAGGAAAATTTGGGAAAGCAAAACAGGTGCATTTTTCACTGCTTCAAATATTTAAAATTGAAGGCTTTTTTACTGTTTTGGTTTTATTTTTGCGGAGTTTTTTGGTGTTATTTGGCTGTTTGGTGGTTGGTGTTTTTTGTGTTTAGTGGGGTTTTTTGTGCTTTAATAAAGTACAGTAAATTCAGGAAGTTATAGGATTGATTATGTGCATGTTTGTGTGAAATTGTATGCTATGTGATGCAGGTGTCAGGTGACAACAGATAAGAATAATCCTCGTTTCTTAGCTTTAGAATCCATGACTGATTCATTTTTTATTTTGTGACTTGAAATACCATCTAGAGAAGGCAAACTTAGATTTTTGAGTATTATCCTGTTAGACATTAAACACATTTATTGAAAACACTGTTCTGGTTCTAGAGATTTGTCGGTTCAAATAATTAGTAATGAAGAAGCTCTTTGCTTCAGTTAAATATATTAATAGTAACTCTTACATATGTCTGGAAGGGTTATCTGTTGAGAACGAGGGTGGAAGTTTGCTCATCTATAGCAACAGTAGTTCTGGCAGACATGAAGAGTGCTTGCAGGAAGATAAAGTGTGTGCTTGCATTAGAACACAGGAGTCAAACTGACTCCAAACTGCTTCTTCACTTGGGTTCATTTGACATTAGTCTCACAAAGTAGCCTGGTAGATGTAACTTTTCTTTGATTTACTTAAATAGCCCGAGGTTTTAAAACTTGCAAATGATTTTCAGTAGTGTTGTCACTGTCTACAGAAGGAAGATAGATTGAATATCATATAATTATATTTAATAAATATATAGATATTCTATGATATTTAATTTATGGTTCAGAGTATCCCAGCTATTTGGATACTATGCTAGTGATAAACAGGTGTGACTTGTACTCAACTGCCAGCAACTACAGACTGGATTAATGAAGCCTGTTACTCATAAAATCCATAGACCATAATGAAGTATTTTTCCAGAAGTGAAAATATACTAAACTTCTGTGAACCCTCCCTCACTATCCAGCTTTAAACTTAGTTACCGTAATATGTGAATAAAGTTCTATACTTATTTTCAGAAACTGTGACTTTAGAAACAAAGGACACGACCCATTTACATTAAAAACTATATTGAAGTTTCATAATGTTCATACTGGAATAGGTTAACTGCTCATGTAAATCACACTGAGCCCTTAGGTAATGCTTATTAGAGTATAAACCTGCTTAATTTGTTTTCTGTATTTTTTTTCCTGGTGAATTGAGATGTTACTTTTGCAGATCTTCAAATATCTTCTTAGCAATTTGCAAATTAATACACTATTAGGTGATGATTTTGCTTTTTCTTTCTTTCTTTTAGAGTGATGTTGTCTTATGGTTTCGGTAGCATGAAGAAGGCAGTAAAATTCATCAAGGGTGAAATTCATTCCTGGCAGGAAGTCAGAAAAGGGCATTTGTTCCAATTATGTTGTGCTTGAGACCTGCTATGGCATGGTTTTATTGAAAAAATTATGGGACTTGGATTCTTGAAGAATTATTCTCAAATGATTTCTGGTATGCTGTGCTGACACCACTGTAATATCAGAACATCTCAGGAAATCAATTAATTTACAATCTGTAGGACTCATGAGAAATGATTATTTTCCTGGAAAGAATTAAGTGAGATTAAAAAGTTTTCCCAAGGTCAGGCAAAAAGTTACTATTGAGGTAGACACTATAGCCAAAAGAAAATAAATTTTTTATTCTGTTAATTCAGACACTTCTTTGTGCAATATAGAATGAGAGCAATTGAGAATTCCTATGAAAAGTTATTGAAATTTGCATCTGGATAAAAGCATTGCGCTTTGTTAAATAATCTTGACTTTTGAACTTGTTTAGTACTCAAAAGCAAACAAACATACATAAAACCCCCCCAAAAAAACCAACAAACCAAAAACCTATATAAAAAATGGGAAAATTGTCTACTGGCATAGAAAAAATGTTTGTTTTGTTTTTTCTAAGCTGAGTTCATGCAAAATCATCAAATCTATAGGTATTCCCGTTAAAAAGAAAAAAGAAAATAGCTTTTTTTTCCCAATATATTGATGAAACATTTCTGATTAAACAGTTCTGTTTACTGGTCTTTGTGTTTCACAGTCCAGTTCCTTGACCAAAAGTTCATTCTTATTTTTTACAAAGGACACAACAAGAGCTATATGGTTTTAAAAGAAATTAAATATGTCTGACTCAGAAGGAGAGACTTGTCAAACTTCGATTCACAGTTCATTTTATAGCCATTGTAGCTAGTCTTGTTTCCGTTTCAGGGGTTCATTTTTTTTCAACCTAAATTCTAAATACATTGAAGCTACAATGCTGGGCAATACTAATGCTCTGGTACAGAAGTAGTTTTACATTTAATTTAAATTCATATTACCAAAGATGCATTCTCTATTATTGAGAAGTAGATTCTTCATACACTTACGTAAAGTAGAGGGGAAAATGACCTATTAGGCTGCCATTTTCCTACCACTGCAAGAGGTTTCCATTTAACTACAACCTGAGGCATATTTTCTTTATCATTAGAGATGTATGTATGCCATGTAATTATTTCAGTCCAGCCTTTTGGGATTTTATAACATTTTTGACAGAAAAATCTAACAGGGCTTAAGATAATAACAAGGGATAGGTTGACTGTCAGATTACAAATCCTTGAAGAGTTCTGACAATATTAATCTTAAGGACATTATATTTCTATGCTAATGAAATGATAGAAGGTGGCAAAGAAAAGAATGCTGTGTAATTCTTTGCATCTTGTGCTCAAATTTCTTTGGAATTGAACTGTAATTCCCTGACAAACTAGGCAGAGACTAATAAACAGACTTGATAAATGTTTTCCCTATTTTGACTCAGTTGTGAAATGCTGAAAGAAGGCAATTTTAATCTTGATTGATTACATCTTTGTAAGAATCATTCAGAGCTTAGTTAAAGATGTTTGCAGACCTTGCAAGCCTTTCCTGTTCCCTTTAAATCCCATCATTTTCTTTCTGCAAGTTCATACTGTTAACAGGACAAATCAAATATGTTTGAGAATTATAGTTGGAATTTGGAATGCATTTACATTATATAGTTCTTATACATTATAATGTCATATATAGTGCTGGATATCTATGAAGCATCAATAAACTATGAAAGATCAAAAGAACAGTAAATGCTGGAAAAGCAATATAGAAATGTCTCCTGTTTTTACATCCGTATATATACCTATTTAATAAAAACAACTTAATTACATACTTACATTGAAAGTATATGTATTTTTAGAATTGTTCCGTGACTTTGCTGCTTTTACTCGCCAGAGATTTTGTTCTTTTCGTAGCTACGAATCTGCACTTAGAGGTTGAGTGTGAAAGTAGTCATGGGTAGCAAAGTTTTTCATACATTTTGAATTGCTTTTCTGCAACAAAACGTTCTCTGGCAAAGGTCCAGAAAACACTGTAATGGTAGCTGACAGGAAGACTGAGAGTCTCCTGATTTGTTAATACATGCAGACTTCTACTTTTGTCTCCCTGAATCTCTCCATTATCCTCAGAAATAAAGCTGAAGTTCCTGCTCCCATCCCACTGCAATCACAAGGAAGGACAGTGGTTTTGGTTTAAGACCCAAGCAACACAGAAGCTGAGGGAAGCTGCAACCTAAATGCAACTTTGGCCTGTAAAATGAACCTTTGAATTCTAAAGCAATAGATGACTGAGGTAATTACTAGAAATATGGATATTTCCATGGTTTATTGCTCAGTGCCAATATATGTGTGTTATCACAGTATGCCAATATGGGCTTACCACTGAATACTTGCATAGTGGGAATATTCAAATCCACTTAACTGGATAAAGGTTAATCTTTCTCTCAAAAAAAGGTTTTGATGTTCAAAGAAGAAAAGGTATATAAAAATAGACATGTACAAATTTGTAGGACTGTGCAGGCTGAAAAAAAAAAAAGGGTGCTGGTCCAGCTGTCTACTCTCTGTGAGATTTGGAAAACTGTGGCAATCAAGGAAGGTTCCACATGACTAGAAAAAAGGCAAATGTCGCACCCCACCTTCAGGGTGAAAGAGCAGAAAGTGGGGAATTATGTGCTTGCTTCAGATCACAGGGAAATTCTGAAAAAGGTCCTCCTCCAAGCCATTTCAAGGCACAATAAAGGACAAGAAAAAGACAGTGAACATTCAGTGTGGACTTCCCAAGAACAAATCCTGCTTCACCAACCTGGTTGCCTTCTACAATGGGATGACTGATTCTGTGAATGATGGGAGAACATTAGATTCATTTATCTTGACTTTGTCAAGGCTTTCGACAGTCTGCTGTAGGATTCGTCTAGCCAGCTAGGGAGATACGAACTAACTGTATGGACTAAAACTAATGGTAAAAACTGGCTGGCCTGCTGGCTTAAGGAATAGTAGTCAATGATTTGAATTCTTGATGGCCCATTATGAATGGTTTTCTTCAGGGATCAGTACAGGGGTAGAGACAGTTTATCATGCATACTGGGTTGACATAACAGTGTGCACCAGTTCCAGACCTGTGGATAACATCAGAGTGACCAAGCAAATCCTAAACCTAGGAGGGAATAAATCCATGTATCAGTTCAGGCTAGGAATTGTCTGCAGCTCTGCAGAAAATGACCTGGTGGACAAATGGAATATAAATTACCAATGTGATTTCTTAGTAACGGGAGCTGAACATACACTCGGTTGCATTAGCAAGAATGAGGCAGTGGCATTAGAGAAGTAAATATTCCCCTCCATTCAGCATTTATGATGATATGCCTGGAAAACAGTGTCCAATTTTGGTCTCCCTGGTGCCAATGTCTAATTGGCAAACTAGAGAAAGTCCACTGCAAGACTTTTAAGATGCTTAGGTGCCTGGAGAATGAGAGGTACAATGAGAGGTTGTGGGAAGTGTGTTTGTTTAGTCTGGGGAAAATCTAAGGGGAGATCTAGTTGCTGTCAACCACTATGTGAAGGAAGATTATAGAGAAGAGGGAGCAATACTCCTCAGAGAGATGCACAGTGAAAGCACAAGAGGCAACAATTGCAAACTACAAGGAAAATTCCAGTTAGATATAAGGAAAAATAATCACAGTCAGTGTCTTTAAGTACTGTAACACTTGCCAAGACAGACTGTGAAATCTGCATTTCTATGAAATTTACTGTCACAGGTAGCTAATTTTCTACATTACAGTAAAAACAAATGCTTGAAACAGAGAGCTAAAAAAATAAATTGTCAGGAAAATGTTCCCTTTATATAAAAATGAAATAAGATGGTTATGACTGTTTGTATTCAAATGCAGCATATTGTAATTAGCTAACACTATATTTCTCAAGGGAAAGAAGCCTAAGCGCTTAAGTAATATTTCAGATAGATTTCAATTTGTTATGACGAACATAAATATTCGGTTGCTGACATATAATAGTCAATATTATTTATACAAGCTTAGCCTGCATTCCTGATGTTATTAAACAATCTTATGATGCTTATTAACTTATTTAGTGCATTGGAGTATTGATCTGTCTTTTTAGAAATTTGTAGTGGAGTTTTACTATGAATCACTCTGCATGTAATCATAACTCTGAGTTTTCACTGCATACAGTTCTTAATCTCAATAGACTTAGTATGTAAGATAGTCTGATGAAATACAGTAGACTTTCAGCAGTCTTTCAGCGCATGGACCCAAACATTTGGGCTAGAACTTTACTATCTATACCAATGCCACATACTCCAGTAGCCTTTATTATACGAGAAATATGGCCAATAATAATACTAATTCTGGTGTATTACTTGATTCATATTTGTTAAAGTATTTTAGGATTATTGAGGGTTTTTAAAAACTGTTTGTCTACTCTTCCATTTCCTCTGTATTCTTCTATAACTTAAAATGAACCTGATAATGCTAGCCAGAAACCAGAATGTAATTATGCCAAAATACCACTTCTTCTAGTTTATTCTCATATAAATATCAGATTAGTTCCCTAGTTTGACTGACTGGTCCGTAGTCTCTCTTGCATGATAGAGTGTATCTAGCCAGTTTATCTTATTTTCATGAATTCAATAACCTACGGCAACAAATAGGTTTACAAACACAGGTATAAAGAAAGTGTTCCATCATTCGATATTCAGAAAATATTCAAGCGTGGTGTGTCAAGAGTAGGCAGAAAGTTAAAGCGGAAAGGTTGACAAAGGAGTTTGTAATGTTCAAATCGAATAAATTGCTAAATGTCCTTCAACGAATTGCAGAAAAAGCCAAGAAAAATGTGTATTCCTATTCTACATCATGTATGCATATGATTCATCAAAGATATGACATCTGCTTTTTACCTGCCCTTGACCAGCCTAGGGACAAATTCTTCTGTTTATGTGCATATGGATTAAATAAATTCCGTGCAGGTTTTATGGATTAAATTAGTTGATTGTAAGGTCACATATGTAATAGTAAAGTTTTTGGAGCAAACTCTTCATTGAAGTATTTTATAATATTTGCTCTCCTAGGTAAGAAGTAACACACAAAATACAGAATTTAAACAAAGAATTTACTATGTAAAATTCTCCCTTAAATGAGTCACAAAACTACCAGAAAATATCAGGCTTTGCTTTAACAGTTTTGGGAGCTGATAAAACACTTGAGATGATCATTTGATCAATAGATCCTTACATTCTTTTGAGAAACATGTTCTTCTTGTGTGTTTGAGCTGATGTAAAATTTCACTCTCAGAAAGACAGAGATTAAAAGAGCAGGGATTACTAAATCCCAAGAGGGCACCTTCTCCTGCATTTTTTTTCTCAGTGATGTTATTTTGGATTTATGTGTCTGTGACCCAACAGGTCAAATACTTGACTGTGCTTACAAAGCAGAGTGAAATTCTCAACAGCATGTTGATATGGATTTTCTGATTGTACTTCAGAAGATGTTTAGCAGTTCTAAATAAGAATAAATCACATGCATATTTTACATTCTTGAAAAAGAATTTTAATGTATAGCTTAAGTAAAGATACACAGATATTTTTTACATGCTAGATTTATTTTGCACATATAAATCATAAATTACTGAAATATGTAAAGAGTGAGTTTAGAAGAAAGTACCACAAGTTGTTCCTCATTTAAAGATTAAATGGGATTATTGTATAACTTTGTAAATTCACCTTGCTAATAAAGCAAAAGCTTTATGTATAAAGCTAAAGTTAAATCCTGTTGCCATAGCAATCTACTCTCCACAGATTGAAACTCCCATTTCTATATTTAAAACTTATTTCATCCATCCTATACATTTCAATTTGTATAAACCCAAAACCAAAAAGTATTTAGTAAACTAACTCTCCAGTAACAAGCCTTAATTTTGATTACATAAGTACATAGACAAACAAAGTCAGCTTTTTTGCTTCCTTTGTGAAGGAAGGGATAGCAATATTGAGCCTTGAAAGGAATAAAATAAATAGGAAATAAAGTAAAAGTCAATTTAAGAAATTAAGGATAAAAATGCAAGATAAAAATACTAATAAAGAAGTGGTTAGAAAGATGCCATGATGAACAAAAGTAGGAAAGAAATGCAAAAGCATTGTTTGGTTTCGTTTTTTAGGATAAAAGGGCTCTACATGGGCAAGGAAGGCAAATAATATTCTCCTACTGCTTACGTTGCCATAGCTTGTAGAGTACTGTACAGAGAGTTGCATTGTTAGGAGATAGCACAATACAGATCATCCCTCATGCAACAGTAAGTTTTTTTTTAGTTGCTCTTGGTGTGAATGTCATCCTAAAGTCAATATGGAAGAAACATTACTTCTTATTTTCCTATTGGATAGTTCCTTGTGATTTTAATACTATTAATACTTCCTCCCGTTTAAGCAGCAGTGTTTCATGTGTATCAGTTGTGTCTGAAGTCTGCTGTAGCTGGTATATCAAAACCTTCAGTTGACCACTTCAAGCAATAAGTGTGTGAAAATCTATTTCATTAAATTTTATTATTTCAGTAATGGAACCTATGTTCCGTTTTTTTCTGCTTGTTTTTCTGTTTGCTATGTAACCCTTTTTGCATAGTGCTGACCAACAAATCTGTAGTTGCCTAGATCTCTTCCGTTTTTTTTTCACATTTTCTTGAATACAAGTCCGTTATTTGTGAATGCTTTCACTGTTAGATACTACACTAATCCGATAGACAGTTAAAAATTCTAAAGTGAGGAATACCTGCTCCCCCTCACCATTCAGCTGGATGTACTGAGCCTACTTTTGCTTTTATTTTAAATATGAGCAGTTTATTTCTCATCCTCATTCCTGATAACCATCTTTCATTTGCCCTCATGTTTATAGTGGTCTTACTGTAAATTAAGGTAAGGAATTTTAGTTTCAGGATGCTGTCATCCCAAATTTCAAATGTTTTATTAAGCTGTGTGCTTTTAATCTTCTTTAGAAATCTTTACTTCATTGTATTTTTAGGTTTCTGACTGAAGAACCTCCTAAAATCCTAAAAACCTCCTAAAACTTCTCTGCACAACCTCAGCAGATGAGACTGCTTGTGCTGCCCCATACAGGGGTACCAGGCCTTCAACACCAGGATGACTTTGCACCTGTACCCAGATACATTCTACCTAATTTTTAAAACTCTAAACTGAGATGCTTGTTGGTGCTTTTCAGTAAAATATGAGTGCTACCAGCAGGTAGTTGTCCCACGGATAAGCAGACTCACAAACTTATGTAGCTTCACTCTCTCTTTCCAACTACAGAGGAAGTCTAGGTTGACTAGCCTTCTGATATTCATATCTCAGCTAAATCATCAAATCAAGTAAAAAAACATAATTCTTCCTATTCTTTCTTTCCTAAAATACTTCAATTTTCAACAGAAAAGCTGCTTTTTTTCTAGGAGTAATTGTACAGTTTATGACAATTAGAACCACCAAGAGTCTCCTAGTGTTTATACAGACATCTCTCTCAAACCATTTGCATAATGTAAAAATATAGTTGATGCTTTGTTTACATTACACCAAGGCCATAATCCATAATGAAATTACATGGGAACTTCAGAATCATGTAGTGAAGCAGTAATCACAATTTCTCCTGAGATCACCTGTGATAAACCAAAATTTTATTTGACTCTATTCGATCAAAAAGATTACTCACCCAGTCCCCATCTATTATTTGTATCTCAACGCAAATAAAGTCTGCAGAATCTACATAAAAATGTAAGGCTTTTTCTTCTTCCAAATGAAATGCTTTTAAGTGTATTTGGATTAAATTTTCAAAGGATATACACATAAAACTTTCCAAAGGAAACAAAATGGTTTTAAACACTTTAAATTGAAATAATTAGAAATACATTTTGTGACTATCAATTATTATTAACAGAAGAGTCTTCGTGTACAAATCAGTCAATTGAATAATGTTTATATCATTTGTCAAATAATACGTCAACTATTTTGTCATAAATTCTCAGATTGGTATTAGTCACCTCTAGATTTTCTCAGTAAATCACTGTCATTTTGGACAGAGGCTGATTTTAGAACATCAGCTTTTTACTTGGAGGTAAAAAAAAAATCTCTATACTAAATGGATACACTAAAGGATATACTAAATGGATATACTAAAGGATGGAAAGATATCTGGGCACAGTTCTGAATTTTGATTGACCTCAGTCAAATTACAGATATCTTATAGATGAACACTGAAATGCTGCATTTTTTGGGTTTTTAATAGGTAGTATGACAGAAAGCAGGATCACAGCTTAAGTGTTGTCATTAATCTGATATTGTGTAAGCCACAGGATCACAGCAGTCCTTATCTAAATGTTCTGTATGCAAGCACACATACGTATATTGAAGTGTTAGCATATGTTGAAAAGTATACTTTTCAAAATTTTTTTCCACTATTTTTATATGACACTGCTATACCACCTCTCTATTTTCAGATAAAAAATCTATGATTTTTAGTTTTCTATGCTTAAAGAAACCAAGAAGAATAATATTTCAATTATTTATGAGTCTTGTAATAAAGCTTGTGTTATTTGGTTACTCTTTTATGGTGTAATTAAAACACGTAGTGCTGAATTGTGAAATGTCTTCTGATTGTGGAAAAGGGCTTACTAATCTCCCAAGAGTGATATAGCTTTTGTGTGAGTAGCTTTTGTAGTTGGTTGTTTCTGGTAGTTGGTTGCTACATGTAAGACGGAAGAAAATAGACTACCTTATTCTCCTGAAATTAATTTCTTTTAGTCTTACCAATGGTAACGAGGAATTTTTTTGTGTGGTATTGAAGATGTACCACTTCCTCAACACCTGCTGGTTTAAATTACTTGGAGACACTGGGAATATACTTGCTTTCACAGGTATTTCTAACAACTAATTACCTGTGAAAATTCATTTGGTTATTTGCAACTTGAAATGACAGGAAGTGTTATGAGAGCAGTAGGTGAAATATATTCCCAACTCACCCACCTCCGGTTTTTAGTTCTACTGATTGAGCTTTAGCGTATAGACTATATTGCTGCTCCACTGGTTACTACATCAATAATTAATTAATTCATGTTTCATTTCTATATGAAATTAACTCTATGTGATGATGTATGTAACAGTTATAGAACGGTGTTCCATTTTATGGTGGGAATAATTATTCTAGTTAATTGAAAGGAATAATAATGGCATGTGGTATCCTGAACTTCTGTCATTATCCCACCATATAATCAAAATCGCAGTCTCGTTTCCATTAGCATAGTTCAATAGAATGGTTATTCCCCACCAAAAAAAAAGTCCTGTAGGATTAAAATATTTTGTGGCCATTTGTTCCATGTCATCAGATTCTACCTAACAACTTTTGAACTATTAGGTTGTTAGCCATGTATACAAAGTACACAGAGACGTTTTTCTCAGTCTGGCAGGAAAGCCATATAGATCTGTTTTCAATTCACAACTTGTGAGAATTAGTATCACCCAAGAAAAATACAGGAAAATAATAGCGAAAATAAAAGAATTAGATTATACTGCAGTGTTTCAATTCTTGAGGATGTAAAAAAAAGACAGGCTTAAAATTGCAAAGAAAAGGCCCCCAAATGGACTAGATTTGCCACATATGAGTCATGCTTTTCACAATACAGCATTTAAAAGAAACATTTGATTTAGTAGAAGATATGAGATTGTGAAATCACCCGTATTCTCTGTTGTGTGCAAACTATGCTTGGCTCCAAGCTTTGTAAATTAGTGCTGCAAGACGTTGCACAACTTTAACATTGATTTACCCATGAATATATAGATTACTTAGCAGATATAGACAAGTTGTCTATCTTCTGCTAAGTAATTTTTTGTAATTTTCAATTGTGAATTAAATCATGCATTTAAAAATTATACTCCAAACATGTTTTAAATGACACACCAAAGACATGTTTTTGATGGTGTACCTTCTGTCTATATTCTCATTTCAAAGCTGTGTTGGGTGCCTGAGTTTTATTGCGAGTTACCTACCCGCTATCCACAGTTCAATGTTTAAGTAGGCTTTCGGTGTTGTACTGGATCAGTATTTTGGAGGAGCTACTTCTGGCATAAAAATAAAAGCTTTCACTCTTAAAAAAAATCTTTAGATAATTTTTGTTACTTTGTTATAACTTTTTCACTCAGTAACTTTGGCTAAGCTCTGTTCACAGAGCTTTCATCTATTGAAGTAGACCAATTAGGCATGTGCACAATTTTAAATTCATACAAAAGTTCCCTCCAAAATGAATCATTCATTGTGACTACGTATTTTCTTCATAACAGAGTATATAATATGTGCTACATCCAGGTGTCTTGGTTTCAGTAGCACTTCATTGCAAATGCAGACATCCACTATAGCTCACCTGCTTGTTTAGGTAAGCTCAGGGCATACAATCCATTTTTCATGCACTCTACTTTCTGCAGGAATCTAACCTGCATAGAAGTGCCAGAAAGCAGCTGTGATGCACTCCAGGCAACTCCTACCTCGAACGCTTGGCAGGTCAGATCCATTGGTATGGCTGTATATCTGTTGCATTATTGAAATGTAGTCTGAGAAATTATTTTCAAAAGGATTTTCATGGCTAATCTCATAGTGTTAAGTGATTAATTATCTCCTGCTTCCAAGTCAGAAGTGGTGAATCCACATTGTAGTACACTATTTCACTTTATAACTTGACTTTTTACCGTCTAAAGGATCTTGAAGAGCCACTTTTTATTTTACTGTGTAGATATGCTTGCAAAAATTGATGACTTCTCAGATAATGAGGTTCAACTCTATAGAGAGTACTTGGAATGTGAGCAACCTTTTACTGAATTTGCATTTTCTGAATCTGTGTATTTAGAGGGAAAACAGTGCTGAGAGCAGAGCAGTGAACAGATGGGATGTCATTGTCCTGTCTTGTTTGTTCTGGATTCCAAACTGATTGCAGCTCAGTTAAGATCAGCAATTTAATTCTTAAGAACAGATGTTTACAATGATCCTGGTTGAAGGCTAAGTTCATAACATCTGAGTTCACTAACAAGGGTTCTCACTTATATACTTCCCTCATTTTCCCCTTTCATACAGAAGATAGTTTGTTGGTATTACTTGAATTATTTTCTGTGTCTTTCCTTTTTTATTGCAAAATACATATATCATTAGCAATATCTCCAATTTTACAATTTCTCTCTTTTCTTTTTACCTTACGTCTTTCTGTACATCACCTGAAAATGGAATTTTTGGAAGCTTTTCAGCACTCAAAGGTCTCATATTATCCTTGGGCTAATGTTACTGATTTCTTTATTGATCTACTATCTTCTTTGTTTGCCTTCCATTTTTAAACTATCACAAAGAATATCTATCCCTTTCTTTTATTGGTTAGACAACAATGAGAAAACTGTTCTCCAAAATAAGCACAATTGATGCCATTTTTTGTTTCGAATTGCTTATTTGATCTGTCAGTCAACCCACCAATTTCAAAAACAGCTAGAAGTAAAAAGTTGGACTAGAAAAAGATAGAATGAGGATGAATACTCTTTAGCCTTATACAGTCTAAGGCAAGACTATAAATACAATGAGATTTCTGCTTGCAACTTCTATCACATTTTTGAATGCTTTATTTAAAACACAATTGTTTTATGCATGACTTAATAACTGAACAAAAATACCATGCAAAATTTGCTTTATTAAAATGTCTAAAAGGCAAAAATACTATTGTATGCAAAGAAAGAGTGATTCTGTAAGGGAAAAAGTTACAGGTATTTTAAAGGAGGGAAGTATATGAAAGGAAAATAAAAATTTCTGGTGCCTCAAACTAAACAGGTATCACATTTCCAACATTTTTTTGTTATTTTCCTGGAACTCCATGGTTTGCACCTAATTAAATGCAGTTATGATTTTCGTATGATTTTCCATTCTATGTAGACAATAAGCAGGATGGGATTGCAATTAGAGTAACAGAAACAGCTGTGTTAGAGCTCTAATTTTGAAGGAAAAACAACTGTACATAAAAAAATAATGAGGCTGAAGACAACTAGCTCACCTGTTTGAGCATATACAGTAAAAAAATGTGCATTTCAGTTGCATCTGCACACCAACTAGTGTCAGTCAAAGAAAAGGGGTATCATTAAAACAGCTACTTTAAAGTATTTCAAGCAATCATTAAAACATGCGCAACACGACACCATCTAACACTTATCATTTCTATCCCCAGTTTTCTTTCCTGTCACTGTGTAACTCTTTGTCATATTGAAAATTACACTGTAAATTCCTCGGGGGCAAGTTTTGTGTCTTAATATATTTTGCAAACTGCCAGCAGTCTTGGGGTACTGTATTATAATGTGTTGGATCTCATTAGTTTGTGGATGTGTTTTGATACAAGTAACAGTAAGTGTTTAGTTTGCTAACCAGGTTAGTCAAATCAGGTTTTTTCCCATTATTTCCTGTTACCTGCTTCTCTCTCTGCACAGACGTGCACACAAATACCTCTTGTAGGACCTCAGTCCCATGTATTTGTTAAAACAGTGTAGTTCAGGGTTCAAATGGACAAGATTTGGTTTCAATGTGGCTCAAGCTTACAAGGAGACACAGGTACTCAGTATCTCAAAGGATGTTCTCAGCAGTTCAGCCCGCTTATCTCTAACTCAGGTAAAATGATTAAATCGGAGCAGCTACAGCCCGTAAGCCCACGAGTGCCCACTGTTTCTAAAGTCTCAGATCTCAGCTGTTGGCTCAGTGGGAGTTTTGCCTTGTGTGGTATTGAGCTTCTTCATATCTCATTGACTTCAGTGAGAGTTGAAAAGGGCTCCACAGGTGATAGCAAGTACCAGTGGAAATTTAAATGCCCAGATCACTTTGAGTATCTAAATATTAGCACTAAGAAAGAGTAATCCTATCTCACGAGTGATACAAAGCATTTTATCCTTATACCTGCCCATCAGTAGGCTGTCCTCAAAATGGGCAGCATATGCTTTCTCTTCCCTCTCAGTTTGGTGATCTCATGGAAAACAAATGTTTGGGGGGCTTTTATTTTTTTTTTCCCTATTGAATTGCTTTCAGAGTGACTCCCTGTGTGCTGAATTGAATTAAATCGAATTGAATAGACTGGATCTGAATAATAAGTCAAGGACGGAAAAAGGGGAAACTAGTGGTAGCATCCTGCCATTATGTGTTTTTCTGTATAATTTGAAAGTGCACCCAGTGGTAGAGGTGAATGGCAGATCGACCTCACAAAATTCTGATGATTTATCTGCTTGACTGCAGATGAGAAGACTACTTTGGTTAGAAAGTATTAGTATGTTGGTGTTCTGAGAGTTTTGTCAGATTACTGCCTTGACATTAGATTGGTTTATATATTTGGAAATGTCATTTATTGATGTTTCCTCTACAGAGCCTCTGGGTAATTCTGGGTTTTCAGAAATGTTAAACAAATCAGTTGAAAACAGATGAATCTTCTGCTGGTAGTTCAGAAGGCCTTTCGATCATATTTTCATTCTAAATAAAGTTTCATAGGTTTGTTTCAATTTCTTGTGATACTGTATGAAATTGCAAGTTTCCATGTCACTTTAATGAACTTTTTTCCCTTCCGTCAAATTAAAAACTACTATCATTATCAATTATTAGTAAAGCTATAAGTAGAATCCAAACAAATTCCCAAGATATTCTAGATCTCATCCATCAGTGACTATGGATAACTGAAGAAAGCACTTGTTACAGGATGTTCTGTCAGCTGTTGTTCTCTGTATTATGGTACTTTTTTTTTTTTTTTTCCCCTTCCGCATTCAAGTTAAAGCCAAAGTGGACAGTATCAGTAATTACATTTGCATCAGGATTCTGTAGACCACTTTCTCTGATTGTAATAAAAGCCAGTAATTTGCACGATTCAGATGTAGTAGCCATGTTAGTGGCCCTATAATGTATTCAGATTTTTTGAAGAGAATGTATATTTTTTTATCTTACTTCTCTATGGTTTTCTTTTGCAATCCAGCTTTTTTAAATTAAAATTTTAGATTCAAGACCAAAATGTTCTAGAATCAGAATCTCTTTATCTAAGCTGCACTGTTCAGGGTGATCTGCAAAGCGCCATGTAAACTCTGAGCCAAGTTATTTTTTTTCCTGCATTTCCTTATGCCTATTGAATGTGCTTACTAAAAACATTGCGATGTTGTTTCTTAATACCGTGATATAATGAATTTGTTTCTTCTGAGGACAACCTTTGTTCCTTCAGAAGAAAGCAACCGTCTTGAATTTTTTATAATCTAATTACGTGTCTACAGATAGCACATTTTCTTGCTAGAAGCACCAGTTCCTTGAAAGAAAATTTACTTATTTGTGTAACCAAAGAGTTGATGTACTTCCTTTAGATTCAGATATACCCAAATACCAGTGGATTATGTTCTGCTTTGATAAATGTAGAGTATACTGTTTGTTCGCCCAAATAATGCCACTTAAATTCAGTCACATCTTGCAGTACCCTAACTCTTCTGTACCACTATGGCATCTGCATCTCCCACTTTGAAGATGCAAGATGGTTATACAGATAACTGTTCCTGCTGATTCTATTTCTTATTGATACTCATTTGAGTTAGTGACAGCTGAACAACTGAAGACTGGGAAGGGTTTGCAAGTCTGGCTTCATTAGATTATTTAATTTATCCATCTAAAAGTTATTTGTCACTCTTACTCGCCAAAACTCCCTTGGCAACTATTAGATAGAAAGAGGAGCTGCCAGAAGGTTCATTGCTTCCATCTTAAAGACCTACAGGGAGAGGAATCCTAAGCAACAAACTCAGTCAGCCTGTTTTAAAAATTACTAAATTTAGGCGAAGAAAAAACCCTTCCTCTGCTAGTGTACACTTGCTAACAAAAAAGAGTCTTGAGGATTGACCTCAATGGAACAAGAACTGCATCCAGAGAGCTAGATCACTGGGCTGAGGTTTCCTGGTATATTATTTTAATTAGATACTAACTGATTCTCACTATCTGACTGTGGAACTTTATAGTCAATAGAAGTTTGTCATTAGGAGCTTCATCAAAGGCTTTCTACAAATATAAATAAGTTATGTCATCTACTGTTAAAATTTGTAAGTTCCACTATAATATCTACAAGGCTAGGTGGGTAGAATTTTGCCTATGCTGTACTATGCTAGTTATCCCTTATTAAATTATTGCTATCCCTTAGAGGCATGTTCTGAAATATTTCCTACATACCTTTTTTTTTTTTTCTTCTCCAATGCTATTTCTCATTGCTAATTACCTGAAAAGATGTAGGTGACATCTGACCCAAATCTTTAGACTAAAAAAAGTTATTTCCAATCTTTAAATTTATGGCTTTCTTCTGATTGACATGAAATGTTATGTTTTATATGATGAAATCGCCTCAAAACATGCATGAACCATAGATCGGATCCTTTCAGACTCTTTACAGTTCAAATTGAGAAGAAAATAAGGGGCAAAGAATCAATTTTAAAATTAAACTACTTGCCCTTTCGTCTACAATTTACACAGGGTCTGCAACAGCCCACACAACTTAGAACAGCTAACAAGACAGTCTGCATGGTTGTGAACCACCAAAGTGTAGTATAACCTGCTTTGTACTCCCCAGACCAGTTCATCCAGAGATGTTCCTTACATGCCAAATAGGTACACATGTAATGGAAAGCCCAGTACTCCAACAGAAATGTTACCCAAATATCCTCTTCCCTCCAGTTCTTCTTGTAAGCACAATTCCTTTTCTGTTTATGGAGCAGTTAGAATGTTGGATTAAATTTGGCTCCAAGCATATATGGCAGAAATAGACTTTTGTTCCATGAGTGAAAGCCTCCTTGCTGTCCAGAGCTGCAGTAGCAAACACTTCTTGTTGAAAGACAGAAGTACACTATTCCCCATTCCTCTCTCAAGAGGAAGAATACTAGCAGTATGAAAATGACACTGCTATTTCAGCAACTTCATATTTCTAGTACTTTGCCTTCAGACCTCTACAGATAACTCACTAAGTTCTCTAGGCAATGTTGATCAAGAAAGTTATGTAGAAAAAAAAAAATCAATAGCCAGGACTCATGATTTACATTTTGCAGATATTAACTGGCTTTGTGGTGAATGTCAGTGAACACTCTTTTGTTGTTTTTGAAATGATGCTTGTCTCCATTGAAAAGAAATCAACGGTGTCTAAGCACTCTTCAAAAATCTCCTGTGTGATCAAGTGAGAGCCTTACCAGTATATAACATTGCTCTGTGCCATTACTGACAGTCTTTGAAAAACAACCTTAGTGTTTGTAAAAAATTTTAAAATTAATTATATACAATATATACATTGATGCAATATCAATTGTGGTTAGAAAACTATTTAATTTATTCTGATGACCATTTTAAGAAAAAAAATAATCTTTATATAATATCTTAAATTTATTCACAAATTTGATAATAAATAAGTTTATTTTGTATTTTAATTGTCTGCAATTTTAGTTTTTGTTCTTGATGTTTTATTCCATACTTGGCCTAATCACTCAGATAAATACACCACACTTAAGGGTACTTTTTGTTTTTATAAGGAGAGGGGTGCAACTACTGTCATCTTCACTGGAGAGTTTTGCAGAGAATATTCCTCAAGAAATTCTAATTGTAAAATCTGATTTGGACAGAATTCACCTCAGCAACATCCTATTTTCTTTTCACTATCACACCAGCTGAGATCAGATACATAGGGCTTGATAGAGTTTTGGGGGTTTGGAGGTGAACCATTGTCACTAAACAAGATTCTAAAACTCAGATTACTTTCCCATTACCTACATTGCTCGGCACCCTTTGTGAATTGTGGGCTGGCCAGGAAACAGGGGTCCTGCAATGGGAAAAAGCTAAAGTAACACCCACTAGACAGGCCCAGTGCTTACCCATCCTTCTTACTCCCATCAGTCTTATCGGTGTTACACTGGCACTCGTAGATTGTGGTCATCCAAAGGTTGCTTGGATTGAATTATAAAACAATAGAAACTGACCCAAGATCAGAAAGTGCAAACAAGTTCAGCATCTTGAGCTCATCCATCTGTCCTCATTGCTGTAACTGATGTATTACAAAACCCAAGTTTTTTCCTGGGTAGCACCAAAGGCTGGTTGCAGGCCATGTGAACACCATATTCTTTAATTTATAAGGTGGCAACTTAATAGTATTTGGCAGATTTAGTCAGTTCTCTAATTAAATAAATAAATAGCTTCTGATCAGTGAAGGAAGGAAGAAAAAAAGCACAGAAAAATTTCACAAAATAAACTGAATTTTCCTTTATTCACTTCCAGGCACCATTCAGTTTAGTGCATAAGAGAAAGGAATTGTTTGAGAAAAATGAAAATATTCTAGATGACAAAATCAGAATGTAAGACTCAAAGAACAGAAAGAAGGTTTTTTTGTTTACATGCAATTTTTTCCAGCTCGATGAGAGATTTCTTGATGCAGTGTTTCGTAGTTTAATATTGGGGGAAAAAAAATCAGTTTAATATTTATTTACATAGTCAGGTTTGGTGATAGAAATATGTATAAGTGGAGCTGCCTGATTGTTACTTTAACATGCAGTGCAAGAATTAAATGTGTTGATATGTCATTAAGAAATTTATATCTTCTTCTGAGGAAAAATCCAAATGATATACACAACATTTTACACTCACGCTATATCATTTATTTCCATAAGTTATAGATGACCTCATAAGTCATGAGTGATGAAGAAAAACAGAGCTGGAAGTGAATTATGAAAAGTCATCAGTAGAAATAAATGGTGTATACAGGATCAGCCTGCTCTACAAGTTCTCTTTATGGAACACCAATTTTCATTGTAGGCTGTACACTGATGGACTGCAATATTTTATATTAAGTGCTGAAGCAACATTAGTGCCTTGGCTGAAGTGTGAGTGCCTGATGGTATTACCACTGGTTTGGAAGTAAGTAATAAGCATGCATGTAAAGATAAGTAAAGGATTGTGTTGTGTCTTTTGCCCTTGCACAGACAAAGAGGAAATAATTACAGATAGACAAGAAGGAGGAAATTAACAAATTGTTCTTAATTTTTGGTCAGTTCCTCATCAAACATAACAGAGATCCTGTTTCCCAGAATTTGCAGACAGCTCTGTTATCAAATACAGAGGAAATGGTGGAGAGCAGGTGGAGCCAGAGGAGAAATGGGTAATGAGTTTAGAAGAATTTGCTTTCATCCTGCTGGCTGTAGAAATTACGAGGGAAAATAATGAAATTCCAGGTACATTGTAGAGAGCTGAATTGTCTCTGTGTGTATCTACTACTCCTACAGTGTTCTATTAACACCAAAGAGTTTACGAATGAAGAGCTCAGTGATTCTGCCTTCTCTATAAGGTAAATGGAGATAACTCACCTGAAATATGGGTCATCCTCTAAGAGAACCTACCTTTGTATCTTGATTACATAGGAAATGTGGATGACTTAGCTGAGCTTCAGTGCCTCAAAGACACAATAGATGCAAAAATGACTACTGCAAAGTATATGCAAAGGTTGAAAGAATGTGAGTAGAGAGGTAACTTTACTTCAACCAGTATGAGATTTGTGGATCCTGATTGCCAAAAATGGGAGGGTTAAAAAAGGGGAAAGTTATTAAGGATGGAGAAAGCTGCCTTAAAGAGAGGCATGACAAAAAAAAAACCAAACTTGTTCTACATGGCTTCCCAAGAAAGAATTGACTTGCTGGTGATCTAGAAATACAAGAAAAAGTATGCTAAGTGTTAAAAGACCATTTAAGCTATCAGGAGAAAAAAAAAAAAAAACAACTTGTAATAAGAACTCCTGGCTGGAAGCTGAAGCCAAACAAATTCAAATGAGAAATAAGACATAATTTGACAGAACCAATGGTACTTAACCTTCAGAGCAAAAAGCTAAGGGCAAGTGTTTCATTCTCCATCTCTCCGCCTTCAAATCAAGACTAGATGTTTTCCTGTAATATGTTAACCATAAACCACTGAGCTGGTACAGTCAAAAATTAAATTTAATGACCTATGATATACAGGGTCAGAATAGATGATCTAATGGATCCTTCCTGCCTTGAACTGTATGAGAAAGTTAATGGAGCTGCACATTTTACAGAGACAAAGAATTTGTCTTTCATGTCCATTACTCAGCACATTTTTTTCTTATTTTTTTCGGCTGGCCTGTGTAAATTCATGTAGAACTGGCTTTCCTTTGAAAGTTTTATTCCATGTGTTACTGTACTGAGATACAGAAGGCCTATCAACTCCTCACATTAAATTTGTTTTGTAAAATTATTTCAATTTTCTAGAAACATTAACACCATCCTTGTCACTAGTTAGTGGCAAACAAATACACTTGGCAATAGGGTCTTTGCACTGACATGTTTGTGTCCCTAATTAATTCAGATGTAATCATTCACTACATCTTCATTCCCATATTTCTCCTCCTCTGTGTCTCTGAGGTTTTTTGGTAATTAGAGGATTGGAATTACGAATTCTCATAGTCTTATTGGGTTTTTTACCTTCTTTTTCTCACCTCATCTTTAAGCAGAATTTTATTCTCATGTCTCTTCTTGCCCTGGAGGTCTGTACAACCTCCCTAGTGCTATCCTTGCTCCTTTTCCTATCTAGTAATTTAATCCCAGATTGATTCATTATATTTCTCCGAGGCTTACTATAGCAATTTTTTAGTTTTGATTTTTCTCCTGATACACACATACTTCCCCTGTTGTCTCTTTCATGTTTTTGTCTTCCAGAAAGACTGGAAGCCCTGTGTTTAGAATTAATATTCTTTCTTGGGAATAAATCATGTTTCTTATGTAAGTACTACGCTGCCATGCATTTGATTACCAGATGTTCATATTTTGAATATCATATTTCTGTAATGGCATCTCCAGAAACAGTATCCTAGTTACACACTGGATATAGAGGCACCCCATGAATATTTTATAACTCTGCTTGTGGAAGATTCTCCTAAAGTGTCTTTTATAGCTTAGTTTCGTGGTGAATCAATTGTCCCATTGCTGAGCAAGTTCTTTTAAACCATTATTTTTTCTATTACTTCTGAGCCTCAGCTCTTACTGTTCCAGTACAAATAATTATACACGCTTTTGGGTTGTGTTGGGTTTTTTTGTTTGGTGTGGGTTTTGTGTGGTATGTGTTTGCTCGGTTTTTTCTTTCTCTTGTGAGACTGTCTCTCCTTCTCTTACTATTGCTGGTTTGGTCAGGATCTGAACTTTCTAAAGGACAGTGGGAATTCTAGTTTTGGGCAGTGTAAATTTCAGTAACTGGGCTGAACTAGTGAGTCCTTTGAATTAAGTGTCATAACTTCGGTAGCAGGCAGTGTCAGATGCTTGACTGGAGAATGAAACTGTTGTTCAAAGGGAAAGTGCTTTTTAAAACATGTCAAACACTGAGTGGCTTACTTTTTAGCATGCAGCATATCTACTATTTATACATTAATATTTTTCTCTTTGATTTTTGGACCACACTAACTTCTGGTGACTTTTATAAAAGAATTATTTGTATTCACCTTTGAATTGTATTATATGTGTAAGGTGTGAACTGACATGCATATCCCAAACCTAAGTATGTTAAAATCATTTTCTGGCACCAACAGTTAAGGAGGTATACCTCTCTCTCAGCATCAAATTATTATATATGACATAAGGCATGTTTGATAGTTTTTCACTGACTTCTTCTTGCTTTGAAACTCAATTATTTAAAATTGTAGAAGATTTAATTCTATTTATTCTCATCTGCACCTGAATGATTTCAAAGCCTTGATTCTCTGAAGTTTTAGGTTAGATATAATTTTAAAGCTTCTACCAATTGTCAAATTTATTCCTAAATGTGTATTAGGGATGAAAAATTCAATAGCTAAAGCTTTCAAATAGTGAAGCATTTAACAGCATGGTAGTTTGGTTCTGGAGTAAGATTTGGACCAGCAGACTGAGATGAATGAGTTTCTAAAAATTCTTTATTCTGGTCCTTCTTTTAGAATGTTTGGAATGGAGGGAAATTTTAACTTGTAAACCAGCTGTGAAGTAGAAAATAAACTGTAGATAAACTTCAGATGTAAGCTGAACCCATTGTGGCTTCCTTTTAATGGCTAACAAGTAGAATCTTGCTTTTTTTCAATTACAATTGTTAACGCTTGAATCTGTGAGAGAAAAAGACATTAATTTCCTACCATTAAAATCTGAAGTACTTTCAATTTGCAGGATTTTAGGTAGTGGAATGCTTTTCATTTTTACTAAAATGTCTACAGGTTTTGGACATTTTAATCAAAATAACTCCATTTACTAAACTGATGGGGAAAATAGGTTTTGGTGAAAAAAGTCTTTGTGGAAACAGTGATAAATTTTGAATTAAAAATGACAAGGTTAAGGAAAACCATATACTTAACAGGAAATACAGGAAACATGGACCGTTTTAATTTTCAGAGGGAAAAACAAGTATTAGACTGCGGACCCTGAAAATCCCTAAATATATATCAGCAACAACAATAGAGATAGAAAGAAAAATTACAAATTTGAAATATGTGAAGTTCACCTTTTTATAGACATCCATAAACAAGAACCACATGATCTATGAAAAAAAAATTACATAATTCCTAGGTATTTTTGAAGTTTTAAATTATCCTTAAATTAAAAAAAAAAAAAAAAAAAGGCAGTAATGCCTAGAGCATCTCAAGAATGCAAAATGGAATCAGTACTTGTCCAAATGTTATCTCAAGTAGGGAGTTGAGAGTTATGAGTATACTGGGAATACTGTCCCAACAACATGAACACAAAGTGAGGGCAGCCCTAAGTTACACAGAGGTTGGATCTGCTCATGAGGATGCTTCACATTATTATGTTATGTACACTGTTCTACTTTGTGTAGGAGGTTTCTATAACCATCTTTTTGGCCATTCATTTGGGACATTTAGGACAAAGTAGGATTAGCATCACTAACCTAAAGTATAGATTCTGCTGCTGCCTGAAACTCTCACTGAAATGTGATGAAACAAAGATTGGAAAGATTCTCAGTTCCTGTGGAGCAGAGACTGGGCTGAGACCATAGCACTCCTATCCACCCACTTTCTTTTAGATTATTTCTAATCAAGATGCTATTTTTTAAAAACAGGGAAAAATTCTGAACCAGATAATGGGAGCCATATTGTCATGGAAAAAGGTATTCTTTGATATATTTTTCATCAGTAATCAGCAGAAGGGTAAAACAAAGCATCACCTTATCAGCATTGACACATAATTTACACCATATAAAAAGTGAAATCATAGAATTAAGTAAATTCACATTTTTACTGATGTGATTATCAGAAGCATTTCAAATATCTTGTTCAGACTTCCATTTCTTCATTGTAACATTCTACTCTGTCATTTGCCATAAATCAGGAGGACAGGTAAGGGCACAGAACAGAAGCATAAACCTGATGTTCAGCTTACCCACAAACAAAATCGCAAACTCAAGATCAGAAAAGAAGTTCTGTCAATTTTTTTTTTCTAATTTCAGTAGAGATGTGGAAAAGTATGATTTAGTGAGAATAAAAGACTAAAATGGAAAAAGATGAAGTGCCTGCCTTTTTCCTACCATGCATACGGGTGTAAAGCTCATACTCAGATTTAGCATATACATTAATATTAGGGATGTATTGATAAAAATATGATACAAATTAATTCTGTAATATTCCATAGTACTTTTTGTATTTCATTTTCCCATAAACAGAGAATAGCAATACTAACATGATCACTAATACCAATCACAAGTCCATTAACTAGTGATTTGATATTGTGCATTAAGCATATTGTAGGAGAGTTTAAAGTTTAGAGTTAAAAGTTTAAAGTTAAACTTAACGGGATGCTAATGTACTCTAACGCAAACATGCCTGTTGGATGATGTGATCTAGGCTTACCTTCTTTCTCAGTCTTTTTAATACAGTAGTAAATCTTGAGAGGAACAAGTGTGTGTGGTAGTCTGTCAAATAATGGTTAAAAAACCATTGTTTGCTTTAAAAACATTGTGGAAAATATGCTTAATTTCACTGCTAAGAAATAACACCAAAACCTGAAATCCATTAGTGTATGTAATTGTAAATATACAGGAATGGTGAGATTATCCACTGAAATATATACATAAAAAGAAACCCATTGAATGTTTCCTAATCATTCTTAGCATTTAATTTAATTTTTAAAATTATGTTGGTCATCAAGCTGATATTTTTACAGAACTACATGTCACAATCATAGGATCTTAATTCTATTAGTTAACATTTTTCTTCTAGATATCCTTTGTTTGTTCGGGTTATTACATTTATCTATATTAAGTGTCATCCACTGTGAGAGTTTGCAGTCAAATCACCCTTCCACAAATCAGGGCAACTCATGACAGTGAAGGCTATCTGAAGCACATGCCAGAAAATTTCATTTAAGGGTACAATTGTTTGGGAGAGAAGTAGAGTTCAGAGGCAGCTACTTTCTGCAGTAGGTTTTCCACCTCTGGCAGTGGGCAGTAATACAGATTATATTTTTCCTGTGGAGCAGTAACTCTTGACATGGAGTAAGTACTAAGGGAATGCAGATTCACAGCCTGAGTTTTTTGCTTCTTCCTTTGCCTACTTAAAAAAAAAAGTAAATGAAAAATACTATTTTCAGCATTTCCTTTTAATTTATAGGGATTCTTCACCAGGATAATAAATGCCACATTATTTACTTCAGAGGATTGAGGGGATTACTTAGTTAATGTTTAAAAAGCACTTTGAAGATAAAAAGCACTATTGAGCAGCTTAAGACTTACTGAATAGTTAATTATCTAAAGGTCCCATTCTCCCCCCTACAGGTTACTTCTATGTAGGGGAGAGTAAACTCTGAGCTTCATATCATGACTTTCAAAGCCAAGCTTTTAAAATATTATTGGTTCCATTTTTTTTTTTTTTCAGTGGCCTGAATCTGATTCCTTTGAAGTCAATGGCAAAAGTTCAACAGATTCCACTGAAGCTAGATGTAGCTGTTCAGAAGAAGCAAGTTGAAATAATTGTTAGAGCCCCTGTCCACATGATTTATATTTTGTCTTAGTGGGCATATATGCATATGTGCGTATATACCTACATATATCGACTCACACATATATACATGTGTACACACACAAAGATGGTGGTTTGCAGATGGGTAAGGTATGTTTTTTGATTTGGGACTTTAGGCATATGGAACTCATTCCTTTGTAAAGACCCACTTCGAAAGAGATGCACTGACCTTGGTGGGAACATCCATAGGCAAAATGGATCCCATTACAAGATGTGAATGGAACAGATGAGTGATCTTCGCAACAATGGGAAAAAATTTCTTGAAAAAGCTCCACCTGGCTCCTGTTCTCTGGCTACCTCACAGCTAATGCTGATACTTTACATGAAGAAATGGAGAAAAAGGAAAGAGTTTCTGAACTCAGCATTAGGAGTCAGCCCTTGTCCACAACCAAATCATTGAAGGTAATTACCAGTCCTTCCTTCGGTATCTTAACTGCTAAAAACATCCTAAGTGATCAGTGTAAGGTAAAACTTACTCTGTATGCTGAGGACAAGAATCTCCCTTTGGACTAAACAGTTTGAGAAATACTGTTGCACGCATATGAGGTCTCTGCTGTAGAAGGCATCAGTCCCCCAAACACCAATACATATATTTAATCTTGCAAACATTAAATATATCTTCTGATCTAGATTAGGAGTCAGATGTTAAGTATTTGTTAATACTAGCATCATTATGGCTTAAATTGGTCAATATATGCCATTTGAGAAAAAATCATGAGAGTTATATATCTAACTGGAGTTCATAATTGATTCTTCCCTAAGATAAAGAACAGTATCTCAACCTGAACTCATTTAAATTTGACCTTTTAATGTGCTACAGCAGCATACAATCTTATGCACTTAGCCGTGCTGGCTCTTAAATCAGGGTCTAGATGTAAAAGGTCATGCTGAATTCTTGAGTTACATTTTTAACAAGAACCCCTCTTAAGTTTTTTCATGATTAATACCAAGAGCATGCAGGGATGGTAAAAGGAAAAAGCAAAAGAGTGAGAAGGGATTTGATTAACAAATTAGTCTCTGTATATCCTATTCTCTTTGCAAGCACAAACTAATCTGTGGCAGGAAGCATGACTAAAGAAGTGATGGCTAAAACACAATGCTATGAAATAAAAAAGTAGTTGATCTTTCTAGTGAGACTGTAAACCTTGAGTTAAAAAAGGACTGTTTGGCCCATGTGTGTCAAGCATTTCCAAAGTACACAAGTTCATTATAAGTTTACGATTTTATGCTTCTAAAATATTCCTCTCCCACAGGATCTCATGAAATATGTGAGTGTTTACAGGAAATTGTGGAAATAGTGACTCATCTTCTCAATAATTTACACAGGATAATTTCTTGAAAAGCAAGATCAGCAGGGGCTTTTTTCCCTAATTGAAAAGAGTTTGGTTAGCTACCTCTGGATGCTCTCGAAAAAACTGAGAATTTTCAAAGTAGAATCTAGGTGATGTTTGCTATTTGGCAATACAGTTTTACTACTAGTTGCTCCAGTCCTCTAAACCATGGCCTCGTATCTGTTACTAGAACTTTTAAAAACTTAATTTCTGACTGATGTTATATTTTCCAAACATGTCTGTGTTTGTCTCATGTATATAAGCATCACAAAACGCTCCCCGCACATGGAAATCACTCTGGTGTCCCCGGCCCTTCCTGGGGTGTTTGTATGTGCTCTCTGTGGGCCATGGTGTTTTTTTTTCCATGTGATTTGGGAGGTTGAAGGCAAGTGATGGTCAATGCATCTAAAAAAATGATTGAAACCTAAATTGTATGTTCTATCTTTGAATACTGCAAAAAGGAATGGAATGATGTTACTGGGGGAACTGAACACTAAACATTGTGATGCTAAGTTCAGTTTAAGTGGACCAAGCAATAAATAGACTGTGTCAGAAAAAACCTTTTCACACATAAAAACACAATTAACTGAAACTCACCCCAGTTACCAGCCCAGTGAGGCAGCCCAGTGAAGCCCAGGGACATGTGACACTCCCTCTGACCAGTTTCTGTGCCAAGCTCTTGGGCAGAGGCTCAGCACCAACACATTGCAGTTCCACCTCAGATACTCTGCTTCCACACTGTGTTGCGTATCCACACAACAATGTTCCCCCAACCCCAGCTTTTACTGCCCAGGGTATTGATAGCCAGATGTTGACACAAGCTGCCAATCAGATCATGGTACACCTTTCTCCTGTCAGTTGCTAATCCACAGCCCACATCACAGCTCATTACACTCAGATCCTCTTTGCATTGTCATGTCAGCCACAGGTCATCATGCTAAGGCCTTGTTTGCAGCATCCTCTTGGCCATAGCTCATTATACTCAGTCACTCAGCTCTTGGTCAAGGCAAAGCCATGATGCTACCTACCATGGCAAATGAAGGACATTTTCTCTATACTTCCATTCAAAGTAAGCATTGATTCCTGTAAGATGGTAGTTTACGAAACTCCGGGATGGTTTTCTGTATCACAGTTCTGCAATCCATGTACTAGAGCTGCCTGTGGATAGTCTAATCCATTATGTAAATTACAAGACCTATTTAGGTTCCTCCAATTGACAGCTGAAAGCCATAGCCCCAAGGGGAACAAGAATGACATATAGCAATGCGGATATGATGCCATTTTTCCTTGGCTGTATTCTTTATTGCAGGAGCTGCAAGAAAGGGCATAGAGTTGCCACTACAAATAAAACATACCTACAGGATATTGTTATAATGATGTCAGAAATATAACAAACTCTTTCAAGTATTTCTCATAGACAGCCCTGCAGAACCTAACAATATTTTCATAATGAATAAGATTCAGGAGCTTTGTTGCTAAAAAAAAAAATAGAGCAGGTTCTTGCAAGTATTCAAACATAACATGATGACCAACATAATGAATATGTTAAAAGAATAGCCACAGGATACATAAAATGTTCTACAAGTCTGCTCTGTTAATCTTCTAAGAGAGTGAGAATCTGCTACAACACTGGAATTTTCTCTTGCGATTTTCTAATTTAGGGCTTATTGTAGTCTTCCTTTCATTCTTAGCCTGCACACAGTAGCTAATGAAATTTGACCGTATAGACAGAGCGTGAAATAAATAATATATATACTCATCAATTAAAAATGCAAAATGTGTAATTGCGCATTTTTAAAGTATGCATGCAAAAAGTACATTTCTGAACTGCAGAAGTATTTTAAATTCTTGCAGTGACCTGTATGACCTTCTCATCGATATGCCCCATATGAATAATGCAGCCAACCCTAAACTCATGCCATTAAAAATTGTAATAATTGTCTGACATGCACATGCAACACTACGCTGGGGATCAATTTGACCCAGAGTATTCCATTAAAACACAAAGTGAGTTTCAAATGTATATGTTAAAATGAAACATCAGCTATAATAGAAAACGAAGCAGAACAGAGTGGGCTTTAGGTATTAGTATACATCTTCCTTTAGAGAACATTTTACCACGCTTGTGCTATACATAATGCCATTCTGTATTTGATGTACAATCAATCTACATTTTATTTTGCTTTTAAAATTATTCTATGAAAAGTACAAGGCAATCAATGTACTGTACTCTAGAGACACGGTGGTATTGTTTGAATTGCTCTTGCTATTTAATATTTAGTTTTCAATAAAACCTTGATTGGAGTTCATTGTATTAGCTACCATACAAGTACTTAGGAAAATGTGGCCTCTAATCTAAAGTTCAGCATCTCTGTTTGAATTATAAAGCTATGGTAAGCTTGGAGAAAGACAAGTAAAACACACCGAAAGTGGCCTGTTTATTATTTGTTCTTCATGCTACCCCTGAATGTTCAGAGATTGAGATAGCTCCAACCACCACCTTGGCATTCTCATATCAGTTCATATAGCAGGATACCTAAGAAATCGTTCTATTGGAATTCATGTTTTCTAAGTGATTATAAAGACCTTTGGCACTGCACAGTAGAGTATTTGACTTTACATAACTTTAAAAGACTGTCTTCATAACACTCTGCAGAGTTTAGCCCCTTAGTTTAGCAGTAAGGAACTTAGTCACAGCTACATGAAAATAAGAAAATTATTAGTGGGTGTGTTTGCCTTCTACCAGGCATGAAATCTGCCCCCATATATGTACTGGACATGAAAAGTGTATTCCAAAGAGTATAAGAGGCAAAGCAATAGTTGACCAATTATTAGAGAAGGTCATTTAAGATTTCAGAAATCCTGGATGCATATTGGCTTCACCAAATGTAATGTAATATGGTACAGAGCAGATTTCAGCCTGCAGTGAATTTTGTAATGAACTGGTAAACAGGGATTTGGAAGAGAAATACCCACAGGTCTGTTAATAGCATTGTAAGTTGAATATGAAAAGTTTCTGAAAGCTTCCATCATATATAATTACAGTACTTACACAAGCATTTCCCAACACAGAAAAAAGCTAAACATAGTAACAGCCAACCTGTCATTCTGCCTCCTTTTTCAGCATTCCTGCTTTTCTTGGAGGTCATTTTTAATGAGTATGTACAAGCACCTGAAAAATCAGGTGCATAAATTAACTACCAATTAAGGTAGGGTTTTAAAAAAAAAAAAAAAAAAGTAAAATTTAATCATTAGTTTCTATATATAAGTTCACTTATTATCACGCAGTATGCCTGCACGTTTATCACATAGCAATTACCGAGGCGCCAAAGAAAAGTGATGTTTTCATTGTGTTGCTGTTTTGAAACTGGATACAACACGAAGCAAAATAATTTACTTTCAGATTTATATGTCAGTGGGTACAGTTGTAAGAATGTTATCATGATTTAATATAGCAAGCGCTTAATTATTTCAGTATAACATTCCTCCACCCGCCCCCCCCCCATTTAATATCACTGTGTGGAGTGGCTGTTGACCTACTTTTCAATTAATTGTAATGAGAATACAAAATTGCCTTTAAAGCATTGCTTTTTTTTCACTGGATTACCCATGACAGATGAAATGGTGAATTCATAATTGAAAAACTTTGTTGCCACCATCAATAATGAATTGGTTTTATTACCCAAAACTCTTAAAAAATAATAATGGCATCAGGAAATACATACATGTTTGGAATTGGACTCAATACTCAATAGAAAACACCACATTCATTTATAGGACAGAAATAAATTTAATATCTACAAATACAAATTAAATGCCCATTTCTTTGGGTGTTAACAGACTAATTATCCTATGAAATACGATCAGGTGGTAGCCATGTATTTTAGTCAGCTTTGTTGGGGTTTGACTGAGTAGCGTAATCAACATTGGGCATCGCACCCATAAAACAAGGGAAAATGTTTTTCTTTCCATCAAAGAACAGAAGAATGAAGAGAGAAAACAAGGTAAAAAAGATCTATATGCTGTAAAGAATCTCATTCCAACAAATCACAGGTACAGCAAAGAGTGTAGATGCTTATAGTCACAATTTCAATGCAGGCATTTAGATGCTTGGACTCCAGAGTGGAATCCAGAAATGTAAGTGAAATACCATGGGTATCTGCAAGATTTAAAAGGTAAGCTATGAGCCTCCAACTGGAAGCCAAATGTGACTAGTAAATTATCTAAGAAAGAAATGCTGAGAAGGTGAATATAATTTCTAACCTTTCATAACTGTTCAGTAAGGACCAGCAACCCCTATTCCTCTCCAGTATATAACTATTTAATCTTTTGAAAATTTCAGGTAGGTTTACACTTTGTTTAAAATTTAACCACTAGAGTAGAACAAAAAGAAGACAATGATCTTTTCATATGACAAGCTTTGGTTCAACTACTCAGTTGTCTTTTGGGAACTTAATTCTCACTGAAACCAGGAGAATTAGATACCTAATTACTCTTGTTAGTATGATGCCTAGAAGTCAGAAGACTACACAGAACATTTAAAAACTAAAATCAAGGCCCTCCTCTGCCTGAGTAGATTCAAACTCGGTATTCTCAGAGACTGAGCTAGTCCTGCATGCACACGGAGTCAAAATACCAGTCATCCAGGTGTAGAGTTTAGCTACCATCAGCTAACATCAAGCTTTTACAGCAGTTTCATCAATTGGTGGTTCAAGAATTTTAACGCCATCAAGAAACACAGATGGAAACTAAAGTCAGCAGATGGTAAATACTCCCAAGTACCTGTGACCTGTCTGTTATGCATTCAAGCATAATTCCTTCTATTTCTTTTTTTCAGAAACATGTCTCAGAGTAAATATTATTAGAGCAAATGGATGGCAATTATGTTGCTGCTGACATCTCATAATACAGCATACCTACCGGCAATGTAAGTAATATGCAGACTGTAGTTTACAGCATTAGAGACATTTACTGTATCCATTTCATTCAGCACTGTAACAGCTACAGATTGCATTCAGCAGTTGCTAGCAAAATTAGTCTCAGCTAACTGAATGTTATTTGTCTCTTTCCATTTCATTATTCACTACAATTTGTTGTTGGTACCTACAGTATTAGCACCACATGAATCACCTTAAAGTAATTTAATCAGACAAGTTCTCCTGTCACTTTATGTTGGTCAACTCAGGCTGCAGTGAAAGCATAATTTAGCTCAATGACCAAAAATTAGAGATGATGCTTGTAATGTAGATTACATTCTTATTTTCGATTTCAAGTTGGTTGCCCTTTAGGAGGTCTTTTATCCTGCATTGCTCACATTGATGACAAGGGTTAACGGCGGCCATTAGTAGCTATTAGTGCAATAAGGCTCATAGGTACCACCCACTGCTAATTCTCAGACCGGTTATTATTCCCCATAAAAGCACTTTTAAGTATACAAGTCAAGCATGCCAGTATTGTCATGCTCAGCCATGGACAGTCCATTATCTGCAAATACATAATAAATATTCAGGACTGTTTAAAAAAAAAAATGGAGGTATATATGGTTGTGGTTTTGGTTTCGTTTGTTTGTTTTTATTGTTGTCTTTGTTTGGGTTTTGTTTTGTTTGATTTTAATTATTCCCAGTCTTTTCCATATATCTGGATAAAAGAAAGACCAATGACAGAAATAGATGAGAATATCAAGGAAAAATGCAACATAAATCAGATTTCTGTCCAGGCTGAATTATAAGACCTCATATCCTGAAACTTGTAAGAATTCATTCATTAATGTGAGAGGTTATCCAGTGGTTTGTTGGGGAAAAAGAGCTATGAAGAAGACCTTAGACAGTACCCAGCTACATTATGTTTGATTTTGTTTTGGTTTGTGTTTTTAAGATAGTTTAAAGTGACATTTTGCACCAGGTAGCTAAGTCCTTGGTTAGTTATGGATGTTCCTGCTCTTTCCTGCAGGTGTTTTATTTCAGATGCTGAATATGCAGTACTGGTCAGCAATTTCTTTTGCTTTCAGCTATTAAGTAATTGGCAAACAACCAAGCCCATGAGGGGTACGTACTTCACCACTTTCTAATATTTTCAGAAACTGTTGAGGGTGGTTTTTGACCTTTAAAATCTGGAAGGCAATGTCGCAGGGAAGTGGAATTTTGAAAGCATGGTGCCACAGATGACCAAAATATACCTCAAAGAGATTGTGTAGATGTTTTGCATCCCTATATATACATACATAGAAAGCATTTAAATAGTATATTTCTATGTAACTAACTGCATATTGTTGTGCAATGGACAAAAATGAATAGGGCATGGTTAAAGTGTAAGCTGCTCACCAGACAGCAGCTTATTTTGTTATTGTTTCTATCAGGACACAAGAGACACTGATAGTACTTAGATACTTAATATTGAGTTTTACTTGGACAATTTAAACCAAAGACATTTAATTCATGAGGCAGTTGGGGCATTAACAGTTCATATCAATTTAAATTAATCTAAACAACAGTATTAAAGAGTCAGAGTGATTTTAAAAGACTAAAACAAACAGATTTTCCACTTAATAGTTTTCTACAGAGAATGTTGATGAAAACCGGACCCAAACATTTCCTGAGACCAAAGTATTTTACTTATTATTTGCTTTGTATTTTTTTGTAGCCAGGAACAAATATATCTATATAGATAGATATAGATATAGATATAGATATAGATATAGATATAGATATACATGGGCACTTCAGTTTGTTTTTCTGTTCCAAAGCTGTCATTCAGCTTTGGCAGTAGGAACCATTAGGCAAATGACTGGCACCTTCATCCTACATCTGTGATCTCATAGCAGGACCCAGGATATTAGAGGCAGATGAGGCAGAGAAGCTGGAGGTGTGGTAGACGAGCGATTTTCCCAGCAGATTTCTGGGAAACTAATGCCCAAGTAATAGAAAGAAGCTGTCCGGATATCAACATAAGTTGGGGGGGTGGCATAAGTGGCTTTAGGAATACAATTCTGACAGTTCTTATAAAGGGGAGAGAAAAAAGTCTGTTTATTTCCACATCAGTCCTTGTGCACAAGTAATCTTTGCTTAACATTTCGGGGAGTTTTTTTGAAATAGTTAATTTTAGTCCTTCTGAACTCTCTACTTTATATAAAATGTAAGTGCAAGACCAATGTTTCTTTTCATTATGGAAATGATGATTTTATCTGTATATTTTTACATGCAGTAGCAAAGAAATTGTGTGTGGAATGAAAAAAAAAAAAAAAAGAACACATGAGGAAAATGAGGAAGACCTGTATCATTCTGCTGATTCCACCCCAGATGATAAAATACTGCAAATTATGAGAACTCAGATGCAGAATCTCAAAAGGAAACATTTCCTCACCAGGTACACCTTTACATCATACTATAGAGACAGGCATGATGCATACCAGGAACAAGGGTACAGCCTCAAAAGTTGGAGTTGCAAGTAGATATTGTCTGTCGTTTTCTCAGGTGTCCTCACAGTTTCCTAGGAAGTCGGCAGGTTACTAGAAGTAGAAAGGCGCTTGCTTCTCAACCCCTAAGTACAGGACTCGTGTGCCTTTTCTGTTTGGCAGTTCATAGAAGGTGAAAGAGCAGGGTGGAAATGTGGTATCTCTGGTTGCTCCACCTAGGATAAAGTTTAGTATAGTTATCCATCAAAATACAAGATGTTTGTAGTTCTTGAGAGATATATTAGATGGGGAAGCTGATTTGTATGTTATGCACATAAATTTAAAGACAAATTATGATTCTGCCCCCAGTGGAAAAGACGTTAGAAACTTCAAAGTCACACATTTATTCGAGCTTCTATCTTTCACTCTTAAGTCAACTAAATGAAGTTAACATATCTAACAATGCTAAGCAGCAACAAGTGCCAGAAGAGAGTTTGCTAGCAACTAATGGATAGCAAGAAAAGATAAAAATCCCAGGAAGCACTAATGGTCCTCAAATAATCTTACGTGAAATTGGAATGATTTAAAAATCTTGAACTTTTAGATTTGCAGTTTCCTAACTCTTCAGTGTTGGGAAATTGTAGAGCATTTTGTGGAAAGTAATATAGTTGTTCCATAACGAACCTTTTAAAAAATTATAACACTGGATTGTTCTCATTCAAAATATTCCAGATTTAATTTCCACACTTTTGCATTATGTATTTTTAATTTTCAATTCAATAAAACCATGTAAAATCAAAACATCTGAGTATTTGAAATGCTATGCATATCAAAATCAAACTGACACTTTTGTCTCTGAAAAGAGCACACTTGGGGTAGGATAAAAATGCAAGCATTTTCAGCACTTTTTTCCAGAATCAATAGAAAATTGATTTGTTATGTCTGCATTGTCCCAGTCTTATTCTAGTTTTATGTGTTTTTGTGACCAGCTCAGCTTTGGAGGTTATAGTGTTATAATATACAGAATATTTGAGCATCAATATGTATGATTGCTATGCCTTTATCATGAGTTACCTTCTCCAGCCTTTCCATTTTCCACAGATTTTATCAGAAGTCTTTTTTATTCATTTTTACCTCATTGGTGAAAGTACTGAATAGCTTGAGGATTTATACTGATATCTGAAGAACTCCACCAGAAATGTTTTTTCTAGTCCTTCAATTAGTAACTTTTTGTTCTGTTTAGTGTAAGATCTATAGACATTATATTGTACTAATTTACTATAAGATTATTTTACAGTACTGATTCAAATGCTGTACAAAGGCCATTGTACCTGTACAGTTACTTTTATCAACTAAATCAGAAATTTTGTTGAAGAATGAAATCAGGTAGTTTGACAAGACAGAATGTGTGTGAATTCAATCTTGCCACTTTTATAAATATGGCTGGCATTGTTTTCTACCTGTAATTTTTGTCAGTTGACTCCCATATTAGTGTTTCCATATTTTCCATGGGGTTCATGCCAGGCTAACCAGCCTGAAAGAAACCATGGTCACCCCCTCTAATTTTTTTTTTTTCCACACTGATGCAGCATTAGCAGTTTACCAGGTATCTGGAATTTTCTGGTAGCATTAGGAAGATAATGATCATTTGTACTCTTCAGTACATTCTTGTAAGTCTTCTGGGCAGGGATACTCTGGGCATCTTGATTATAATACATCAATCCTAAGTAAAAGTTGTCTGACATCTCTTCCTCCATCCTTCTTCCAAAATATGGTACATGCATGTTTCCTGAATGTTCATGCATTTTCTACCTCATCTCTAACAATTCCACAGTTTCTGTCTGAAAAGGTGTCGTCGTCTTTTTTTTTTTTTTTTTTTTTTTAAAATTTTTTTTTTTTTTTTTTTTTTAAATTTGTTTTTTTTTTTTTTTTTTTTTTCCCTCCTGGTATAGGTCAAAAGATCCTCATTATTTTCATTTTAAGTTGTCAGCCATACATTTTCTTAATGTCATATCAGTAAACTCCAAATTTGTTTGTACTGCTACTGATAGTTTTCTATTCCTATTTTTGATATGTTAACTTATATTAAAAGTTGCTGCCTTCAGCCAGGATTTCATCAGGCTTTCATCAAAGTTGGAACCATAGTGAAAACAACTATTTTTATGTTGTACTGATTATTTTGGACTGCCATTATCTCATTTTATGGATCTTACATTTGATTCACTTTTTCCACGACTTTTTCTTTGTAGTCACTTCATTCGTAATTTCCAGCAGCTTAGGAAAATTGCCACAAGTAAAGACCAAGGGCATAAAAGCGTAGACTAGGCAGCCTTCTTTCCTACATTAACCTTGCCCAACACAGTATGGTTTCTCTGTCACATGATGCTGCATTCTGTTCTTTGTCTTGCTTTTAAAGATATCAGGTGATGATCACTGTTTCCCAGGCAACCACCAATCTCCTATCTTGAGATTAATTTATTTTAATCCATGATTTTGGGGGCCAAAATGGTTATTTTGAGTTGGGTGAAGTGTTGTTTCTTGGGTTTTGTTGTTGCTGTTGTTTGGTTTGGTTGGTGGTTTTGTTGTTTTTTATTCAGTAAATATTTCTTTGCACAGATGATTGACAGGTATTTTAAAAAGAACTTGCTCACTCTCTGATAGTTCAGAACAGATCTCTACGTCGGCGTTGTTATCATACTCCTAAAGATGCATTTAAAACTCATGCTTCTGATTTACCAGTAATTCTAAAAGAGATAGACGTAGAATGCCGAATATGTAGAATGTTTCTCCTATCTACTCTTCTTTTACATAGTCTACCTTTTTTGAATATGCAATAACCAGTTATATTAGTATTTAAGTCATGAATCATCACATGAAGTCTCAGGAATGCCAGTTATGTCCAATTCCTTTTCCACAATGAGAATTCCCAATTCCTTTTGGTTCTTATGGAGCTTCATAGAGCTTGCATATAAACAACTGAAAAATGTTCTCATTTTACTTTTTCATCATATCAGTTCAGTTTATTCATGAGGGTGCAGATTTAGATCTAGCACAGTGATAACCAAGCTAGCTGTAAATGAGGTAGTTTGGGTATCAGAAGCTGTCAAGTTGAAACGGCATAAAATTTAGTTTAGGCTAATATATTCAGATATTTTTTGAAAGCTCACCTGAAATTAGGATTGTATTCTGTCTGCCTCCTTACTTTATAGCATAGACTATTTAGTGTCATCCCAGCTGCTTGAGCCAGTCTCCAAATGTTGGTATATCTCACAACAATGTGACCCACAAACTTAAGCTTTCTGCTTCACACCAGTTCCACTATCAACAGTAAAGTTTCCGTATTTACACTGGTAGGCAATCTTTCACACTGCAGAACACATATCCTCTCCCCATCATGATGTCTTCTTCAAAGACATTTCAATTACTGATAGTTCAGAAGCCTCTGAAGATGGAGGATTCCCAGCACTGACGGGTCACTAAGACAGTGAACGAGACCAGGGCTTAAGAAAAAAATGCAGTGATGCACAGATGTGCAGTGACATTTGAAAATCATGTGCTAACCTCTTAAAAAATGTACACAGTGTTTAAAATAAACGAACAAAACCCAAGTCTGTCACTCTCCCATTTCCTCTTGAAATACATCACAGTTTTTCCTACACGTCCAAAACTCTCTAACCGCTTCATGCTCACTCTAAACGTGAGTGTCAGATGGCACCTCAGGCCAAACATACCTTCCATGTCTTTACACTTCTTTTGTTTTAGTGTGCTTTTTGAGACAATGATACTTTTGCAGAAGCTGCAGCAGAGATTAATGCATTTTTCAAAGCTCCTCAGATCCTATATTTTGCCCTTTGCTTTCCACTACCTTTTTTGAGTGCTACATTAGGTACACACATGATCAATGTGTCCAGCTTATGGAAATTATTTCACTTTTCATGCAGATCTTATTAGTAAGGTGGGGACTATGCCTTAGTGTAGTTCAAATAATTATCAACCTGCTCTGATGCCACGAATAAGTGAAATAATGCAAAAGGAACTCCCATAGTCTGTCAGTAACCATAAAAAATAACGTTTGATGCGTTCTGATTACTTCGTTATGCGATTAAGACCATATAGGCTAGCAAATGAAAACTGATTTCAAACACAACGTGATATTCTCCACTTCTGTAACTATTTCATTAGTACTACATCTTCCTGAAAAATTCAGTATCTTCCTATTAATCCTTCAGCCTTGCGCAGTAAGTCTTATAGCTTATCTTTAATTAGAGTCAAGATTTTCAGCTGCAACTGCTCGAGTTGTGTGTAGTGTCCAGTTCTAAGGCAGTCCATCTTCACTGCCATATTTGCAGTCACGGCCATCATGTTTCTCCCTCCCTAGATGGCTGATCCAATGCCTGCTAAAATCAGTGAAAGGGCTGTAATCAGCTTCAGTGGGCTTTCATTATCTATAGGCAGTCTCTTCTGTTGCTGCGGGTTTTTCACCAAGATATGTAAGCACTGTTACTGATATAAAGAAATTCCTTGCAAAAAGAGAAATGTCTGTGATCGAATTCTACAAAACTTTATTTGACCAGTTGCAACTGAGTATTCTCAATCAAAAAACTATTTTCATTCTGAAGACCTACCAGTTTACCAGACAGGCAAATAAAGGCAGTGAGTTAGCTTAATATTTGTACAATAGTTTGTTATGTAAAGCCACATTTTTGGGTCCCTTTGCTCAAGTGCAGAGAAGAGATAAAGAATTTTTGCAGGATAGCAATTACTCCTTTCTTATATTACCTGTTGCTTTTTTTGAGTTCCAGCAAGCCACAGTGAAAGACATAATCGAAATGAAGCTCAATCACAAGAAAGTATTGGATTGTCTTGCCCTGTCCTTTTTAAAAGCTAGATTCAGGGCCCTAGGGACCTTGCAAGAACAAGCTCACCATGGTGACTTTAGTTCTGTTTTTTTTCTAGACTAAACCCGATCAGCTATTGGGACAGCACATTTTTGTATTTTGTAGAGTTTAGAGCTTATTTGAAATACTTGAGAATGTATGATTTTTAACTGTACTATTGTCTTTATGACCCTAAAAGGTCACATCTGTTATATTCTGCAGTCAAAGCAGCTCTGCAGGGAATCTTCTCTCTGACACATGCCAAATTATGCAGAACCTCATCCATCTAATTGCACATCATGTACAGTGATTTTTAAAGAGTATTTTTAGGCCCCAAGACTGCCACTAACCTTTAAAAAGTGCTCAATCAATTTGTTGTGCCACCTTCCATCACCTGTTTAATTTTTTATTTGTACGCCTCTTTAGTTAAAACAACAACAAAAACCCACCAAACAAACAGAATACCAAAACCAGCTTGACTGATTCTTTTGTGTATAAACACAGAAAAATTTGCACCATCCACATTCAGGTGAAAGGATCTCCTCTAAACAGTTACATTGTTATGGCTCATTCAAGGCACACCTATGGCTTAATTACAAGAAGCTTTTACAAGAAGCTCAAAGCTATTAGCCCTTTCATGTAGTATTTCTTTAAAAGGTTCTCTTGCATGGCCTCCTGGGTTCTTGCACTCTTGTACTGCTAAATATTCACTTGTAGGACCATGTTTTGCATGGGTATTCAGACTATCATATTGATTTTGCTCTTTGTAAAAAGTGCTGAAATGTAAAGGAATCTTCACTGGGATTAAAAATAGTACATAGTAGATACTGAATTTCAATGGCAGCTGAGTTCGTCACAGAAGTGAGTCTGTAAAAGCCTTTGCCAGTATCTTTCCTGCACTTTTGAGAAATTTGGGAATTAAACTTCAACATACAACAAGGTATTTATTACTACAGTTTGTACTTTTAGGAAAATTAAATGTGCATACATATTTTATTTGCATCAAATATTCACAGGGAGTTGTGTGATTTTATAACCATTTTAAATTGACTCCCTTTGTTGTGTGTTTTTTCTAACCGTTTAAAATTGATTTCCCTTTTGCCTACCTTTTGCAAAACCAAAATTGCTGTACGTTTCAAAGATCCAATAATTCTTCTTCATACTCAAGGTTACTGATCAAGACATATTCCTCAACATAATACTTGCTTGTCAAAAATTGTGGACTCCTCCAAATTCATTAGGTCAAGCAAAGTTTACATGGAATATGATGGTAAAAATTTTAATTTCAGGCACAATATGAAGATTTTATATTTAAAACAAAGGAAAAATTGTTTTGAATCTGTTGTTTGTTACGTGCACCCCAAAGAGGCCAACATAAATATTTGCAGGAATCTGTGAGAATGACAATCTAAGAAGCTTGCAGAGCTGAAGTAAGAATGCATCATCAACATTAATTCTTTCTTATCTTTGTGCAATCAATAGAACCAGACTCATGGGGTTTTTTTATTCTGCCACAGGTAGACAGAAGATTTTTTTTTTTTTTTTAGTAAAAGTTTAACAGGAGTATAAATATTTCAAAGTGTTTGCAGTTTGCTTTTGTTAATCTTAATCCCTGAAATACTTGTCCTTCATACAATGAAACTAAATAACTGTACCGTCCCCTGTGGTAACACCTGTTTTGATAGAGGTGCAATTTCCAGAAACTATACATTAACAGACTACAATTCTCTGCCCAACAGCTTCAGTGGCTAAGACACTGTGGAGAAAATGCTAACCATTCTTTTTCATAAAAAAACATCATGTGGTTAACTAGGATTGAACAGCACAAACTATAATTTAAAACGTATGAAAATTCTCTGGTACATACACCAGTTCACACAGTATGTTCTTTGTAACACCATTTAGGATTTCCCAGTGTTTTCTGATTTGTAAGAAGTCCAGCCATGTATAGCCATTTTAGTTTTTCAGAAGTGGAGCATTTGCCATGTTGCTTTCTGCAGACATGGACTGTACAGGGTTCACAGGCAGAAACGTGTACCACTCAGAAATATGAAGATGATGAATGTTTTTCATGTGTTGTTTATGTTCAATATTAAGGTGAGTTTATTCAGACTGAAATGTATTTAACTTCACTTTAGAATGACTAAAAATAAAGAGCTTTCCTCTCTAAAGCCCCCCATAAAGGAATAACGACAAGGGTAAGGGTTGACATGATATGGATAATATCACAGTAAGTGTGATTGTACTGAACATCTTTAAAGGCATACAGAAAAATCCACCTTAAACATCAAGAATCCCTAGACTCCCCCAATTGCTGTATTTGGTTACGAAATGTCTGAAGTTCTAATCCATCCTAAGAACTAAGAAACAAGTAAGGTCTTTTCCTTCTACTTCCAGTAAAACAATAATAGAAATTATTTCTCTAAGCTCATCTTGCTGCCTAACGCCTGTAGTTTTTTCCACCATCTTTCTGTAGCACTGTAATGATGTGTGCTCTATCACAAACGTGGAGTTGTTCTTTCTCTTAAGACCAAACTAAGTAGTATTATAGTTTTGTATAAATAATCAGGATAACAGTGTCCAGACATGTTTCTGTTCCAGACAGGAACATTAGGACCGAATTTTAATTTTTTTTTTAGCAAAGTCGTTAAACCATTAAAAACATATTTTATTTCCATATTAAAACTCTATAATTCTTCAGAAAGGCATGAACAACTTTACAGCACCTATACTGCAGGAGCACCTCTCTGTATTTTTTTTCTTATGCACACAAATATAAGTCAAATAATATTTCAGATGTACATACTTCTGGAAAATAATTGATTGAAAATATTAATAACTCTTTATCGTCTTGCTATTCCTTAAGAAACATAATACCATACGTTTACATTGCAGGAGTTAATAAATGATGGCAAATTCCTCAAGGCATTATCAAACTGTGTGAATTTGTGTATCTGATAAAATATTTATTAGCCGCAGTCTCTTCCTACACTGATTTTTCTTTTCATTTATTGCTCTAGGCCCTGCTGTGTAACACTAAGGTGATCCTCATGGGTATATGCCCCCAAACGAAAGGCAATCATTATGAAATACCCAACTTCAAAACCACAGGCTGACTGAATATTAATTTTTGTTGTGGTTTTTTTTCAGTTGGTTGGTTGTTGGTATTTGTTTTGTTCTGTTTTTTCCTTTAAGTAAACTGCCATACTATTAATTATCTTTTCTAGCTCGTTTACTTGACCTTTTTTAAAACTAAACAGAAACAAAATTTCATTACCTAAGCTGATAATAGATACTAATTTCTATTGAATGACGTCCTAAGCTTTTTATACTTATATTTAGTCTCTTCTCATTGCTGTATAATTCTACAGAAAGTGATTTGTTCTGATTTTTCATTCAGTGTTTACTGTCTTGGTAGAGGTCTGGTCTATATTACTTTCCTCTCCTATAAACAACCAATCTTTCAGCACCTTTGAGTAAAGTAGAACGTGCTAGTGGTGGCAGAGAGAGCCTAAATATAACCCCTCCTTTTACAGTGTTCATTTCAGAGTTTTGTTTACCCTGTCTGTCATATTGTACAGGTTCACAGGACAGACAATTATCTTCTGGGCTGTGATCAAATATGCTTTGCAACAGGGCTTTGCTTATCTGAGCACCACATAGCAAATCATCAGGATCCCTTTTATAATTTGAAAATCTGTGTGTCTATTAACGTAGATCAAAATTTTTAAAAAAGCATTCTGCTCAGGAAGATATCTCATCCTTGCGTTTTCTGCATTTCTGTAGGGGCATAAGAAGCTTTGAAGGAACCTGTTTTCAATAGTTCCACCATTGGAAATTATATGTATATTGAGAAAATCAGAGGCACTATCTTCTCATCCCGTTGTCTTTAATATCCTTCATAGATTCTCCATCTGCATCAAGGATGTAGACCAAAATAGGCCATGGAGACATTGTGTAAATAGTATTTTTTATAATATCCCATGTTCTCTAAAATGGAGACAACTCCAGAAATAAGCTAAACTGACATACTGCTGCAAAATGCAAACAAATGCACATAGGCAAAATAATTCTGAATTATGGTTTACAAGAATACACATTTCACAAAGAACAACACGGAAGAAGTCTCAGTGCAAAGTCATAGACTTGTGAGATCTATGTATTTATTTAGATTCATACAAATAGATGAAGAGGTGCCTATGCTGAGCCCAAAGCATCCTTGACAATTATGAAAAAGCATAAGCAACATGAAGAATGAAGCATCCTGCAGCAATCTCTGCCATCCACAGCACTGTGTATGAGACCTTACAGCAACAGGAGATGAACAGTAACCATGCCTCCCCCACACCCCTTCTCCCCAGGCACCCTTCCAAAGAGGAACTTCGGTGCAGGACCACATGATGCGTATAATGTTGCTGTTTGGTTATTTCATTACTGAGATTTTTCTTTGCACAAGACAAATAGATAGGTATCTCCTGTCTTGTATGAAAAGTGAGAGACAACAGTTTCCATTTTGTTTGTTCTGTGGTAGTGAACAAGAAATCTTTGCAGTGGGTAATCACGGGCTAATACCTTGTTATAGATTCATCCACAATGTTTGACTCAATATGCTGTCTTTTAATGCTTTTTTTTTGTAAAATCAGTCAAACATGCATATGAACAAAAGATATAGCTAGAAGAAATTTAACATCAGTCACAAGATTCCTAAATGATACATCAAAGACAAAGAGCTCTAGCCTACAATATTAAACCAGTTTGGAGACATCTGAATTTTAAAATTTAAATTGCTAATAAAACAATAGCCATACTTATGTTGTCCCCTAAGCCTGGACCTGGACAGTGATATAGAGGGGGCAGTATTTAGGTATTAAGTAGTGATATGTTTCAGATTCTAAATTATTTAGACCCTCCAAACCATTGAAATCAGCGAAGCTTTGTCCACAGCACTAGCCAAGTATCTAAAGTGTTGTTTCTTTTTAAGCTGGCAAGCTGGTTGATCATATCTTTAAGTAACTTCATTAGGAGAGCGCTCCTCTCTTATCAGCTAGTGGCAGTTCAAATTTTATACAGAGCAGAATATTCTGTCATTCTGTCCTGGGAAGTACTTCTATAAGCTGATCCTTTCCCCTTGCTTGCTCTTTCCTTCCGCATTCTGAGAATAGGCACGAGGGAACCATGCCATGTTTAATGTGACTCCATGAGGTTGAGTTAGAGAGATGTGTCTTTTTGTCTATTTGATTCTAAAGGCAGTCAGATTCAGGTTTTGATGTGCACTTGGAGAAAGGTAACTACTGCACACATGCTGTGAAGGTGTCTGCTAAGATGAAGATTACTCCTTTTTCATCTAAATACTTACCTGTGTTTGAAAACTACATAGAATGAGATTCAAGTTTCTGACAATTATTATCACCTGTTTAGTTAAAGCAGCCAAGTAGAAAGACTTGTAACAAAAAATATTAAGACATAAGCATTTAGTATGAATGAAAATGTCTGAGTTTGAAAGTATCACAAGAAAAAATATAAAGGTTAAAAAAAATTTAAAAGGCCATGTTAATGAACAAGGACCTGACTGATAGAATTAAAACAGATAACCCCGAGGAATTTGGTTTTTTTGCAGCAAGCCTAGAAGGGTTATGTTTCAATAGGGTACAGCACGGATGAATTGTTGGCAGGTAACCTTCACTCTGAGAACAGAAAGATGGCAATGTAGTTACAGCTCGCGGCATAAGCACTTCCCCCTTATTATCGCAAGAGGAAGATAGCAAGAAGACTGTACCCATGCACATACCCAAAATGAGGAAACAGTAACGGCGGGCCGTCACCTGGCCTCAGAATGACAGAGGTTGAAGTAAGCAAGATTCTGAGGCAAAATACTGTGCTATAATCATTTGACCAATTTTTTTTTAAACAGTTCGTTGTCAGCAATCAAGAGAAATCTGGGAGATGTAGTAAAGTCTTGATACCAGCCATCAATTCTCCTCCATGCCCATTGAGGGGATCTTTACCAGGCCACAGAGAACTCGGCCAGCCCAGAGACACACATCTTGGTGCTTGTGAGTATGGAAATAGAAGAGCAGGAGTGAGTGCAATCCAAGAGAATGAGTGTGAATGACTAGAAGCAGTTTTGTTAAAATAAATATCACCTTCCACATCAGTAAGGTTTTATACTTAGGTTTTTTTACATTAAATCCCTACAAAAGCAGGCGCTTATTGTTTCCAGAGACCAATTTATATTCTATGAGGCATGCTATACTGTTGTGTCCACAAAGGAAACTAGGCCAAATTTGATTCCAATGTCCTTATTTTCTTTCTTTCTCTAGAGATGCCAGTGTGCTTTGCTTTTCATACAGAGTTGGAGAGATGATAACTAAATTACTTTCTCCACCTGTTTACATATGACACCTTGTCTCTAGACAGATTTCTTAAGGATTTACAGGAAGATGTTCAAAGGTAGAAATGGCAATTCGGTATCTAACTCAACTGAGAAAACTACAAGAACTTTATTGTAGAAACTGATAAACACTTGCTTTTCCATAAGGAAAATGCAAATAAATGTATTTTGGTTTTATTTTTTAATATGAGCCCATGTTTCCAATGAAAGCAATGCTGTAACTGCTGTAATTTTTTTTCGCACTGGAAGCTTACATTCATCTATGCAATTATAGTTATAGAAGAGGCCTAAACAAGATGAGGGAAAAAGTAGAATTTGTGATTCTAAATGCTTTGGGTAAAGTGGGGAAATGCAAAGAGGCAAGAGCACTCTTATCTCAGCATTGTTTACCATATTCATTTAAAAACGTGATGATATCATTTGTCATTATTTTGAGACTTAAATCTCATCCTACACATGCTGTTAGCCTTTCCGAATAAAAACACCAATGACTGTTATCTGAATGGTAAAAGTAACGTGACTTAATATTTTATAGAGAGCAGGGTTTAGATTATTTATTAATGTTATATTAAACATGAAATATTTTTTAATCCCATTTGCACTTTTATTGGGGAGCATTTCAGAGAGAAAAAAAAGAATAAATTCCACTTTATTTGCTGGAGCTCGGTCTTTAGCTTAGAAAAAAGATGCTAGAGGGAGAGAACAGAGTTCACTTATGTCTTGTTCACTGATCACTTTTAACTGAAACAAATAAGCTGAAATAGGAAGTTGAGGTGCTGGATGACACCTCTGGCCACTCACAGTTCCAAATCAGAGGGCTACAGGTAATTTGGAAGTTACAGGACTAACTCTCTGACTTCCATCCATCTCCTGAAAGACCAGTTTTCATTTAATTCCTGGGAACATTCCTAGAAGAAACCAGCTCCAAGAAAAGAACATGATTGATTCTGCACCTTTTGCATTGTTCTGGCAGCAGAAAAGAAGTGGAGAGCTGAACTAGTAGGTTGTATCCTTGACTGACCAAGGTGTTGGAGATATAACTGTTCTGGCAATCCCCAGATGACAGTGAGATTAGGAAATAAATTTTCAAGCAGTTTTGTGCTCAAGGCTGGTCTAGTCAAAGATCAGGAGAATGGGATGACTTAGATTATTTGGGTTCTTTTCCTAGATGGAGTTTAGGCAAGCCTCAGATCCTTGCTGCAAATCCTTCATGGGCACCCGCACCAGGTCTGTGCACTTCTGATAATGAGACTTGGTTAACAAAGCACTGTCAAGGTTGATGCGATAATTCAGTAACCTTTGTTTTCTGGAAGAGAACTGAACTTTACAGGATGAACTGGATAGAATTCCTAGAGCAAGGGGTACAGAGAGTTTTGAATAAAGAGTTGTCAGGATATTACAGATGGGGTGGTAGTGGTGTCCCTAGGGGGTTCTTATGGTTTCTATTCACTTGTATTTTATTTTAATTCTGTAAAGTAGCATTCCACATTGGGGTTTCTGGTGGTCAGCTGAAATCTTTTTTCTTGGCAATGTATATTATAGACGGCTGAGTAATTTCAGATGAGTCACACAACACAATGCAAGGCTGTGTAGATATATTTGTGCTTGTTCTGAACCAGTAATCATAGGTGGGAGAAGTTCCTTAAATATAATTTGTATTCCAGGAAGAAGGCAACATCACAGTGTACTGTCCTCAGCCAAGCTAAGCACACTGAGTAAAGCAGCACACAATCATGATTATCCTATTTTTAAAACACAGGCTACTATGTGCATATTAAGTACACTCTAAATATAGTAACACAGTTCACTGAGCCTGAGTTTCTATTGCTAGGCATAGTCTAAAATCATAGATGCCCTGTGGAATGTTGGAACTTTTGATGCTACATTACACTGACTTTGCACAAAAGTAAATTATTCTTAAATCTTGCAGGACACTATAGATTTCATCCCAGTTTATTGATTCATGGTGAATTTTGCTTTGGTAAAATCACTCCTGTATATACTTATTTGTAACATTAGGGATATTGTGGCCTCAACTACCATTAGAGTTCAGGCAGTATCACCAAATTTTTATCTTTTTTTTTTGAATAACATCTAGAGAGCTAGAAGCTCACATTACACTGTGAATTAAAATGTGAATTTCTGTAATTAGGAACACAAGCATAGTAACTTTAAATGAAGGTCACATCCTTACGAAGAGATTTATAATGAGGGTGACAAGTACACATGCTGCTGAAACATAACCCTCTGAACTGTACTTCATAGAAGCTGTAGTAATGATTCATTCATTTTGTGGGATTTTTTAATTAATTCAGTGATGGGTGAATTCTCTTGTCTTGCTTTTATTGTCTTTTTATGACATTTGCCACGTAATTATAATCTTTTAATGTTTCATAGGATCTCCCAACTATCTTCTGTTCTCAGTAAAATTATTTTCACTGTTGATCTATAGCATTGTGATTAATTTTTTAAATAAAATTAGATCATAATATTGCAGCACAGACTCCTAATGCCCCAAACTCAATGCTGTAATAGATCAGCATTTCCCAGGTTTTCAATGCAAAGTCCTGTAAATTAAGGGTTTGTAACTGGAGTTGTATTGCAATCTCAAATTGCTCCCTTCATCAGATGCAAAAATACAGTAGTGTTCTGAACATCAAAATTTTGTTATTATTCTCAGGCAAGAACCTTTGTTCATGTAAGTTTGAGGAATATTGATCAAATTAGATTTCTGGTTAATTTTTAGTTCTAAAAATTCTTCAAAGTGGAAACTACTTGGAATCATTTCAATGCTCTCTAAAGTGCTCAGTGTGCTAGTCACTTGTACTTCATTGTTGTGTTATTTCAAATGGTATCTTTTAAGTTAAATATATTCCAGCTACAAAAAGTTAATTCTTTTGCTTGTAGTGACTTTAAACTATACACATTAAGTTAAGCATTTTTCTTTTGAAACTGTTCCCATAAGCTAGGTAAGATCAAGTCTGAAAAATATTTAAAGGGTTTCTCAATGATTATTCTAGTTGTATAGGTTTCTGTGCTATTGCACAGAACAATATGGATTTAAATAGTTTATTTTGCCTTCATTTTATTATGCATTTAAATGTTTAGTTGAGGATATTGATCATACTACCACAAATGGAAATAACACTGTCCTTGTATGAGCTGTGTTAACACATGGTTTTCATAGTGCATCACAAAGAAGCAACAGTTCAGTGCATCAGATTAAAAAAAAATTACTACAAGTTGAATATTTGTGTTATGAAGCTATGAAAGACTTAAGACAACAACCCTGAAATTCATTGTTAAAATTCATCCAACATAGAGGAGCAAAAACATGGTCCTCTCAGTGGAACTAAGAGCATGACAAGAAAGGATGAAAATTATATAAGGCCAGAACTTGCAAGTGCACAGACCTAGCAGCTTTGAAAGGATCATCTCAAAATTATTTAATTTCAACTCTTTCAGTTTACTGTGACATAGCAAACAATGTCTAAAATCACCACTTCCCTTAAAGAGAAGCTCTGCAGTGGATAACATTTTATAAGACACTTTATGAATTCAATTTATTACTTGAAAATTCTTACATTTATGTGTATCAGAATACTGACTCAAGTTATCTAAGACTGAAGGAATATCACCTGTCCCATGGCACACTGACATAGGGTGTAACTGGTGTCTGCATGTTTTGCTGGGAATTATTGGTGGCTCAGCTAAGATTCAGCGATGAAGTGTGTGTTTGCCGTATACTTTCAAATGAAATTTGAACACATTTGCTCGAAGTTTAAATGAACCCAGTTCACTTTGTAGTGAAACCAATGAGGACCAGTCACACTCTTATTTCCTGTATCTCACCTGAGAAAGGATAATAGTTTCCTTAGTTTATTTAACTGAACCACTTGCGATTTTCTTTTCATACCATTAATTACCAATGTCACTTAAATATTTTCAAAAATGTGAATGTAGGCTAATCACAGATGTACCTCTACTAATCATATTCTTTTCCTTTCCCAACAATGATTTTGGCCAACTTCATCTTGTGAATTTCATTTGACTCTCATTTAAATTACTGCTTCAGAACAATTTATGTTTTTCAGCACTTCCTTTCATAATTCATTGTGATATTCTAATTGCTGTGGTCCTGTCCTAAATTTGCAACAGGTGAGTCCTTTCAAATCCTTTTTTTCTGTTTACAGCTTGACTGATACTAAATCTTTGGGGAAAGAATATTCCAAATTACATTTTTGAAAATGGTCCAAAGAAATTAGGAAGTCTTAAGGGAGTAGCGTTGTGAGTAGATATCTAATATAAAGGCATATTAAGTGGCAAAGAGATTAATGAAATGGGCAGAATTTATTCAGCAGAAAGACATATTTTACATTGTTGTGAAGGGTTATGGATGCCTTCCGTATTTAGCAGAACTAAAGGAGTCAGGCCTGGCTGTAAGGTATTATGCATGTGTAAGACTCTTGGAGAAAACCAACTGAGAATGGAAACATCATTTAAATGACAGCTTTTTTTAATCAGTCCCCTTCACAGCTGTCTTATTCAAAGGGTACAAGAATGATAACTGACCTTCTGGATACAAAAATGACATTTAAAAATATGAATTATGTCAAAATTAATCTGGTTATAAAAGGAAAATACATTATATCATTTCTTTGTCTTTGTGTTACTGTTTTGCAGTGATAACCTGTCTCAGTTGAAATCTGTGGGAATTTACAATTGATTTTAACTCAGCAAAATGTGCAATTGCTTGACATTGGGAAAAGAGTGACTGAAGAACTTAAGGTATTTATTGTACGGTTTTATTTTTTGAAACTATGCAAATAGAGTTCCTGATGTATTCTAATGCAAAGCTAACATATACTGGGCCTGAGTTTCCTGATATAAGTAGCTTTCCCACACTCTGGTGGCTAGGATGTACACTTGGGAAGTGGGAGGCACAGATTTGAATTTGCACAGGCTAAGGAGAACAAAACCACAGTTTTTATTATTTTGAACGGATCAGCCTAATAGGTGGGTTGTTTTGAAAAAGGCAGGTATCGTCAGCCAGCTAAGTTCCAGAAAAAGTGAGTCCCAGCTAATTGTCTGTCTGCAGAAAATTAGTCCCGTCTATAGAGCCTACACGGATGGAGATCCTCAATATGCCCCACTGTCTCTGGCACCTTTGGTAGGTTTTCAGGCTCATTGCTATACTCACAGTGGTTTATTGGCTGGAACTGGGCTTCCCCCCCACTCACTGAAGGGGGTTTGTAGACCAGTGTACCGGGTTTCTCATGTGTCTTTATTTACCACTGAGGGAAAGCTGGACTCCCTGTATCATCCTCTTAGAATCAGCCACCTAAGCTTTTGCTGCTGCCTAGGTTGGAAATACTTTGTCCCTTTCTTTTCATCCTAAGTTACTACCCTTGCTTTAAGGAAACTGTTTTGTCACTGTTTATTACTACATTTGTTGTTCCCCCAAAAAATGATCTTTCATGTACTAGCATTCTTGCAAATGCTGGATGTAAGTCAGATCTTTCTGGAGCCATTTTATCAATGGTCTAAGACAAGAGATTCCAAGGTATAAGCTAAAGGCCACGGCAAATGGCTGTGGAATTCTGCAATAGAATTCTCACCTAAAATCTTTTGAAATTGATATATTCCAGCTTCTGGAATATGAAATATGCTTACATAAGAAGAAAAAAAGAGGGGGGGGGGGATTTTATTTTTTTTTTAATTCTTTAAGGTAGAGAAAAGGCTGTTGGGTTTTTTTCCCCTTATGGCTAGATTTTCATTTTTGACAGAGCCATGTGCTAACTCAGTTATTTTAATGGAATTTTGTAACTACGCCCTTCATGCTGTTCTTGATAATTACAATCATCACCATCAGTTTTGTAAGCTTGTAAATGTGAAGGGATTTGTGCTGTATCTCCTCCCACCACTTGTGTCTAACAGTATCTTTAAGAAGGCATTGGAGAAAGAATATGGTAGCAATCTCACTATACAGAAATCTGTATTTTGTTAGAATATGCTTCAACTAAATTGCAAAGAGCATTAACTTTCCCTCTTTTGCTTGCTTCTGTAGCATAGTCTTTTACTAAGCAGATGCTTAGTAAAAAAAAAACTATCTGAGACAGGCAAGAATTGCTCTTACTTTACAGCTGCAATACCTGTAAGAGGAAAGGGAAATTCTTGCTCTTTTTAAGCAATGTGTGTTAATGACAAACGCATCACTTAACAATATCAAAGGTTTCATTTCAGTAGTTAAAACAGCAACAAACTATGGAAAACTTTTTTAAAAAAAAAATCTGAATATAATTATAACCAATGTATACAAGCTGCTATATTGAGAAAATATTCTGTGTTACTTTGTTCTTTCATGAAGCAACAGTAAAAAATGGGTTGGGGGTGGAATCTAAACCCACAAGTTATTACGTCATAATTCCATCAACTTCCATTTATAGCAAGTTACGATGCAGTAAAAGCGTATGCAATGGAAATTACCCTAGTGTGAAAACAGTGTGCTTGATTTTTCATGTCCTCATTTTTCATAAAAAACATTGTACCAGTGTAGAATATAGGTATAAAATATTACTGTATTGATTTGAGTTTCTCTACTACCTAATCAGCCACAAGCCATCAGTCCGTTGTAAAAACAGCAGGTCAGAGCATCACGTATCTATTGTTTCTAATACTATCTCTTCTAAAAGAGCTACTCATGCCTATAGCAGCAGGTTCATTTTTGCCAGTTAAACTGTATTTTTAAACTAGCATTTTTCAAATACCTCACTGACAAAAACTCTGGAACATCATTTAAGGCTAGATCAAGTTTCAGATAAACGTTTTCTCATCTTTTCCTGATTTAGGGATGTAAATTCCAGTCATCGTTCTTTTTCCAGTAAAGTGGAGAGATAATTACGGAGACCATAGATGTGTGAAGTACTGAGTACAGCTTGCTAAATATCTTAACAAAGTTTATTTCACTGTAAGGTATTTGCTAACCAAATGCAGATAATTTAAAATATTCTAGGTCTATACTTAGCTTTTTAAAAAAATAAAACAAGGAGAAAGGGGCCATGAAGTAGTTCATACCCGAAAGTTCATATGGCATATGCCATGCCATAAAATTAGCATAATAGTTTTGGTTTCCTAACACCTTCCCACTCCAAAATATATCCATTTATTGCAATGAAACAATTAATCTACATAAAGGTTTCGGAATCTTGGCTTGACATGTTTTTCAAACTAACAAAGCCTCATTCCATACACAGTATTTTCCTATATAGCCCCCATTTTGCATAATTGCATAGTAATTAATGTCTCATAAACAAATTATGGCAGCTATATCCATGGCAGTAGAGATGACAGAGTTGTGTTGCTGCATTTGGCTGTTCAGCTTACAGCCATATAAAAATAGTTAACGGAATTTCATTTATCGCCCTAGCATTTAAATCATTATAAATTTCCCCATTAAAGATTCCTGACATTCTTATATGACAGTAGATGAAGCTGAGTGACATAAGCCTCTGCCCTCTTGTGGCAGATCAGGTTGGTCAAGTAAGCGAACGATTAGAGAATATATTCTTTAACTCCAACAGTGTTTCTATAAAACGATAAGAAGTTTTAAGGGTTCAGTTCTTCAGGCACTGAAATCTTTGCCTACTCCCATAGTTTCCTAATAGAGCAAGGACCATGGGGAGAAAATGATGGGCTTTTCTGATTCAGCTCTGCTATTCAAACTCTGCTTTGAAACCAAGTATTTTCTAATACAAAGAAGAAAAAAAAAAAAAAAAAAAGAACCCCTGTGTCATGATGATGGGTAAAGCTCTACTAGCAAAAGATTGCTCAGACATTCTGCAGCTTCTCTGCTGAGCCTAACCAAGCCGGTTTATAGTTGTAAACACCCTGGCATACCCTATTTACAGCAGACAAATCATCAAATACAGAAATAAGCCATAACAGTTCAGTCCTATCTTCTAGAGATACCAGAGTTAACTTATACTTAGTCAAGCTATACTTCAAATGTTTAACAGAGAAAACTAATGTATGAATGTACTCACAAGGAGCCTAGGGAGTGTATTTTGGACTTTTGACCAAGGAAGAAACTTTTCCTTCTTTGTTACCCTAGCAAAAAAGTATTTTCCAAAGATATTTTTCAAGGCACTTGCTGATTCAGCAAACTCCATTTCTTATTTTGAGCTTCTGAGATAGTTTGTGGGTGGTTCACCATGAAAAGGTATAACAGAAAGCGGGGAGTGGCACAGCTGAGAACAGCAGTAGAGGGTCGTGAGAAATCTGTGGAGACAAGCTAAAGAGTTATATCAAAAGCCACAGGAGATTACAAAAAATAAGTGATAATGTTTAAAATGCAGAAGCACAGAAAAATATAGCTAAGGGAGACTGGATGGCAGGTTTTGCTTGTCTGTGCAGAGCTGCTCTTCTAATTCACTCTTGGAACTAGATCAGAAGGGTCTTTTTAGCTCCAATTCAGCACAATAAAAGGCTGAGAAACTTTCTGAGGGAAGAGAGATGGATAAGAAATAATCTTGAAAGAAAACAAAAACAAACACAAAAACCCCCCACCAAACTACCCAAACAAACAAATAAAGAAAAAACAAAACCCAAACCCAATCCTTCAGGTTCAGCAAGTAGAAAAATAAGCTCAGGCTAAGTATAATGTTGTACTAATGTATTTACTGTCTTGGAATTTTGTGATATAAACTAACAGATTTGCACTACAGTAATAAGTTCTGTTTCAATCTTGTATTCAGTGCTTGAAGATCAGAAACCCCATTGTTTAATTTAATGAGAAAAATGTGACACTCATTTAGCAGTTTATTGTTTTTGCTGTAATGTTAATCTGTACAGCTATAAGGGTCTGCCTGTTGCCTAGGTTTTGAGCTTGGTAGTGCAGAGATCACCACCACAGATGCCTTAATGGCCACAAAGTACTATGATGTGCTACGTATTTAATACTAGCAAACATGTCCACCATAAATAAAAACCATATGGTATACAGATATGAGATTGCCAAAGAAAACTTGCTGTAAACAAGGTAGCACAAAAAAACCCAACCAAACAAAAAACACACCACCAAACAAAAACAAACCTGAAAACCACAAGAATAAAAAGTAAAAATAGGAAAGTAAAAAATGCCAGTTCTTAAAGTTGGTGGGGCCAGATTCACAATGTAATAACATCTGTCTATCCTTTTGTAATGGCATGTCTGCTGAATGGCACAGTCAATACTAGGGAATATTCTAGGAATCAACCAACAGAATGCTATTTATTTGGGGACATATCAGGAAAAGCAACAACAAAAGGCAAAAGGAAGGACAATGGAGCTTTTGCCATGTGTTTGGCAGAATCTCAGCTTTAGTATTTCTGCAGTTGTCTGTAAGGGCCTTCTGTGCATGGTAGCTCTCACCAAGCAAATAGCATAGAAAGCCATGGGTCCTTCTGTAAGTGGAAAAGGAATGTGCAAATGCACAGTACCCCATGTGGGACATGCTGTGATGGAGTGGTCTGTTGTAGTTCATGCAGACCCCCAACAGACAAAAGAACACAAGGGGTGTGAGTGGGTGTCAGGACTGGGAGGGCCCTGCCCAGGCGTGAGAGAGTGGGTGGGAAAGCTGCAGAGAGAGGTGAATGGGAAAACAGAGGAAAGCCAGGAATTACTGGTGTTTGCAGTGAACTTGGCCTTAGGGTTATTGCTGCCTCATACATTTAATTGAAAACAAAAAATTGAAACATTGTGGATTAGCATCCATGTAGTTGTGAGCACATTTATTATTAAATCCTACTTCTTCATATCCTTTGTGTACTGCTACCATGAGCAGCCAGCCTACCATTTCTCAAACATCTGTTTTGGAAGACTTGTGAACATTTGCTTACAGTAGCATGTATTTAACGTTTAAGCACTTTCAGCAACTCTTTGAAACAATTGGCTCATAATGAGCAGCTCCATGCTAGGAAACTGTAGTAAAAAGCTTATTAAAAACTTTAAAATGTTAAGACTCTGACTTTAACAAGAAAAAGGCCACACAATCATTGGCTCACTCTGGGGAGATTTGAGGTGTTTCTACAAAGCAGAAAATAATTGCTGCAAGGAAGTTCTATTTCACTGTAAGCTTTTGTGCAAGAACAATGTCTGAAGGTACATCAAAGCCTGCAGAGGGGTGAGTGCTCTGTAACAGATTCCTGAAACATCATATGAACAGAGCTTTGACATGATACACCACAAAAGTTATTTGGGATTTTCTTGGGCTTTTTCATGAACATTTACCTCACTTCCTTCATCATCATCAGGCTCAAGGTGATGCCTTGCCAACCCAGCTGTAAAAGCTAGTTTGACAAGATAGTCAAGCCAGGAGAAAAGATAGAAAGTGTTTCCTGACACCAGCTGTACCAGAGAATGGGGCTGACAGTGAGGTCTTGCTACAGGGGTACCCCATCAAAAAGGGAACTTGGCTCATAAGCAGGGCTTTTCTTTGTTTTTCTTGACCACAGAATAGTGTGGCAAATATTTGAGAACTCTGACTTCTTGAAGCTGTCTTTGAAAAATCAGCAAGGTTTCTTTGTGGAGATCCTTGCCAGAGGTCCCAGGAGTCCTAAAAAAAACCCTCAGATTAAAGTTCAACCTTGGAACTGGAATGCTTTAGCTAGCTGAACCCCAAAGATAGAAATGGAAATAAATAAATAAACCCCTCTCTCCTTCTTCCCCCCAAACTTTAGGTCTGTTTATTTTTGCCCTGAGATGTAAATTCTTCTCATCTAAATGAACCTAATCTGTAGTTTGCAACTTCTGGTCACTTTGCAAAATGAAGAAATACCTAAAATGGTTCATTTCAACTGTTCTATTAGAGATACTTTTTCACATCTCATATGCCTAAGAGGGAGTTAGTGTAAGGCTATTACAAATTTAGAAAGCAACAATGCTATGAAAAAATATATGGAGTGCATGTGCATAACTGTTTAAAGCCTACATTTTAATTATTTATTTTTTTAAAAATCCATACCTCTGCATGCTTAAAGCTAAATGTAAGCTTTCACAACCTCAGTGCCTGAGAGGCCCATCTAACAGTTTCTATTGTGCTGAAGACTGTGCAATTGCATACTATGAGATGTTGTGTGCCATGAAGAGCTGATACTTTAGGTAGACAAGAGTGATGAAGAAAAGCTTATTTAGTGATTATAGATTAAAACATGAGGGCCAGATAGAATAAATATCCTTTGTAAGGCCACATGGGTTTCTAGCCAAAATAAGAAATAAACCTTGTTCACATGCTCTGTCTTCTATAAAGATTGAGTCACTTCAGTTGTTTACTCAATAAAAATCACTCAAAGCCTTAACAACAGGTATTCTTTAGCAGAACGTACAGCTTGGTACTTGTACCCAATGTTTCCTGGCATAGTCAAGGGGAGTTTTATCATCCTCTGAAATAAGAATAGTATTTCAGCCATTCAGTTCACCACAAATGCTATTAGCGTGTTAATCTTCAAAAAGAAATGAAAGGTTTCCCAGCACAGAACTTGCTGATTGTTCAGAGTTTGTTAGTTATATACCTGCCCTAGTACCTTGGATCCAAATGTATCTACACCCACACAGTAATTCTACCCAGAATCAGATCTTGCTTTCTTGAGGATTCAAGCATGCTGCATAATATAGCTGCTAGTAGGATGCAGAAACTCAAGACCATTAATCTGCTATTGATAGGCCACTTGGTCCAGAAGTAGCCATGGTGCTCCCACTAACGAGAACAAAATTTTGTCATGACTTCAGTGGCCTTGTGCATGTAACTTAGACACTTCACTCCAGCATCTTGCGTCTTGGTTCCTTTTGTCCTGTGTATGTGAATTGGAGCCCCATGGATCGCATTCTGTGCTATTAAAAGATATTGTGAGGAAGCAATGAAACCCAGAGACATTCATTTATAAGAAAGACCTGGGGTGCAAAGATTTGGAAGTATCTCCCTTTTTCCTTCATGCTAAAACACATTTGAAAATCTGTTATAAAATATGCATTGAGAATCACAGTGATAAAATGTTCCTTCACATTCTCTAAATAGACAAAAGAGTTCTTGCAAATTATGCAGATTTTAAAGCCATAAATCAAATAATCAATGCATCTTCAGTATACCTTGTTTTCTGTGATTACCAACATAATTATCATAATTGCCCACTGTATTCAATGCATTTTAGTAATATTCTAATTGCTATTATGTTCCTGAAAATGTCATATTTCTAGTCTTGTAAACTGTCAACAGATGGCATATGTGCTTGGCATCAGAAATTATATAACATATCAAAGAAAAATTCCCTTTATCCTTACTAACTTGGCTAATTTTGGGTGAAAAAAATTACTTCTAAAAAATTTCTATTTTAGATATTGCTTTAGATGATGGCTTTGCATAGATCATGAAATGAGCACCTGTGAATAAATTGAGCAAAATTACCCAAATTAGAACTTGATCAAAATGCCATGTGAATATATTTACTTTCAACTTTGCCTGCTTCCACAGCAGATAGAAAAATTAGGTACATACAACACTCAATATCACAACAATCCATGGCTTCTGTTTTGAAGATTATTTTCTCTAATCAGTTCAAAACGTAGGCAGGCTGAAGTCATATCTGGTAGTAAAAATGAGGTGTAGATATATCCTCTGTTAACATCATCTGTTTTATTGTGTTATTTAGTAGGCCTGGACTCAATTTTTTAGTTAGTTCTAATAAGAAGATTTCTACTTCCCTTGCTGGGGATTTTTCACACAGAGTCCTCCAGATACAAAGGACAACCCTGCACATCCAAAATTCTCAAGCATCCAGAAAGGAAAAAAAAATTAAAATATTACTTGTTATAGTTATGTTTTAAAATATATTTAATATAGTTAAAACATACATATTAACACATAGTTAACAAATTATGTACATGCAAAGCTGTTATTGGCAGATCTGATGTATAAATGATACAACATAGAACACTTGAGGATTTTCGTTAGCTTGCTTTTAAATCATTTTAGAACAGTTACTCTTTAAAAGAATGCTATGGCATAAACCTCCACTAAAGTTACAGAGGATGCACCACCATTTTGCTCCCCAAACCACCTTTGATCCCCAGTGACAATCTGGGATCCCCAATGACAACTGGTTTCACATGCATTTAGAAATCTTCATAGTGCTTTATGTGGAGGATTGATCTGAGTAAGAGTGTGGGAACCGTCTTCTGGAAGCAAACTCAAAAAAAGTTAAAAAGAACATTTTATTTAAAACCAGCAAAATTGAGCTAGAGAATGATAAAAGACCACTTTAGCAGGGTTATTTATTTGTTGTTGTTTGGGGTTTTTTGTTGTTTGTGGTTTTTGGTTGTTGTTGGGTTGTTTTTTGGGGGGTTTTTAATCATTATTTTGTTATTATATCTTGCTTCTATGTCATCAGAAGACCCAGATTATCTGAGAGTTCATGAAAAGAAGTCTGCTGTACCAAACAAAATTTTGAAAAGGTGCCTCTGTTTTTGATGTCCAAATACTGGATACTTAATATAAGAATACTATACTTAGTATACACTTATACTTAGTATAAGAATATTTTTAGGGGATGAGTACCCACAGGTACCTCATCAACATCAGCTGCATTTTGAGAGCTTTGAAAAATCAGGCCCCAGTTTTGTATAGGTCGGGCGTGACAAAATTGAAGGCCTACTTTTAAATCTTTGTAATTATCTCTACCTCTAGAGTTAATAAGCAATTAAGTCAAGCTACAAAAATTTCTGAGGGAAACAGTTCCATTATTTTCTGTGTTAACCTGCATGGTAGCCTTTGCCTACAAAGCATCATGTCTTAATAGTGAAGGGTTTGTTTTGCTCATACGCCTTTTGTTTTTAGAACATTATGCGGTACCTAAAACCACAGGAATACAATTATTCTTTGGGTTTTGGGGAGGGAGGTCTAATTAAGCAGGTCTCCACTGTTACAGGCATAGCTGTGAAAGAATTGACTGTGACATTCCAAACTGAAGGCAAGGTTGTTCAATAGAACATTTTGTTTATTATTTGAGAGTAGAATGCATAACAAAGAGATCATTAATATCAGGAGAATATACATACCATTATTTTCTTGGTTTAGGTGCTTTATTTTTTGACAAATAGAGTAAGCTGTTATTTTAATGTCAACCTGTTCTTTTAAAGACTAAAATAATTACTGAGTAAGCTTCTTTGATGGGTTAGAGTGGATTCTATTTAGTTAAAATATCCCATAGTTCTCTGATGTGTTAAAATGACCCAATTTATGTATATACTTACCAAGAAAAAATCTAACTGAACTATCAAAAACTATGGTGAAGAGACCCAATATAAAGAGCTAAGCAAAGTCAAGGGCCACCCTTTTCTGTTTTCATTACTGTCATTTCCTCAGTTCCCCACCTATAAAAAGTTTGTATCTCCTTGTTCACCTCTTTTCCTATATTTTACAGTCAGGCTGTTTCAAGCAAAGACAGTTTGCCACAAACAAAGAGATACCCATCTTGATTTTGTGATGCAAATCTTAAAACACTTCAGTCAAATGCTCTCAACTTCCTCTGTCATGGGTCAATGGCAAAGTCTCATTTGACTTCTACAAATGTAGGTGCAAATGCAAGAGATCCATTTCATGATGCAGGTGTAAACAACCGAAAATATTTTCAACAGGAAAATAGGACTTCAAGGAACTGAGAACTCTCAACTTTGAAATCTACAATGTATTAAGGAAGTTGTAGCAGATTCAGTCTCCAGGCTACTATATTTATATTTAGACATATTTCTTTATTTTTAACGCTGTGTATTTGATTTTTTTTTTTTTTTTCCTTGAGACTCATCTGCTGCCAAGCTTTTTTTTCAGCCAAGGAATGCAACATTTGAGGCCATGGAGCAAAACTGCTGATTTAAAAAAAAATAATTAAATAACTGTCAACCCAACTATACAGATAAAGGAACTTTAAATGGCCTGAACTTCATAGACATGGAGAAGTAAGCAGGAACAAACATGTAAAAGATGGAGAGACTAAGACAAAGGTTGTTATTATTGTTAATATAATCATCTATCAGCTAGTCTCTGTTTCACTAGGCTGATGCTTAAGGCTTCACATTTTACTTTGAAAATAGTGGATTTACCCTGTTCTTTGCATTAGTCTTGTCTTATCTTTTACTGTCATCCCTTAAATCACAGTGAGTTTTTAAGCTGGTAAGAGGATAACGACCATTCTGTAATGTCTGGATAAATAAAATCCCCATCTAATATTTTCTGAGCTCCTAAATGAACAAAGCTATGTTTAAATGCAACTTTAAAGAAAACAAAGAAACAAACAAAATTGGTAAGGTATTTCTTAACAGACTACCTTGTTCTCATTTTCCTGGTTACGAAAAAAGAGATAAAATTATTTGCCAAAAAATCCTAAACTGGAATTGTGCCCTCTTCAGTTAAGTTGCAAAGTTCTGTTATCTTTCTACAGTCCTTACGCAGGGCCAAGTACAGACCTTCAACTATGATCCCATAAATTCATCCATCACCCTCTGTCATTTCCTGCATCCCGAGCTTCTCCATGGGGTAGATACATTTGGAGCTATGAGCTTGCATCTATTTCAGATATGCCACTAAGAAAACCTGACCAGATTCATGGCGTTTGATTCCCCATTGTAAAAATGTATGCATCTGTCATAGTTGTTTTAAGGGCACTGAAAAGAATACATCTCCTTTCCTTCAAAACTTCATGTGAAATGATGTCATGCACGGCTTACAAAATGGACCACTAATATCAAGGCAAAGGTTGTCCTGTAAATTATTTTGACATGGGTATATTTGTATATTTCTTCATATTTGCTGTAATGCACTTTACCTGAGCAACCTTCTGCAACAACAGTGGCAAGGATAGTAATTTTTTAATCATGCTCTCTGAACTCCATTTACGACAGATCTAAGAGTAAATAACAAAGTTGTAATAGTCTAGTGACTTATCTACGTGATTATTACTACTATTGGCAAAGAGCAGAAAAATAAAAACTTCTATCACAGATGGATTTAATGAGCCAGGTAAGGTTATTCAGTGTTACCACAGCAATCAGACTGACTGTATATAAAATACTTTTCCATGAATATTTTTTCAGCCTGAAGAATAATCAGTTATGCATCGAAGTAGACTCACTAACCATGCCATGTATCTTGCATTACAGATTAAACATACTGTTTTAAATCCCTCTGTTTTGAAATAATTATTGCATCTGGAGTTCAGCAGTGCAGTAAACAATGACAAATCCCAGAAAACAGGGGGCTGAAACTCTATACCAGTTACTTCAAGTTACGGGAGTTTAATATATGATGAATGGCTCCTTATGGTTTATATAATACCATTGGTGTGAATAACAATTTATGCCATAATATCTGACATGTTTCTATCCTGATTTTCCAGTCTATTATGGAAAACAGTAGTGAGGGCCAGTTTCCTTCTTGAATTCATACTATTTGTAGGATTACTGTAGAATAAGTGATTAGTAACTATGAACTATTAATAAAAGTAAATAAATACACTGAGGAATTGTGTTGACACACTCTAGTACATAAAACTACTGATGCAGAGTGAAAGATTTCCCTGAAGTCAATGGGAATTTTGCTATTGGGTTCCACATTGCTAAGATTTGACTGTCAGTACACAGAGTCTGGCTATTTTTACCTTAAACTAATGTACAGTTCATCTGCTTCCCTATCCCTCCCCACTCATTTTCTTCTCTTCCTACTCTCCCTCTCTCCTTACCTCTCTTTGGTTCCTGTTCTATATCTGCTGCATCTGCCAGGCAGTTAAATTTTAAAATAGCTTTTCCCTTTGAAGTGCTAATGCCAGCACTGCTATTTCTATAGAAAGCAGCTTCACTGACTGTTGTGGTTTGCTTCTACTCTTTGTTTTGTGTGTTTGTATGTGCATATGTAGGGTGCTATGTGATTTTAACAGTGAAGAGATGGAAAAAATGGAAAAAATAGAAAGAAAGAGACGAAGGAAGGAAGGAAGGAAGGAAGGAAGGAAGGAAGGAAGGAAGGAAGGAAGGAAATCCTAATTAAGTTTTATTTATAAAAGTTAAATCCCAGCTGTTGCACCTCAGGCTGTGATTTTGTCAGATCTCACAAGCTAAGCAGGTTGAACTTGGTGAGTAATTAGATAGGAGACCTCTGAGGAAAACCCAGAGTGCTGTATTTGGTGGCACTAAAGATTCAGTAGCTGCCACTGTTCCTTTTCAGTAAGTGTTAAATCATTGCTTACGTTGTTCTTTCTTCATTCAGTCCATTACTGCCTACTAGATGTGACAAGTCTGTTTCAGAAAACCTTTATACTGTTTATTGCCAGAAGGTAGAAGGATGTTCTTCTGAAAGGACCACTTTGTGTACACACTCTTTTTATAGTCTTCAACCATCTGCTAGTGGCCAAGGATAGGAAAGAAGATGAACTAAGCTAAGATGAACTAACTGGAGACAGAGTATTGGACCTTTGATCAGCTCCAGCATGGCATTCACAGGCTTTTTTAATTGCCAGAATGTTTTTGTGTATTGAACACTTGAGCAATCACTGTTGTCTTCTTCAGGACGGTTCTTCTTGCTGTTGAATAGAATATGTGTGTATTTACTTTTAAAATCTATATTTATTTACAGTAATGACCAATTGCCCTAATGTGACCTTTATACAATAAGGAAGGAAGTTATGTAACAAAGTTAAAAAAAACATGTATTCCATACTTGGGTATTAACTGAAAAGAGTTTGGGAGTCCTTACTGATACTGCAAGATTTAGAAAGCTCAGAGGTGTCCATTTTAAATATTTATGTTTTGTTCTTTCACACTATGACTGTTTCATTCATGTGTGTTGCATCTTCCATGTAAGTTGTTTCATTTTTTTGCAGGTATAGAAAAAAGCCCACTGATTAATAATGATTTCATCAATTACATGTGCACTGAAAAAAATAATAATTTGCATTATGTGGATTATCTATGACGTTTGCTTTGGGAAAGACTTTTTCAGACAACTGTTTCCTAGTCTGTGTGTACTCAGGAATGTACTCATACTTCGGTGAGTTGATCAGTGGATCAAAGCTCAACAGGTTGTACTCTTGTACAGCTGCTTATTTGAGCTGATTCTGACTGTTTAAAAGAAATTACAAAGTCCTGTTTCCCTGAACAACGTAATGGACTATTCTTTCACCGCTTGCTCCAAGCCACTATCAGCCCACGACCCAAAAGGCTCTCTCCTTTCCTAAGCTTTTTTTCAAGGCTCTGGGTACAAATTCAAAAGATAATTACCTACATTCTCTCTTATTTGTTCTCTAGACTTGCTGGAGAGGAGTCTAGAGTCTAGAGTGTGTTGGGAGGTTACAGACACCTAAATCTTCACATAAAATTTGAGAATTAAAACTGTTTATTCTGTATAGGAATGTCTTTTTGATTTTGCAGGCCTTTAGGGTATTTGAATGATAGCTAGATATGCCAGTTTCAGCTCCCAAAGCATAAATAATTCTTATGAGCACCTTAAAGGAAGGTGTTCCTCTGAAAATGTGAGGCAGGAATTCTGTAAGTCAATTAATAATGATATGTATATTTAAATTTGAGATTTATTACTTTAATAACAACATGTATATTTACATCTGAGATTTATCACTCTGTCACACAGCTTCGTTATTGTGTCCAACGGCTGGTGAAAATTTGGGGGTTTGTAGACTATTCCCACTAGAAGGAGAATCTGCTAATAGAGATTGATCTTTTTTCAGTGCAGTCTTGTTTCTAAAAAACAACATTAAAAAATAGCCCTGTTGCCTTGAGCATAGCAGGAATTACACATATGGAAAAACTTCTTTTTTTCAGAGGTTCAACCCATGGCAGTCTGTGCCAGCAATCCAAACCCTGTCTAGGTTTTCTCCTATGTACTTGTTCTTTCACAGTAATTTGCCAGGAGCCCCTTCTACATATTGGCTGCATCTGCATGTTTGCATATGTCCTACATACATAGCCCCTATTTTTTTTTTTTGCTTGTGTTTCACTCCACCCACTTCATTCACATTCTGAGCTCAGTCTTTCAAGCTTTTCTTTTGTACAGAAACATGTAATTGTGTTTGGGGTTTAGAGACTACAGTCATTCCAGCTATTTCTTCCTGCAAAGGAGCATAATGACTTCTTACCTCTATCTTAAATGAAGAGGGACAGCTGTACCCAAGAGCTGCAATGAGGTTTACCTGACCTATTATTTTACAACATTATAAACCCCTTTCCACAAGAAACTTCAAGGCTAGCAAAACAATAAAGGTCTTGGTTCAGCATTGTGGTGTAGTGACTTTTCCTTCCAGTGATCTTGTATCTGCTCCTCCAGAAGCTGGAAATGCACTGAGGTTCTAAAGGGCAAGTTTGCAACACCCTTTACTCTTTGGCTAATTGCACAGCTTCAGGAGGATGTTCAGAGATGGTGTTCTGTAGACACTAGCCCTGTCTGCAACTTACCCTAGCTGCGTATAGATAATTTTGGACTCTTTTCAGGGTGAGAGAACTACAGAAGCAATTTTAGTTACAGTCTGCTCTGACAGAAGGTACAACTCAGCTGCAGAAGGTACAACTCAGCCAGACTCGCAATTCGGAGTAATGTCTTTTTATAGATCAACTTATTCCTTGCTGTCACTGTTCATTCACCCTTCCCATTTTCTCTCTTTTTTTTCTTCAGTTCATTGGCTCTGGTGACACAATTTAGAACACTGCAGTGGACATATGAGTGAGGGTATTTAAAATCAAGGGCAATTTTAAAAATCAGCAATAGAGTATATGGCAAAGTGTTTCAGCTACAAAAATTATCTACGCTTGTTTGGAATGCCCTCAGCAACCCTTCAGGAATGACAGAATTGCCCCATTTTTGGAAAATAAATTTATCATCTTTCAACACCACTGATGTCCTCTCAATAACTTCTGTCTATCACTTTACTGTTAATAGGGATTTCTAACAGTCTTTATTACTTCAGTGAGAAAAAGTAATTTCCTGATAATTAAAATGTCAGGAATTACAATATTCCATTACTGAATAAACATGAGAGAAGATGCACTTTTCTGAAGTCTTTCAAAGGTTGGTATTGTATTGATACCAGATGCTGCCTATGTCAAGCCCTGTGGTTTCATATGATAAAGCTCCAGTAAGTTTTATGCAGATTGAAATCCACATTTGTCTAGATAATCCCACTTTGTTAGAAAACTGTGAAGAAAAGGTCTTTGGAGAACAAGAAAACGTTTAGTCAAATTCACTGTTAATGAACTCTAGTGACTTGAGTACAGAAAGGTAGATCTGCCCCATTTTTGGTCAGATGTTTAATTCACTTAAAAAGTAATTGAAAATCAAGGCAGAAGGCACCCTTTATGCCTAGAGTTTTAGTCTGTGCTTCAGACTGAAACAAATACTGAATCATAATTCAACTGAAACCACAGTTTCTGTGTAGTGCCCAGAATCAGTCATAAATCATACCAACTTCATGAACCTTAGTGTATGAAAAATTGTGACCCAACTTTGAATATTAAGCCTTGAATTAAGCAAATGTCACATGGCCTTCAGGACAAGGATATTTCATGTGCTGTACTAATATAATTTGCTTTTAGTTTTACTAAATCAGGATTGGTCTTATCATAAAATATTCTTCCTTCAATATAACTAATTTTCTAGAAAACAAAATCTAGAAAGCTTCTATGTCTATATTTCATATAAGCTCTTGTAATTGGGAATTTCATGTCAAATACAGTGAACACTCAGAGAAAATTCAGTGAATGAAATCCTAGCCCTGATGGAGGAACTAGAAGAATTTTTTTATTTTTGTGTGATCAAGATTCCATCTAAAGTCTTTGCTAGACATGCACCAAGACTAAAAGTCTAGATGTGACAGCACTGAAACTCAAAGTGATCCACAGTATGAACACACATTACTTGAAATATTTCCAATGAATCTGTGTCCATATAAATTCAAATATTGAAGTAGTGGATATACATTCATGTGTAATAAATCTGTTCATCTTTTAATACCAACAAGGCATCAGCAAGGATGTTAATCATTTGCTAGAAACATAAAGTTGTACTTCAATAAATAAAAACAATATAAGAAATTCAGGCTTCGGAATTTTTACTACTTTTGTAAGTGTGTAGCTCTACAAGAGTCACTGAGATGACTCATGAAGAAAACTGCCCATGCAATTGAGTTTGGTGATGAGTCTGGAGAATTTCCAAAAATACTCAGAAGAAACAAATGAAAAGCATTGAAAATAAGTTCTTTCTCCCCCATCTCTAGCCATGGTGATTTTTTTTTGCATCACAGTCCGAGGCCATGTGGAAGTAGAAATCTAGCACAGCAGACAGACTGGACTTTCACCAGGGTAGCCATACAAGTTTTTCTCCTCTATCCTTTTAATTATACAGTACCTTTATCCCTCTGTCACAAACATATGACACCTCATCCACCATCTCATTTAAGACCTTTTTCCAGAGTTTAATGCTAGCCACCTGGAAGCAGGTGTCTGTATATGGGCAACTATTTAAATGGAAGAGATGAAAACTCAGACATAAATTTTGAAGCAGATATGGAACTGCAAGAGGAAGAGGGCTTACGTTGAAAAGAGATCAATGCATAACAAGGAATTTGCTAGAATCTTTAAGAATCAGTCTTATTTATTTCAGTGCCTCTTAATTTCACTAATAATCTTGGGAAAAAAAGAAAATGTGAAACCTGCTGTTGATTCCAAACTTGTCAACAGCCAATAGATTGTGTTATAGGATAACAAAATTTAAGATGATGCACTACAGCCTAAGAAAAACTGTTGTATAATCTGGTAGTTCAAGAGTCAAAGTTTGTACAGAAAATTCATGAAAGATAGGTAAATCCTGTCTTTATCAGTGTTTAAATGAGGATGAGAGACTTTAATGCTATTATGCACATTACTAGTAAGAGTTTACTAGAATGCCATTTATAAAACTGTCCATCAGCGTTTAAGACAAACTAATTCAAACTGTAACAGGTCACAGATGTCATCAGGGAAATACAGAACTTGTTTCATGAAAAGTGATGAAAAGAGGATCTGGTTCAATTAAATAAAAACTGAGTGTTGTATGTAAATACATCAAATGGTGAACCAAAGAGAATAACACATAAGAACATTATCGAGAGAGAAACAAATGAGACAATTTCTAATCAGGGGAGTGATGTTCAGGCACTGCCTTAGGTAGGTACAATGACACTGATTTTAAGATGAACCACTGGATTACAGAAGATATTAGATAATGTAGTCTGCTGAAAAGCAAAGAGTTTTTGATTGGTGATTCAGAGGGTTTACTTGAGTTCCATGGTTTTTTTACTTTTTCCTGCTAAAACTGATGTACTCATGTGAAACTCACAATTCTGACAAACTGATTTTTTTTAATAGAAACTAGATAGTACAGTTCAATTTAATATTATGTAATTATGTTGGAACACCAGTACTAAGTGCAATGAAGTAATATGGTGGCTATAGCCAGAAGCAGTCAGAAAATAATGAAGAAAATTAAACAAATACCAGAATTAAAAGAAAACTTCATTTCATCAGAATATTAATCCAGGACACACACTTTTAAAAACAAAATCAGAAACAGCTCTCTCTGACAAACCTCTGGCAAATTTAATTGGACTGTGACAAATATTGGGATAACTTTATATGCTTAATTTTAAAAGTTTAGAAGCAGCCTTGCCCATGCTGTTGTCCTACAGTAAGAATGTGAACCCTTAGAATTCGCAAATGTTAAGGAACTGTGAAAGTTTTGAAAAGAGGGAAATTAAGATTTTTTTTTTTCTCTACAGAAGACAGCTAAATATTATCTTAAAAAGAAAATTCAGCTGTAATTCTCAAGAGTTATTGTGCCAAATGGATAGTTTAAATGCAAGCATTCAAGTAATAAACGTAGAGATTTTAGTCCTGCTATAAGTACAAACCACAACACAACCTTCGCTGTGGAGTTACAAGTAATTACTCTTTTGTATACAAGTAACACAAAATCTACAGCATAATGAGAAAGGAAAAATAACGTGTCATGTAAATCAAATTTTTGCACAAAGGTGCTCTACCTTTTATTTTCTTCTTCCTCCTTGCACAGCTTTAATCCTCGTTGTCTATGATTATCTCACTAAAGGCTTGCGACAATTTGGGGGCTCTCTCTATGTAAGCTTATGAATTCTGTTTGATACTAGGGAATTTCTATGTATAGCTGTGTCGGGTTGAAAATTCTTTGCTAATCTAAAATCCACAAGAGATGACGGGAGAAATTTTTGCTTCTGGCACATGATCAATAAAGAATTGTTAAACTTTGATAATATCCTATTCAAATACATTCCTTTGAAACATGATGGTACTACCAGGTAGGTGGTTTTATAGATGAGGTGAGGAGGTAATAAACAGGTGATAAATCATCTGTTCTACACAAATTTCATCACCTGATAAGGGAACTACCTGACTAAGAAGAAAAGGTGGCTCTAAGAGCAAGTGTCTCTTGCTTGGTGTAGACTAAGTACATCTGGTAGTATGTGAAGGGGATGGTGGACTTGTAGGACTTCTACTTGTATTTGGAGTGGAAAACAACGGCAGAGAATTGCAAAGGGGCTTCTGCCTTTAACAGCTGTTCTGAAAACCTTGAAATCTAAGTGGTTGCTTACCCCTGCTGTGAAGAAACTGCAAATCCAGCATACCGCGAGTTTAAACAAATGGTACTTGAAGACATCAGCGCTGCCCCTCAGCAGAGAGGGCACTAAAGGCTCCGTGCCAAGATCGGCGCCGCGGCACCGGGGATGGAGTCGGTGTTGCTGCCTCAGCAGACCGAAGCAAGCTCACATGCACACCAGCGATGCGCTGCATGGGAAACCTGGCTTTAGCGAGTTGCCGAACAGTTGTTTTTATCAAGGCTGGGGGAAATAAGGGGTTGGATACTTTTGTGCAAATGAGTCCTGTCCTGCTAATGTGGCCACTGCCATATGGATGCTCAGTGGCCGTTCTGCCAGCAGGGACTGGTGCACTGCCCGGCTCATCCCCTCCGTGCTCGGCAGCAGGCAGCTCGGGGGCCCCTCTCCACGGCCAAGGCACCTGGCGGGGAGCGGGCAGGCGAGTGGTGCGCCTCCCGACGGCGGCCTGTTTCCCCCTGAACTTGGGAATGCTCGGGCGTTCAGCTGAGCGGAGACTGAAATCCGCTTCATAGCGTTGGAGCCTTTGCAACTTCCCACGGCTACTTCGTCCCTCCCGCCCGCTGCCCGCCCGGCTCTCGGGCGAGGTTCCGCTGCCCGCGGGCTGAGGGCGCGCGTGCCGCGCCCGTTGAGCTTAACGGTTCCCCGCGCGGGAGGCGCGTGGGTCGGCTCGCGCCGGGCGGGGAGCCCGGGGTGCCGGCGGGGCGGAGGGGAGATCGCCCGGTCACCTGCCCAGAGGATTCGCCCTCCCGCAGAGCTGGCAGGGCACGGGTAGCTCGGCGCAGCCTCCCCTGCCTCCGCGCCGCCGGAGCCCCGCGCCGGGGGGTGAACTCCGGTAGAAGGGACGCTCCCCCGCGCCCTGCCTCTCCCCAGCCCCCGCTCCCCTCCGCGTGCCTCCTCCTCTGGTCACCGGGACTGATGAATTAATCATGATGTGGCTGCTGTTAATGCATTTATGTGGAGCGGGCTGTGCCAGCGGCTCGAGGCGAAGCGCAGCGGGGTGAGGGAGTGAGGAGAGCGCCGGCCCCTCCGCTCCTCTCCGGCGCGGAGCCGCCACCAGCCGCGCGGAGCCGAGGCTGCGGCCGCACCGCTCTCCATGGCTCCGGAGGAGGTAATAGGAATGGGGACTCGCTCCCCCTTCCCTCGGCAGTCCGGGAAAGGGGCAGGGCTGGCGGGTGCGGGGGTGTGGAGGGAGCACGGCGGCGCTGGCAGGGCAGCTTTAACTTGCCGGGAGGAGGGAGAAATGCGCATGTTGGCGCGGGGGAGGCTTCGCCGCGCGTCCTCAAGGTTTCCTCCAAATCCTGCCTGTGGTTTAAAAACTGCTCTCCTGGCATGACTGAGTGGGAGACAGGTTCACTTCTATCGCCGCTGACGCTGTCAAAAGCGTTGGGGCTTCAGCAGTAATAACAGCGAGCCCCCTCCCTCCGCCGGGTCAGCCGCTCCGTGTGAGAAATTAAACGCTGATAAGCCATTAGCTTCATCTTGCCCGCTTACGCGAGAGTGATGAAGACTTACTAATTAATTTACATGCGAGGGAATGTTCTCAGAAGGAAGGAAAAAATACCCCGTTGCACCTGCTCCGCCGAGACTTGTCATCTGAAGCTGGAGGAGAGCTATAAATCATGTAAAGTGTTCGCGGTGGAGTCGGCTTCTGAGAGCTGTAGGATTATGTATCCAAATGCTGAATTTATATTTCCCACTAGGAAAAGACTGAAACTCAGGTCAGATATAAACTACATCATTTTATTTAACACTAAACTGCAGTTATTTATTGTAATTCTAGAGGGGATTTTTCTTCTGTCCTAGTTAAATAGAAAGTACTATTAGAGCATGTAGTAATTTACACATTGTAGCCTGAAATCTCTTGCACAGTTGGAAGTGGTTGACAGTATAAGGTTGATGCTTTAGAATCACATATGTACTCTTATTTTTGCTACACATGGGAAGTCTGAGAATAACGAGCCTGTTAAATTTTACTTTCAGGTTTTAGTCTGTGCAAAACCGTATTTTCCAGTATACATAATGAGGGAAACTTTGACTAGGGAGACCACAGCTTTCGTTGAAACAGTTGACTTTCTTAACTACAACAATTAACATCTGTGTAATGTCTGCTTTGATTATTTCTGTCCTTTGAAGAAACTTCAGAAATGTGATAAGCTACTTCTAGGAATTTTGCTTACTACATGTAAGGCAAGATTGTAATAGTTCTTGACACTTACCTGTTAAATAAGCTGAACTGGGGAGAGCTACTGTTCAGTAAGATATTTGTGTTTAGGAATATTTATTCCTGTGGCAGGTATTTCTTCCTAAATTAGGAACTGGGGGGTTTATGCTGATAAGATCATGGTTTCATCTTGCAGAAATCATTAATATTTTCGGTTTATGACATAAGTGAATTTTCATGTATTTGGCTAGTTTTGTTGCTGGCAAAACTAGACTGAGGTTTTGTCATTTCAGATGGAACTAATTTAGATTGGGGTTAATTGCTTTAGTAGCCTAATATATTTTTGATAATACTGTAAGTGGCAAATATTATTAAATTATTTTGTTCCAATTATATAAAAATATTGGTTTCTGATTAAAAAGATGTGGTGCTGTAGACACTGTACGTTGCATTAGGTCATGGCATCAGAATGAGGGAATTAAGGAGCTTGTGTTCTTCAACAGAGCATGTGATTTGCAAGTTTCATAAGTTGTGAACTTATTGCAAAAGTGTGTGTACGTGTGTGGCAGAAGAGGGCTATACTAGTAAAATAAACTAATAATAACCAAGAAATCGATAAGATAAGCAAGAACATATGAGTTAAGCTAATCACTCAGTATGCTTACTTTGGAAACAAGTGTGTATGCAGTGGTTTTCATATCACTGTTCTACAGCAATGAAATAAGGGAGCCAAAATAAGCACAAGCCAGAAATAAAAAGACAAAAAATTAAAAGGAGACTAGTCAGCGGGGATGGAACATTTTGAAATGGAGTCTTTCTGTCAAATCCAAGACTACATGTCACTGTTGAACTATACTCACATATACAGCAGTTTGTGATATTTAAGGTAAAAGTCTCAGTCTTGTCTATAACAAACCAATTAAAAGACATTCTGCTGTTGAGGTTTTGGTTTATCATGGAAAAAGAGATGGTAGAGGTCAAATGATGGTCAGTAAAGGTGGACTTTGTTGGTTTTATCTTTGAATTTGGGAAAGGAGAGCAATTTGTTTTCTTCTTTAATTTGCCTGTCTCTTAACTGGAAATGGCTGTCATGAACAACAGTCCCCAAAGTGGCCAACTTACACTAAATCACACACATTTATTGGTCTGAGATAGCACTCCAATAGGAATACTTTTTCTGTGTAACTGGCATTGTTCTGGTCAATGCTTTGGCTATCTAGGTCATATGTGGATAACACGGAAGTTCTGAAAAATTAGGGGTTTGAACAGCTTCTGGCATTGCTTAAGTTTCAGTCCAGTGTACATTTTAAAGTGAAATTTATATGGATCAAGTTACATTGCAAAAGCATTTTCTTCTTTTCTGATCTAAAATGAAAAAATCATCTGTCATCCAGAAGCATGTAGGGAAATGTGTTTACAGTCACCAGACTTCACTGTGTGTACAATAATGACTTGACTGTGTTTGATACAGTGGATTGTGGGCTTGGTGACTTCAGCGAATGACAGACCCGCCTACACTTTCAACATTTGCAACAGGTTGAGCATGCTTTTTCTACTATGAAACCATAATGCTGCATGTTTCTTTATGGACATAGCTTTGAAAGGAGTTGAATGGAGAAGAGCTAGCTGTCTGCAACATTGCTTAATGTTCTCGTAATGCTATACAAATAACTATGTGGCAACTAGTTCATATCTGTAGGCATGTGAATATGCGCTCTCTGTTTTCTGTAGCTGTTTTTGAATTACACACTGCCTTAGGAAAACTTTCGAATGGGTTGTTCAATAATTAATATAAAAGTAGTGTGTTACGAGGGGTGTGGGTAGCTGTATGTCCCAACAGAAGCTTATGTGAAGTTTTCAGATAGCAAAATGAATATAAAAAGGATAGTGCCAGCTTTTGAGGCGTATATGCACAGAGTGCAATCAAATTCCTTTTTTGGCTGTTTATATAGAAAGCAGAAATCCATTAAACTGGCAAGGAGGACAAATATTTAATGAAGACCTAAAGAGGCAATATCATTTCAGTACATTTGCAATGCACTACTCTGTTTAGTTGCTGATTAAATCTTTTGATCTCAAGGAGAGCTTCAAGTCGTATGCTTACATGCAGTGTTCTATAAAAACGTGTAATCCAGAGGACTAGGTGTTTAAGTCTTAAGACTGTTTCCTCATGAAGGTTAAAAATTACATATAGTCCTCTCAGCCCCAGTTGAACTTCAGTGGGAACAGTGGGAACAAAAAGAGTGGGAAGTGGGGGAGCAGAATAGGGAGCAGTTCTTCACTGTAGTAATTCGGGGCAACAGTCTTACCTAATCCTAGTCATAAAGTGACCACAGTCTACCTTAAAGACAGTTAAGTACTTTGCACTTTTGCTCTTTCTGGAAAGATGTTTCAAAACCTCTCTCCTAATGCTTAGAACATTCTTTGAACTTCCAACCTAAAAACGTTCTTTAATTCCTGATTTTTAATATCTCAGTATTGTTATTTAAAGGCAATCCCTGTTTTGGTGTGTAGCCCTCGTTAAATTATAAACACTGATCATGTGCCTTTCTCAGCTTTTTATGTGCTAGGATCAAACAAGTAGTTTTTTAGTCTGTCTAGTAAACAGAATAAATAGAAAGATACAGGGCCTAGTAACTTGATTCTCCTGCATTCTGAACTTGCCTCATCTGCATCAAATACCTTGTACCTGAAGTGTTTCCTCAAAGCTAATGCTATGCTTGGTCTGCTGAAAATACTTATCAGATATTAATGAAGAGCAGGTTTGTTTTACAGGTAGACTGGGCTGGCTTAATGTTCTTGCAATAAAACTAAACATGGGGATGTGATTTCTCTTTTCCTGTTGTTCTCAAATGATAAGACACCGTGTAATCACATAAATTCTGCTCTTTGTAATCATGTGGTTTTAAAAAGTTGCTAAATGTTTTCCTGTTTTTAATATCCCTATATCTGTGGTCCTCCAGTTCCTTCTGTAAGTTAGCGAGAACTTCCCCTTGTGTCAAGAGTGCTTCCTGTAACCACTTTTTATCAAAATGATACCATATCAAATTCTTTACGGAAATCTAGAGAGATTAGACGCTAGATTTCTTTTGTCTTAATATTTGGTTTTAAAAGTTAATTTATTTGTTCTATACTAATATGTATTTTTAAAGTTATGTTGGTTTTATCCTGATTTTTTTTTTAAATGGCCTACTTATTGTTAATAACCTTTAATTAAAAAGAAAAAAAACAACCCCCCAACTTTTCATACATTGAACTCAGGATAACAATTGTCTAGGTCGCTTGTGTCTCTCTTCTTACTCCTAAGCACCAGGTTTTTTACTCTCCAATATACTCTTCACTTTCATCTAGCTTTTTTTTTTGCTACTTACTGTTTAAAAGGAGTAGTACCCTACACATTTCTGCTGATGATACTAGGTCCTTTGTAAATTCCCTACCCTGTGGTAAATCCATTAATAATCCAGGGAAGAAGCATAATTTAATAGCTCAAAAGCCATTGCACCTTAGCCTTTGAGAAAAGGGGACTGATTCAACCCCTTTTTTTTTTTTTTTTTCAATACTTGGTTTAATTTCCTACATCAGCTTTGTGTCCCTACTGCTGCTTTCTTTCCCCATTCCCTCCTTACAATTACTGTCCGTTCTGTTCAGCTGCTCAGATGGTGTTCCCTTGAGACTTAACAAAAAAATGCGACAGAGGTGGAGTATAGTGGGATTTACATGATGACATGAGCAACACTTGAAAACTGAGTCATTGAATTACTACTGTAAATGTACTATAGAAGTGGAAAGTAGTAACTGTGATTTTGTAATTTAAAATTTACTTAAGTTATTCTGTTAAATAACAGACTGGCCTGTGTTTGTGATGAGTAAGTTTGTTGAAATGACTTAGAGATATTGTAATTCTCTAAATATCATTTCAGGGAGACAGTTCATGTGACTTTGCAGAAGAAAATTATGTCTTGCTGCTAGAAAGAGTCTTGAGGCCCTTTTCTCAGCTACACATCCAGCTTTCCTAGACCTCAACACAGAAGAATCTCTCCAGGATTCTGATGTGTTTTGTGGTTTTGTTTTGTGTTTTGTTGTTTTTGTTTGTTTATTTTCTGAGGTGTCTTTCTTTCTTTTGTAGACCTTTCTTGCCTGTTAAAGCAGGTTCCTATTTTCAGTCCAGTCCTTATTTCTACTGGTATCTGTGAAACAAGTGATGGTTACCAGAGCTTTGTCAGCATTCCTGTTGCCTACAAAGTTTTGAATGAGAACTGTGGAATTGACCAGAATCTCTTGCTAATGTTGCTGCAGGACTGCACCTCCATCTGTAGCCTCAAAAAGCTGTTCATGTGTATTTAGAAATATAGCTTTTCTAATTATTAATGTAAGAATCTGTTCTGTTGAAATATTGAAGAAATTTCTGTAGGGGAAAAAAATGCAGTTAAGCCCCCTTGGCTAAAACTAACAAATACATTAGGAAGCTTTTAAGCCTAGAGAAGAGAGGTAAGAGAGGTGGAGGGGACCTCTGGAGATCACCTGGTCCAAAACCACCTGCTCAAAACAGTGTCACCTAAAGCATGTTGCCAAGGGCTATCTCCAGTTGGGGTTTGAATCTCTCCAAGGATGGATACTTTACATCCTCATTAGGCAACCTGTTTTAGTGTTGGACAACTCTCACATGAAAAACGTTTTTTTCTTGTGTTCACATGGATTTTCTTGTGTTTCTATTTATGCCTTCTGCCTCTTATACTTTAACTGGATGTGACTAAGAGTCTGTTTGTGTCTTCTCTTCTCCCTCCAATCAGGTATTTGTACATACTGGTAAGATCCCTCCTGAGTCTTTTCCAGGCTAAAAAATCCCAGCTCTTTCAGCCTCTCTTCATATGACAGATACTACAATTCCCATGTCATCTCTATGGCCCTTTAATGGCTGCACACCATTATGTCCATGTTCTTCTTGTACTAGGGCACCCAGAAATGGGCGCAGTGCTCCAGATGTGACCTCGGTGCTGAGGGGAAGGATCACCTCTCTATGCCTGCTGGCAGTGCTTTTCCTAATGCAGCTCAGGAGGATGTTGACCCTCATTGTGCAAGACCATTTTGCTGGCTCATGTTCAACTTCTTGTCCACCAGGACCCCTGCATCCTTTCCTGCCCATCTGCTTTCCATCTGGTTGGTCCCTGACCTTTTACTAGTGCATGGGGTTATTCCTCTCTGGGTGAGAAATGCGCATTTCCTTTTGCTGAACTTCAGTTCTCCAGCCTGTTGAGGTCCCTCTGAATGGCAGCACAACTACTCCCAATTTTGTATGGTCTGCCAACTTGCTGAGTGTGCACTCAGACCCATTTTTCAGGTCATTATTGAAAATGTTAAACTGCATTGACCCCAATATCAAGCCTTTGGGGTGCACTATTAGCAACTAGCCTCCAGCTGAATTTTGTGCTACTGATCACAATCCTCTGAGCCCGGCGCTTCCACCAGTTTTCATTTCACCTGACTTTCTTACTTTATCAGTAATATGTAGATTACTACTGCTGTGTAGCCAGGATAAGTAACAGATAAAAATGTCTTTTCATCATCTTCCCTTGTTTTGATTTAATAGCACTGGCACATGTGTGTACACACACAGTAATTGGCAGTTGTCCTTTTGTGTATGTTTTAGTGTGTGAGTGTGAATTACCCATACCATGTGTTTGGCACAGGGAAGATAGTGTTATTTTATATGTCACACAGACACTGCATTTTTTTCATTAAATCTATTTCCCTTCCTCATTTTTAAGGGAGAAGGACCCTCTGGGCTTGATATAGTTATGGAGATTTTGAAATGTGTAGACTTGAAATTGATTGTGAAATAGGGGTGAATTAATCAGGCTATGGCTGAAGGTCATGAAGCCTGAATGGCCTTTCATACAGCTGAAGCAATTGTGTATCTTAGAAAAGTGCAAGCTCTTTTAAATATATGCTTGCTTCAGATGGCTAAAAAACTTGAGAAAAAGTGTGTCTGTATTTTGCATTTCCTCTTGCTATGTCACACTCACCTGCTTTGCCAGCAGCAGTGGGCAGAAGAGACACTGGACTACCCTCATTGTAAGCAAAACTTAAGATTTCTAGGGAGATACTCAGGGCTCTGTTTAAGTTTGGTCTAGGATCAAGCTATTCGTCTCAGGAAAATTTATTTAATATTGCTTGAACAGAAGGAGTTTTCTGTTGGCTTATCAAGTCACTGGTACAGTTGCTTTTAGCTAAAAAGTTGTATTTTCTTTGTGTGTGTGTGTAGAAGAGCGAGGAAGATAAACTTTTTCATCAAATGAAGGCCTTCCGTTTACAGAATACTGCAAAAGGTAGTACTTAAAATACTAAAACTGCTGATTCTCTTTTTTTTCTCCTCCTTGAAATGGAGATACAGTGTCCTAGGGACACAGTGATGAGCTAACTATACTTTCAACTTAATACATTGACACTGATTTTGAGAAGCAATCTAGTCTTTGCAGTTTGATTCTGAATTCACATCCTGCAGGAACTCCATTAGAAAAATGGAAGAATTTTACTTCTCTGTGTGATGCTGAAGCATCTCAGGATGCCTCCAGAATTTGGAGAGAATATTACTCTTGGCATCTAAGCTGCAGTGAACAGGTGGGAATCAAAAAAGCAGTAATGGGCACCTGTGCAAGCACACAGCTCTAGCCTTTACCAAAATCAATATAAATGCATATGTTCATCATCTGAATTTCAGAAGAATAATTGCTTTTGGTTTTTCTTCTTTTTGTTGTTGTATAAAATTTCCTGTTAATGCTCTACATCTGTTAACTTGGAAAAGGAGAGTGAATACTTTTCAACTGGTGCTAAAAAAGGCGCAGATTTAATTATTAGGCAAAATGTTACATATTACCTGCAGAACTGGAGAATTTTTTTTTTTTTTTCCTACTATGACTCTCCGGAGTGCTAACCAACCATTTCTGTATACATTTAAGTCTCTGCAAGCAAAGTCTTACCTTTTTGTCATCTTCAAAAGTGTTTAAAGGGAAAAAAGTATAAACTGCAAACAGAAGGCTTTCCTTTTTCTGCAGGTATTGCCCGTAGAAAATGTGTTCTACGTTTGTATTTATTTACAAGGGGATCTTAGTGTATACCTGAAAAAATGTGAAAGTCCAAAAGCAAGATAATAGGGAGATAGATTGTGTTGATAAATGGCAAAATATGTTAGTGGAGATACTGGCTTTTAGACATGAATGAAGTAAGTAATCCAGATAATGAGTGTAACTTTTTCATTTCTGAATGGAGAGAAATTGGACCACTTCAGTCCTTGTTATAATTTAGTATTTATATAGTGCTTATGAGGTACAAAACTCTTTATAGATACTAATGATCTTCATTACACCCTCTGAAGGATGTAGGTGATGGTGATCTTTTACAACTGAATTATGTAGGACCAATATATTTTAGACCTAGAAATCTGATAGGAGTTTGAATTTTGATATAAATTTGTTTGAAGTGTAAAAAAAGGCAGACTATATCCCTCAGTATCCAAAGTCAGCTCTTACAGGGTATGCTTTCGTTTCTAAGGAACAAAGATACAGGGTTTCATTCTGAACTCTTTAGTAACATCATGTCTCTTTGATAATGGAGTCTAGTCAGATGTAATTTTTCCTGAATTAATGTGTTGACTACTATACAGAATAGTTTCTTGAAGGTTCATACAGAATAGTTCTTTAATTTACAAAGATTATGTGAGATTTAGCTTCCATTTTTATGGAAATGTGGTTACATATGTGAAGAGGGAGCTTGTCTTTCTTGTCTCCACCCTCCTTGGTTGACAGACTTTCCCTCCAGCAATCAGTTGACAGCAATCAGTTCGAGGATTATTTCTGGAAGGAAAAGGTTTACAGCTTTACTTCAACGGTAAGATTGAAAGTAGCTGTCATCTGTTTCCTTGGCTTAACTAGCTAAATCATAGCCATAAAAATGGTATATTACTCAGCTAAGCAGTTCTGTGCATTTTATACAGTAAGCAGATCTTATTAAATAAAAGGTGGTCAAGCCTTGCAAACAATAGTTTGTAACACAATATAAAAAAATAAAATTTTGACTGGAACTTTAGAATTTTTATTTATTGCTACTAGGCAAACTAATTCTTTCAAATAAGACTTACACAGATATTGTAATGAAATATTTTATCTTGTGACTTAGACATATATGAAGGAAACATAGATCATTCTCAGGATAAACAAGTTCATGTCTTTTAACAGCCAGATTCTCGAGCATCTTTCAGATTTGCCTCACGTTAATTCCCACATTGCCATGTTTCCCATTGTATGATTTATAAAGGAAAGTACTGCCAAGTTTAAGATAGAAAATAATTTGCAATTGTCAACTTTTTCTAGAGATATTTTCATACTGCATCTTAGGAATCTAAGCATTTAAGATTTTTTTTCTAGGTTATAGCAGCTGGACATCTTTTAGACCTAAGCCTCAAACATTAGGTTCTGTCAGTCTCAGAAAGATCCGATTCTGCTTCCTTTGCACCACATACTACCTTTACTTTATTCTGTAAACGAATAGCTCAGTTGAGTTAGATTGTGTTTTGTTTTTAGTCTGTTTACTTGATTTACAGAATTTCATTTTGCACCTTTGATTTTGGTCTGCACTAATAAATGTTGAGTTTTCCAGTAGTTTTGGTAACCTGTGCATAACTGATATTCTGGCTGTTATATTTTTTCCTCCCCTCCTGTAGTAGATTAATGAAATATCCCTACAGTGCATAGACTTTTTGTGCTTCTAAGGTTTTCTAAATTCAAAATCTGACATGTGCACTGGAGAATGAAGAAAAAGAAAAGGCTTGTTATTTTCATACTCTGCTGCATTCTTATGTTAGTTCTAAGTTTCTGGATCCTAAAGTAACATCCATGCCTGTACACTGCAAAAAATCCTGAGAGATAAGGCCTCTTTAGCAGGTTAGGGCTAAATGCTTTTGTTGTTTTCACCCTTTTTATAATCTCCCCTTAACAAAATTAAGGAAGTTTAAGACATTTAAATAAATGTTTGATGGCTGGATTTTTATGTTGGTAGTTTATCTTCTGTCTCCTGATAGCATAAATAGTGCCAGCGATAGAAAACAAAAATTTCAAAACTAAATTTATCTTGAAAAGAGGAGTGTTATGATAATTACGTATGGAGTTTTAGAAAATGGAAATAATATAAATCTTCACTAAAGATTAATTCCTCAAAGTCAGGTAAACAGATATTCAGAAAAGAGCATTGTATCTCTTTCCTTTTGTACCCCTGTCTGGTCATATGCACAGAATGTTGTGTTTTAATACTCAAAGGAATTGTTCTCCTTTGCTTCGATAATGAAGCAGTTTCCTTTAATCAAATGAAAACCGATAGAAATACACAAGCATCAAACATAGCTCTGTATTGCCCGCTGGGAGATATTTAGATTTGTGCTAGCTTGCACTAGAAGGAAATGCTGTTAGAGCATTTTGGTTTCTTTGTGTCTGTAAAAACTCTAATATTCAGTGTGTAAAATTTCCATTTCAAAAAAAAAAAATCTGATAATACCGTATATACTGATGAAAGCAATTAACTGTTTGACCAAATGTAGAATAATACTATACATGTTTGGACATGTTATTCCTGTACAAGTTGATCATAATACTTTACACTGTAAATAAAGAAATATGGGCTGCTCTACTGTTTCTAATTTACTTTTTGTGATCCTAGGGTATTTTCATTTATTAAATGGAAATAATTAGATTATATGGATGTGTGAGGAAGGAAATAACTGTCTAGGTCTTTAATTGCAAGTATTTGTTTTGATGAAGATGATTTTGCATCTGTCTACAAAAGATTCCTTGCTGAACAGGTTTGGCGAAAGAAGAATGTTGGGATTGTAGAGTAATTTTTTAAAATTATGAATCTAAAAATGCCGGTTGTCTCTGCATATAGCTAATTACATGTGCATTAGTATTTTGACACAGTCTCTGCCTGTGCAGTCATGCACTGTTGATCCTGGTCCCATGAAATGTGTTCATTGCGCACAGTTAATGATAGCAGCAGATAGTTTTAAAGTTTTCAATGGGAATGATAAGGTAATAACGATGTTTATTTTTACAATCTTATTGTAATCTTATTTTTTTAAACAGATGGAGCAACCAAAGCATACACAGTGAATTGTTATATAGGAAGCTTTGGGTAAGACTCAGAATTAAGTTTTAGTTTTGTAGCTATTGAATGAGAGATGTTCAATATGGGTCTTCACTGAATAGCATGCCTCGTGTACAGTGGTTTAATCTACTGTAGTCTGTAGTTGAGGTGATCTTACCACTTAGAAGTGGCTTTTACCACTTAGAAGTGTACTTACATAAGGCGTGAAGGAATTTTAGGTATCAGTGTAGCACTGGTCAGAAACTTTTGTGGAGAATCTCTGTTGACATACTACTTCAGCTTAATATTTCATGAGAAAATATTCATTCCGTCTAATGGAATTATTTCGTACTCCTAACTGGCTTTCAGGGCACTACAGGTCTCAAGAATCCCAGTTGTAAGGCAGAGCTTACCATGCTGGCAGCAGGAAATCTGTATAGCTAGGGGAGTTTGTTTCACCTAACTTGATGAAAAATCTCTTTTAAGAAAGAGCTTGAGGAAAACTTCTTTCCCCTTCTCCAAATTATCTAAGAACTTTTTTCCTCTTAAGTGGAATTATTTCTTGTACTACTGCAACTTCAGAATTCCTCAGAACACAGATTCTATCTTTCAGTTATCTTAAGTATCCAGGTATAAAATACCTTCATCATGACCTCTTAATGTCTAACTTATTCTAGTTCTGATGCTGAGTAAATACCTACTTTGCTTTATTACATTCCTGTTTAATGTGGGATGGCTCTGAAAAGTGAATATTGAATATTGCAATCTGATTTGTAAGGTAATAAGGAAAACATTTTGCCTATTTGAAGTTTTACAAATTAGTCCCTTTTTATTTAATGTCAAACGAATGAGTTTAGGAAGGCTGAGTGCAGTGGAAGGGCCATAAGTGGTTTTCCCCCAGATAACTGGACAACGCTTTCTAAGGCCCATTCAGCATTATTCTGACAGGTATGGCAGAAGAAGGTCCCACCTACCTCTTCACTGGTGATAAGGTTTTTCTTCCTCACTTTAATATATAATGCAATTATTTTTTTAGGAGATGCTTTATTCTGTGTTGTTCAGTGTAATTTAGTCACATTTTCTTTATAGTTACAGTTTTTACATTTCTTATTAGTGCTTATTTCTTATTAATTTGTCTTTTTTCTGTTGTTTCTCATCAAGTGTAATCAATATCTAGTGCAGATTTCTTTTTATGCAGCTTTTTTCCCCATTTTTTTCCTTTAACTTTGTGGTTCCTTTGACACATATTTATGCTTTATTTTCTGGCTTCTTTAGTGTTTTTTGGGTGGGTTTTTTTGGTCTATTTCTTTGTTTGTTGTTGTTTTGTTGTTTGTATTTTATTTTCCTCACACTTGATTCCCAGTTTTGTTTTTGCTCTCTGCTTGTCATTCTTCACCATCTTCTAGTCTCTCAGACTGGTTTTATGAGTTCTGAAATGAAACCTCAAACCCTGTTGAACTGCAGGTTTTGATTAGTGCTTCTTGGGATGGAATTTTCTTCTGAAATGTTTCACAGTAGATGACAACAGTTTGTCAAAACTCTACCTGTTCACCAATATTTTGATAAAATCAGTAATTCAATGGTTCAGGTGCTCACCTGGTATTTGGATTGCAGTAAACTGGGCAGAATTAGGGCTTTATCTTGCCACATTTTGCTTGTATGTTGCACTGGATAAATATATATATATGTATATATATTTTAATTAAAGTTGAGGAACTTGTCTTTTTTATGATGCAGCAGAAACTGTCTGTAGAGTATAGCATCGTATTTCTTGGTGAACAAATCTTTGGATAACCAGCTTTAAATGTAAATGAACTTTGGATTTGGGACATTTTTGTGACATCTTAAAGCAAAAAAAAAGTTGGCAGTAACTGGATGCCAAAGGATATAGGTGCCTGTAGTTCATGTTTTTTGAAAGGATCTTTAGTATATTGTCATTCATTTCTGTGAATGATATCCTTCACTTGAAAAAGAGGACTGCACCTGAAATCTTCCTGTCTTTATGGGCAGTTGCTTCAGGGACAATTTCAATTTGATCTTGGGTTACTTAATTAATGCCTGCAAAATGAAATAGTTTCACAAAATGAGCGAGGAATGGACCTTTTTGTCCTGATTTTCCTCCAGCATCTGAAAGTGGATGGGTGGGTATATTGGAATGTTTATGTTCAGATTCTTCCAGGCAATACAATTGTTCTTGGTTTCCCGTTGTCTCCTGAATGCCTCCTCTGGCAGCTGGAGAATAATGCCATTGGCATTACCCAAAAGCAAGGAAGCTGTGCTAACATGTGCCAAAAGCATCTGAGAGAGAAGGCTGTGTTGTGTCTGGTTCCTGTGAGTTCCTTGGACAAATGGGCTTGCAATGGGGGAGCTGAAAATTATCTGATTTGCTGTAGCGTGCTATTTGGGGAAAAGAACTGGGAAGTATTTAGATGTCAGTAAAGCTGTCTAGTTAGTAGACTACACTTGGGTGAAGTAAAGAAGTAGAGATTTGAATGTCCAATAGTGTTGCTACCAGCACAGTCTCAGAACTGGCTGGTGACTTTGGATGCTCTCAGTTTTGTGCTACGAAATGGTATGCTTAGAAAAAAATATTTACAGAGAACTGATATGTAATATTTCTGAAAGTTAGAATGACTTTAAACGAGTCATTTTTTTCAAATGCTGGCTTCATGCTTAAATAATCTATCATCTATATATCTCTATATATTCTGTATATTAATGGGTTTTAATATATGTTGACAATGCTTTTTCATAGGCTTGCTTAAAAGTAAACAGAATAAACTCATTAATGATCATTTTCCTCTTGTTTTTCATTGAAGACAGGTAATAGACCTTCTTTACATTAGTAAATGGAACACAGTGGGTTTTGTCAGATTTTGCCGGACACTTTAAAATGAGTATTTGCAAACATAACATTAGTTCTGCTGAAATCCATAGATGTGTATGTGGTTGAAGCTACAATTGCTTAAATTGAGCTTGCATTGAGTACTTTTGAGAGGGGTGTTTGTTTAGTATTGGAACACGTTCCGTATATTCGATTACTACTTAAATAATACAAACATTTTTTAAAAAAGCCCATGGAATATCAAATTTTGAAAAGGACCTCAGCATAAGAAAGCAATATATTGAATCTCTTTTTTTTTCAGATTAAGAATGTTTTAAGGAACTGGCATAGGCAAAACTTCTGATTACTTTTAGGTGATACTTGGATTGTGGTATTGAAGGAGAAACAATGCAGTCACACTTTGGACAAAAGAACTTAGATTAGTTAAGTATTCAGGGTAATAACTGTCAGATGTAGTTAAATGCAAATATGTAGTATTATTCTGAGGCAAGATTAAGGGTATCTACTGAATGGAAAAATCTTGGAGCGTGCTGACCAGAGAGGGGTGGAAGGACCTGTTAGAAGAATACTTGGTATCTACAGCACTGTTTTACAACAGCTGTTCTGTAGCTGGGAAAAAAAAAGAAAAGGGAGTTATATACATGAATAAGTTGAAGTCATAGAAGTTTGAGTTAACAAAGTTAAACTGAAATAAATATTTTTATTTAAATCATATTAAGTCAATAGATACATAACACTTCTTCCCTGTCTCCATTCAGTGTATTTCACTGAGTGGCCATTTTATTTCTTAAGAAATAGGTGTGCATATTGATCAAGATATTTTAGGGTTAATGTAGTTTAATATTCCTGAATTTTCTTATATGGATGTAACCTCAGATCCTATCTGGCAAATTAAGGTGTACCACTTGCATTTGTCTGAGAATAATTATTTTGTGTGCTCAAGTCATAGGTTCTCATTATCTCCCAGTGAAAATGCAGATAGGTTAAAAATACTGTTGTATCTTCTTGCCAAGTAGTAGGCTTAACCTGCTGCATGTGAAGCTGTTATTTTGAAGATGATAGTAGAAAGTAAATAGAATATAATAAAAGATGTGATGTACTGTTCTTTCTAAGGGGAACAAAGAATATGGAACATGTTCAACAGCAGGGTGGAAAGATAGATGTCTGTGTTTTAATGAAGGCTAGGCAAGAGGAATGTCTGGGTTTAATCCAGTGATAGATTAAGTTCTGTCATACTCTGATAGTCTGTGCTCATTGTACTTGTTATTATGCGGTAATCCAGTTTATCCATGTTACACGAGTATCAAAGAAGACTCTCTTTGCATGCAGAGCCCAGTGGTGTCCATTTTCCTGCCTGACTCTTGGACACCAAAAAGCGATTGTGCATTGTGCTCCATTTCTAAGTATGGCATTCTTTGCCCTTCATCAGATTCTGTATTTGGCACAGAGAACGCAAGTACTGAGAGTCCATTTTGCATCTACTGGTCTTGACTTTAACTGGTGAATCAAAAAGATGGGGCTCAGATTGGCTGTCAGTGAAAAAAATGATCTTTCTGCTGTGAATAATCAACAGCTGGCCAGCAGCTGTGTGTGGAAGGGCTCAACTGTAGAGCCTTGTTGTGGAAAGCTAGTGTTTTATCATCCATATAATTGGTGTCTGAAATCCGTCTGCAGCCATGTGTCAACAGGTAGCTGAGGTTAGAAATTAACAGTCTCTAGCAGTGATATCAAATTCCTGGAGAAAAACATTGATACTATAAGAGTGTGATAATGCTATGGTGTTGATGTTGCCTTAAGCCAAAGTTTTAGTCCCAGAGCCTTGGCCAAATTCTAGTTTAAACACATGCTATCTGCCTACCCTGACTGTCTGAGGATATTCCTTAATGTTAGAAAGTGGGAGGTTTTGGCTGTGGCAGATGCACATCTCTTACCCTGCTTTTCATGTGTGGTCATTTTAAATGAATGCTGTATTCAGTCATTTCTGAGGCTAGCATAAAGAAACAACATGTTTGGCTTGAAATTCATGCTATTTGCTTTTAAGTAGTCAGCTCCCTTTTATCCCTCTCTTTTTTCTTTTTCTTTCCCACGTATAGTGTTCTGGGTTTGGTGGGGTTTTGTTTTGTTTTGATTTTTTTTGTTTTGGTTTGGTTTTGTGGAAGACAGCCTGCATGCCCTAAATATCACCCTGCCATTCTAATTCTTAAATTGAAACCTTGATTTTTAGATTTTTATTTATCAGCTCACCATATATGCTGTCTTTCCCCTCTATTTGTCAGAAAGATTAATGTGAGAGTAGACTATTCGCATAGCATGGCACAGGATTATATTAGCTAGTTCTTGCTCTCTAGAAAGAACTCCTATTCCTTTATTGTATGTTTTCTTTTAATTTGTTGACAGTAAGAGCAGGGTCCCACTAAAAGAAAAAAAAAATATCTCTTTGGAAAGCCAACAAAGAACAATTTCATATAACAGAAATGTCACAGAAGAGTGGTCATACTTTTCATTGCTTGAACTTTTAGAGTAAAAAGCAGGAACTGAACCAGTCATTTAGTGTGATTCTTGGATGCTACAATTGCTGTAGTTGAGAGTAGTTGTGTACGTGGGCAAACAGGAAAATAGTAAAAGCACTTTAGCATTTAAGGTTATATGCTGTTTGAATGTGTCTCTGAAGAAGCATGGGGTCACTATTTTTCACACTTAGGTAAGATGACAGAATAATTTAAACTCTATTTGTAACAATGCTAACTGAAGCTGATGAGCCACTGCTTTTCATTTAAGAAGTACCAAAACAAAGGTATGTCACTCAGTAAAATAACAGTACACGTAGCTGACGGGGTTTGCTGAATAATTCTTATGAGAAATGAGGAAACGACACAAAGGTGAAAATGAGCCAGATGCTCATGACCTTGCGTAAATGACTACTTGAAGTTCGAATTCAGACACTGCTTTGTGAGAGCTCTTTAGATGGAATGGTAGATGAAGGCGAGTAGTCAGGAACAGAAAACAATTGCCTGCTTGTGTTTTGTTGTGCTAAGAAAAGTGGAACTTAAACACTCTCTGTAAATAAGCAAGATTGCATCAGACACCCAGTTCTATCATGTTTCTTTCCTTAATGAGAAAAAACCTTGAGAACACTAATTTTGTGTAGTTTTTTAGGTCACCTGCAGTCAAGCTGATCCCACCTTTAAGCAATAACCAACTCTAAAATAATCAAGATAAGAATGGAAAAAACAAGTGCATCACGCTTTGAAGCATTCCCTCTCTGATCTGAGTAATTGTCCCAGGGGATCTCTAGAGAACTTCAGTTTTCTCATTTGCTTTTTAGAGCACCAGGAGCACTTCAGTCTGTTGGTGAAGCAGTTATTCAATCTGCACAGTGCACTCTAACTCACTTTTGAAAGACTTGCACCTGATTCCACTGAAATGCCAGCAAAGCCACCCTAGGTATTCGATGAGTAAAGGACTGAATGTGCCTCTTGCATCTGACAAGAACTATAGTTGCAAAAAAAACCCCAAACCTTAGTCATTTTGAAACTGGGAAGGGATTAATTCTTCCAGAATGGGGTGTTGGTTTTTACGTTATTATATAAACTTAGATAATTTTGAAGCTGTGGCTAATATGGTCTTTTATCTAGGCTAGTTTAAAAGTATAAGAGTTCGTAATTACAGCATAGGTAAGGTGCAAAATAATTATGTATGTCTACTGGAAGTGTTGCTTCCTTTAACATTTTGACTCTTACTGTATGTGTGGGTACTTAAAACTTGTTACAGAGTTATCATTTAACATCTATTTCTCTTACGTCTACTTGATGACCCTTTTTCCTATTCCCATACAGTTTTTACAGGTGTTATTTGTGTTCATATGGTGTGTATTTCCAGAACATAAATACTGGGTGTTTTGGTTGGATTTTCTTGGTTTAATAGTGGTAGAGCTAGCTTAGACCTTATATGGTTTCTTAAAAATTTATTGTGAACACTTCTGTCATGGATTATAAGCTCATACAAAAAAATTTTTAGTTGGAAGAGACCTCTGGAGTTTATCTTGGTCCAGCCTCCTGCTCAAAACAGGGTCAGCGTTGAAGTCAGACCAGGTTACTCAGAGTTTTCTCAGTCTGGTCTAGAAAATGTCTGAGGACAGATATTGTGCCATCTTTTGGCGCAACCTGTTCCAATGCCTATGTGCCCTTACAATAAAAATGCTTTTCCTTATAGGCAGTTGGAATCTCTTGTGTTTCAGCTTGCATCTGTTGTCTTGTGTTCCCCCACCATGCAACACTATGAAGAGCCTGGCTCCACTGTTGTGATGACTTCCTTGTAGACAAGCTCCACTGTTAATAGTAGCACTATAGATGTTTAAGTACTCTGCCTCACTTAGGAGACTGGCTTCCTTTTTTGTGGTTCTGTTACCAAAAAGGTATTGGAGGCACTTCATCCTGTATGTCTAATCATCTCTTTCATAGATGTGGGTGCTTGAACAGAAGGTTCAGGGAGACCATATCAGTGTTTATAAATATCTGATTGGAAAGTACAAAGAAGATGAACTGTTTTCAGTGGTGTCCAGTGACAGAATAAGAGACAGTGGGCATAAACTGAAACACATTAATTCCATCTGAACATAAGAAAACTGGGGGTTTTTGGTTTTTTTGGTTGGTTCATTGAATTTTTTACTGTGGGGGAGATCTGGAGTGGGAGTTTTTGAGTTTTCATTTGGAGTTTTTTATTATTTGGAAATAATCTCAGACAAGCTCATATAGATACATAAGTTTTACGTGATGATCGATGAGATGCAAGTTAGTGGAAGCCAACTGAAAAACATCTAAAATACTATTGGAAGAAAACAATTTTTTTTAACACTATGTTCTTAATGAATTGCCTTTTATTCAGCAGTATACATCTGTTGAAATGTGAATAAAAGCTCTTGACAGTCTTGTTTCCTTCTGTGAATGCACTAAGTCTAATCATTTCAATAACATTAAGCATTTCAGTGAAACTTGTGGGTTATGTCTCCAATCAGTTCCTATTGTTCCAATAGGAAAAAAGGTAAAGTATTCTGAGTCATTATATAACCAAAAATTATTCTTGTTTTTTGATTACGTGTCTCTTAGATTTTATAAAGCAATTAAGACAAGTAGAGGTTTATTCTGTTAGGTGTACAAACCAAAACACATTTTAAGATAATGATTCAGTTTCATCCTGAACAAAATTTTCCACAGAATAAAGTAATTTGAAAGTGCACTCAGTTTTCAGAAGCGTTTTAAGATTTATGGCTTGTAACTGAAGATATTCAGAATTACAGATGAATTACTAAATTGTAAAAATAGTTTGCATTGAGGGATTGCCAAACATTTCTAACCTGGTATTTGAGTCCTTTATTTCCAGACAAGTGTATATCATAGAATCATAGAATGTTCTGAGTTGGAAGGGACCCACAAGGATCATTGAGTCCAACTCCTGTCCCTGCATAGGACAACCCCAAAATTCATGCTGAGTGTCTGAAGGCGTTGTCCAATTGCTTCTTGAATACTGTCAGGCTTGTGGTCTGGGGAGCCTGTTCCACTGCTCCACCACCCTCTGTGTGAAGAACCTTTTCCTAATGTCCAACCTAAATCTCCTCTGCTACATCTTCCTGCCATTCCCTAGGGTTCTACCATAACTTGAACAACTGTTTCTTGCCTGACCACCACAACAGCAGCAGATCATTCCCTTCCTCTTCTCAAGAGGCCCCTCCAGAAACTCACCTTCCCCTGAAGTATCCACATTTTGTGCTACTCTCACTACTGTGATTCAGCACTAATACAATAATTTATCTAGAAGGAACATATCTGGAAGATGGTCTGACTGGAGCCAGTGCTTTTGTTGCTCATAGATCATCCTACCTGATCAGCCAGAACTCAAGTACAGAATATGTCACCTGTGTTAGACTCCTGTGCAACACAAAGCGTGAGATGTAAAGGAAATAAACTACAGTGTAAAAGTAAGTGTTAGAATTAAGACTTCTGACCACATGCAAGATGTTTGTACGCAGATGTTTGTACTGTTTCACTCTGTACGCAAGCAGGTGTTAGCAAGAGAGTAAGGTATGCAGAAGTTAGCTTTTTTTTTTTTTTTTTCCCAAAAATTGTTTCAACTGCATTTGGTGGTTTTCGTTGTTTCTTAGTTCATTTGAGCATGAGAATTCATTGTGTTCTTATACAGAAATAGAATCCACTTTGTGCTTTATTACTTGTGTCCAGTATCACCTGAGCTCAAAAAGAGTTTGTTGCTAATGTCAATTGGAAAAGCCTATTTTTGCTATCACAGAATCACAGAATATTAGGGATTGGAAGGGACCTCGAAAGATCGTCTAGTCCAATCCCACTGCTGGGGGAGGAACACCTAGATCAGGTTACACAGGAACATGTCCAGACAGGTTTTGAATGTCTCCAGAGAAGGAGACTCCATAACTTCCTTAGGCAGCCTGTTCCAGTGTTCTGTCACCCTCACCGTGAAGAAGTTTTCTCTCATATTTAAGTGGAACCTCCTGTGTTCCAGTTTGCACCCATTGCCCATTGTCTTATCATTGGTTGTCACTGAGAAGAGCCTGGCTCTATGCTCCTGACACTCACCCTTTACATATTTATAAACATTAATGAGGTCACCCCTCAGTCTTCTCTTCCCCAAGCTAAAGAGACCCAGCTCCCTCAGCCTTTCCTCGTAAGGGAGATGCTCCACTACCTTAATCATCTTCGTGGCTCTGCGCTAGACTCTCTCAAGCAGTTCCCTGACCTTCCTGAACTGAGGGGCCCAGAACTGGACACAATATTCCAGACACGGTCTCACCAGGGCAGAGTAGAGGGGGAGGAGAACCTCTCTTGACCTACTAACCACCCCCCTTCTAATACACCGCAGGATGTCATTTGCCTTCCTGGCCACAAGGGTGCAGTGCTGGCTCATGGTCATCCTGCTGTCCACCAGCACCTCCAGGTCCCTTTCCCCTACACTGCTCTCCAAGCCGTCGTTCCCCAATTTATACTGGTACCTGGATTGCTATTGCAAAGAGTCTCTGGTCAGATCATAGATTAAGATGAGGATCTTGGGCAAAATCCTAACATTACTAGAAGACCCAGAATTCACCATTGGCACAAATCCTAATTATTTTGTCAACCTAAGGAGCTTGCTAAGAAGCTTAAGAAGAAAAATTCCTGTGATACAGCAGATGTGATAGAGACCTCAAGATAGTAATTGATGAAAATAATAGAATAGTTTGGGTTGGAAGACACCTTTAAAGGTCATCTTGTCCTGTTCCCACCCTGCCATGCAATGAGCAGGAACATCTTAAACTAGGTCAGGTTGCTCAGAGGCCTGTCCACCCTGGCCTTGAATGTTTCCAGGGATGGGGCATATACCACCTCTCTGGGCAACCTGTGCCAGTGTTTCACCACCCTCATAATAAGAAATTTCCTCCTTTTATCTGCTCTGAATCTATCCTCTTTTAGTTTAAAACCATTATCCCTTGTCCTATTGCAATAGGCCCTAATGAAGTAGTGCATATCATAGTGGGAAACACAGTGATGTTGCAAGAGAGACTAATAGTTGCATGAGACACAGGCAACACTAGGAAGATTTGGCAACAGTCATAGTAGGCTGAGAGATTTTTGGTCCCAGAATAGCATTCAGAAAAATAATGAATTTTTTGCTGCCTTAAAGAGATAATACTGATAAATCAATCAGTACCTCAGAGGTAAACTGAAGACTGTTTAGTTATGGGTTATTTCTGTATTTCTCAAAGCTTATTTGGGAAAGTAAACTTGGGGGGTTGTATCTCATACTAGAATCATTTGGAGCAGGTGATACCAAAGGCCATATTTAGGTAATGTTGATCCATTAGAATTCAGAATGTGGAACCAGACAAATCAGAGGTAAATGTTTCCACAGTTACACAAATACCCATCTTAGTGCTTTGTAACTTTGGCACATAATAAAGCTAAAATTAGGAGTCTAGGCTCTGCAAAGTCAGTGGTGGCTTCAGAGGCTGATTAAGATAGAAACATTGTTTGCATTGATTGCACAGAGGATCCTCATTTCATGCAAACTTAAATACCTAAAGAACAACTCTTCAATTAAATTATGGATCTAAGGAGAAGGGAACATTCCTTCTATCCACGTCCATACCTGTCTCCTCCTTACAGAGGAGCTCTCTGCCCTCCCGGAACCTGGGAAGGGAAGCAGTTTTTAATAGATTGTGCTTCTGGATTTTGGTTTAGTTGTTTGGTTGGTTTTTTTTTAATACAATTTCCACCACCCCTTCACCTCCTGACTTAGTTGAAGGCAGGTCAAGTGTTCCTGCCTCTTGTCCTAGTAGAACTTTTGAGTATGAGAAATATGAGATTGCAAAATTTGCAACCCTATTCCACCCAAAGAGGTGATCTTAGCTATCATCATGTAACAAAGCCTAAAATGCTTTCACTGGCCAAAATGGAGAGAATCTTTTTTTTTTTTTTTTTTTTAAACCTGCAGGTGTTCCATATTATTGTCTGGCTAATTGATGTATATAGGAAATATGTTGCATGTCTGTAGTGACATGTCCTAAGGCAAAGCTCTAGAAGAGACCAGACTTTCTCTGCCTGGAAATACCTTCCCAACCTGTGAATTAGTCCTAGGGAAGCTAAGCAAATCAACATAAATGCTGAGACAGCAGAGAGAAAATCTTACACTGAGATTTTCCTATCATACAATGTCTGCCATGTAAGTTTTCACACCAAGTTTGTCAACTTTCTACTTTTACTTTAGGAAATATGTCTGCAGTAGATGGGATGGCAGGGGTTTTTGAGGACTTTATTTGTGGGAACAGTGAAAACTAGAAACAAAAACTTCCTTTCGGAAGATAAACCTCTAATCCTTGATTACTTGGCTAGGATAGTGACAGTTAATCTGCTGGTACCGTTAAGAATTATATCTCTTTTCTGGTTTTCATGTTCTCCTTGGGTAACAAAACCCAAAGAACTTATATGCTTTTAATATATCCTTCTCCTGCCAAAGAAGTAATGTTTAGACAGCTCCCATAGGAGTAAACTGTTTTGCCACATCTTTTATGTATTAATCAATTCAAAACCTCTCAGTAGCCATAGCATTATTTAGGTTTTTCTGTTTGTTTTCTTGTTTTTTTGTTTTTAGATGAACTCCTGTGTATGTCTAGCACCCAAGGACTTCACATTGTCTTGATGGGAGTGACATTTTCCAAAATTAAACCTTTTTTTGCAGTTGTGCACAAAGTTAAACCAACTGCCTAGAGAAACTATCTCTATAATAATACTCTTCAGTTTTACTGGAACATCTAAAACTGAAGTATTATACATATAAACAGCCTAGATTGTATTTCAGGCATGAAATTCATGGTTAGAAGGCATCAGAAGCAGTATGTGTAGTGGACTGATTTGATAAAGGATTTAAAAAACAAAAACAAAAACAAAAACAAAACCAACAAACAAAACCAAAAACCCCAATCTTTTAATAAGAACAAATCTGGCTCACAAGCATTGCCAGTACTATCGAGTGTCCCCTTTCAACCATGAAAGGTAGTATCATGATCTGAGACAGAAGATTGCCTTTGGATTTTAGCAACGTATTTTTAGATGAAAGTGAATTTTCGTTGTTATTCTCTTAGTATTTATCTATAATGACTCAGTGGTAGGTAAGGTGTTTTCCTGTATTGATAAGCTTTGCTACGACATTACATGCTGATCATTTCACTTAGTAAGTTTTAAAGTTTTGATATCCTGAGCATTAAATGTAGATTTAAATGAGATTTTATTCAGGCTTCTTGGTTTTGATGCATTTCCCAGAAAATTAACTGCAAATGAAGCTCAATATACTCAGGTTTAGAGATAGGTATATGTAGGGGTAGATGTTCTTGAAGAAATGTCTTTAACCTAAACTTGAATTTTTGTGTTTCTAAAATGTTTTTTGAAATGTGATTATTCTGATTGTTTCTTCAAAGAGAGAAGAAACTCTCTCTTTGCCCCCAAAGTCATTGTCATAGAAGCACTGTTCACAACTTTTTCATTTTTTTGGTAAAAATATTTTTAGAAACAACAAAAAAAATACCCTGAGTTGAAAAATCATCAATTCACAGTTTTTCCTGTCTCTTACAATCCTTACAAACTCTGTTTTAAAAAATGCTTTAGTTCTGTCTCCTCTATCACTTCGAAAATAACACATTGAGAGTCTTTCCAGGTGTCATAATTTCTTTTTTACATCTTAGGATTTGTTTTTTGGGAAAACTGAAGAAAAAAATATATATACAATAATATGGCAGATATATGCTGCTTCCTGTTGACACTGTGCAAAATTTTACTCAATCACCTTCAGTTTCAAATAGATTGTAAAAAATGTATTTTTTACATTTTATATTGACTTGGTTTTAGTTTGCCCCTCTTTTCCTCAGATTTATCCTTTTGGGACACTGGATATGGCTCCAGGCAGGTCCTTTTTAACATTTTCTAATTGGTAACACAGCAATGAAACTGAAAATGCATATCTTAAAATGAAAATCAGGAAGGACAGTGTAGGGCACAGATCTGAAGTACAGCATACAGTATTACAGAGCACCTGCTGTTGATGATGTTTATGTGCTTGAGCAGTTGGTGGTGCTTAAAACTGACATGGCACGTTGAGATTCATCAGTTTGATAGCAATGAGTCCCACGGTCCATGCTGTGGGCTAACAGAGACACTGAGACACTGGCAGACTCTAGTTGGGAATGAAGTGCTATGGCTGTAATTGTGACAGACAGAGATCCTTACCAGTTCTACAGGTAAATGAATATATAAACTTCCTATTATGCATGTTTAATAGCCTAAATGTAACATAGGCTCTTTTTCCTTGTCTGATAAATATATATTAAAAATTATGTGATTTTTTGAAATTTTGCTTTTTCTTCCTTAATCTATTCTTCAGAAAAAGAAGCTACATTAAAGGTGTTACAAGCATGTCAGGGTATTCTGAGCTGCTTCTCTTAGTGATCTGGTTTGAAACATGATACATACACAAAGGCATCAGTTCATAACTTCAGACAAGTAACTAATTTTTAATAGAAACTTCCAACTAAAGTTATTTAATAGTATCAGCAGTGGTAAAAAACAGTGCTTATTGTTTCTATAAACAAGGCTACCCAATATGTACTCCAAAACCAAGTTTTATTTGTATTTATATATACGCCTTCACTTACCAACTTTCAGATTAAAATATAGCTGATGAAGCTTGATGACTGTATCATTTTTACTACAGACAGGTGTTTTGCAATGGTTCAGTATAGGGATAGCTAGAAGATTACACATTTTAGACGCGAAATGATACCAAGTACATTTTAATTCCATCTTGTTCAATCCGAATCTTCGACTTTTTTTGTTGGTTGGTTGGCTGGGGTTTTTTTGTTTGTGGTTTTTTGTTTGGTTTTGTGTGTGTGTGTTTGTTTGTTTGGAGGGGAGGGAGGGTTTGTGTGGTTTTTGTTGTTTTGTTTTGTTTTTTTGTTTTGTCCCATCTATGGTGACCTGTACAGATACTGCTGTGGCACAACAGAGCTCTTAAGACAGTTATAGATCAATATTTTTAATAGTATCCTAACTCATACCTGTAACTCCTGTTTGTAATTTTGAAGCCCTGAAAATGTGCCACAGAATAGATCATATATTATAGTCATGGTTGCTGGAGTTATCCATGTTGTCTGTTGTTAAAATTATAGATTACTGTACTTTTAACTAGTCATATGTCAAGGTTTTTCAGCTGTTCTGAGAAACTTCTCATGCTTTTACCACTTCTCATAACTTTGATCTCTCATTAAAATTAAATAATAGTAACAGTTGTTTTTTGAAATTCTTGCTGCTTTATAATTATTTCTAAGAGCATCAAAGACTAGAATGAAATTGATATTCTTATAACTTAATTAAAATGTTGTTTTACTGCAGATACTAAGCATAACCTTCATGATGAAACTGTGCTTCTGAAAGAAGTTATTATTAAACTGCAGAAAGAATCTGCACACATTTAAATACAGATAAATATTTGAGCCAGACTTAACTTCACACTTTAATTTACAACTTCTTCCCTTGAGCTTATCTGTCTGCTCAAATGTCTTGACATTTGATGACTTTTCTATGCTATATTCGCAATTGTGTCAGTTTTAATGGGAAATACTCACAGTATCCATGGATAGGTATACTTCATCTCATCCTGGACTGAGGTCAAATCAAGTAAATCCCTATGTCTGAACATAGGCCACAGAAGTCATTAAGTTTTATATAGGTTATAAAGATGTAAATACAGTTCATTCCACTGAAGGAGGATAAGAGTTCGTTTGTGTATTCTAATGAATTCACACACGTGTAGTAGTTCCAATGTAGGATGTACTGAAACTGTTGCTGGTGCACTTTGCAGATTGATGTAAGCACACGTGGCAACTTCATGTACATCTGCTAATGTTGCCGTGATAGTAGCTCTTACATGAGCTTTTAGTGGTCTGTTTGGTTTATAAACTATATCTTTTGCTAGTAGACAATGTCAATTTTCAACAAGCCCAGATGTGGACTGGCAGTGTAATCTCATGCTCTTTCTAGAGATAACACTGTCTGAGTGCTATACAAAAACAACCCTTGAATGACTGAAAGCGAGGAATTAGATATTTTTTTAACAATATATTTGGTGTTATACTTGTTGTTAATACTTCTTGTTTTTTACCTAGCAGTACTTTTTCTTTTTTAACGGTCTGGAAATATTCCATAGGTAAACAAGTAACAGCAATGCCATGTCTTATGGGAAGGTAGAGAGCAAGGTAAGACTTAGAACCAAACTGTGTTTGGTAAGTTCTATGTTAAATAGTAATTTCCAGTAAAGACTTTTTCCCTTTAATTATGTTCAGTTCCTGGCTATGTGAGAACACCTATAGTGACCATTTTGAAGTGTCCAAGTTAGCCCATGTTGAGCATCTGGCACTTTTTATAAATACAGTGTTTGGTATCTTAGTTTTTGGATTGAATCTTATGGGCATCAGGTGATCTAAACTTCTTAAAGCTTCCTGTTTTACTTCTTTCAGATGAAATTTAGGAAAAGAGAAGATGATGCTTTGATATGTTTCTTTTTTCCTTTTTTTTTTTTTNTTTTTTTTTTTTTTTTCCCTATGTTCCTGCAACCTTCTGTTCTTTTTAATTTAGTTTTATGGTAGAAAGTTCTTACTCAGGGTTAAACAAGCTTTATGCAAAATACCGTGTGCTGCTTATATCCTCATAAAAAGGTGTTGGATTTTTGCACAGGGATAACATTCCTTTGCACAACACTCTCTCTCTCAAAAAAAAAATCAACTGGTGGCTTTCTTGTGACCTTTTTTATTGACAGATATTTTAAGAACATGGTTAGTAATATACTGGTATTTAATAAGTGGCAGTTGATGTTGCAAGGAGCAACATCAGGAGTTCTCTGATAAAGGATTTCATGTCTGAGGCCACTGTTTGACAGCACTGCTTGCTGTAACATTTACTATTTTACTTTTATCTGTGGCGTAGTTCAGGTAGATTTCTAGGCATTTCAGCAGGATGCAGCCAGAATACATTGTTTAATGGAAATTCGCTTCTTCCATTTTTTAATTTTTGTATCATTTTATGTTTACCCATTTCAACATATATCTCACAGATAACAGTTACAATCAACAAAGTATACTAATTTAAAAAGTGATCACTGGAAGCCAAAAATATGACATAAATTTAGCTAAATATTTATTGGAAAGCAAATGGCATAGTTAGAATTTTTCATGACTTTCGATTTTGATTAATCATGCTTTACTTCAGAAACTAATTAACTGACCATTTGTGAATTTATGTTCTATGTGTCCTGTGTGTATGAGCTTTATAATCAAACAGAAATCACATTATACTGGAAACTCTTGTAATGCACTTGCTGGTCAAACTTTACCATTTTCCATTTACTACAAATGCTCATTAAAAATACAAATATAAATACTACAAATTGATAAGGGCTTAGTGGCAGTCTTGCTGCCATTCAACCAGAGCAGACAGCGCTTTGAATGTGAGGGGGCGGAAGCTTCAACCACCTTGCTTTTGTTATGCAGGTTGCTCCTTCCCTCTCACATGTCCTAGCACAGAGACTCACTGAGTGTCCATTAAATACATGGAGGCAATAGAGTTTTTTCAGCTTCATCTCTTGATATTCGTTGTGGGATCCTAAGATCGCAAGAGGAGGAAATGCTTAGTGAGAAAAGAGGAGATGAATGATACATGTCTTAAAAGGAGTCATGGCCTTTTCTGTTCTTGTCTAACCAGAGAAAATTCTTATTTTTGAGAGATGGACTACAGGGTAAGGAAAGTCCTAGACATTTCATTAAGCTATTGATTTTACTGTGTTATTCAGTGAGTTTAGTAACAGTCTGAATTGAACAGAGAAGAAGGAATTTCATGGAGAGGAATATCAGGCTTCTAACACTAATTTCTTTTCAGACAGATTCTGAAAAGTAGTCCTCCTAAAGTAAGCCTCATAAAGAACCACTTACCTTCTGACTGTTTATTTGAATTTTATTTCTTTAATTTTAAAAGGCAATTCTGGATCTTCTCCTCACCTATTCCAACATTTATTTCTCTGCTCGTGTTTTCCCTTGAGATGACAAATACTTGGGGAAAAGAAATAGCAAGTCAACTTTTCTGTGGATGTTTCAAGACATTGTACTTGTAGGCAGGTGAAAACTTGAAGATTGACTCTCAGCGTGGCTGATTATTGGCAGCAGGCTACAAATATTCCAGAGCAGAAAATATTTCATTATAGTTGCAGCCAAAATCTCAGTCAAGAGGTGCATTTCAAAGAATAAATAATAATGAAGCGACAAAGTATTAAAAAAAAAAAAATTGCTCTGGAAATATAAAGGCTTTCTAACTCTTTGGAAGACTTAAATTTAAAAGTTTCATAGTTTGTTGTGGGGTTTTTTGGTAAGGTAACTGTGTGTCTGGATTTTGATTATTTAACTCTACCTTGTATTCACTCCAGACAGCTTAGTAGCTCAACCTTATTTACTATTAAGAAACTGAAAAAAATGGCTGAATGGCAGGGAAAGAATACCTATCTTTAAAGCAAAAATTTATATATTTTTTCATGAAATCTTTTTGTTCTATTATCTGTCCAGGGGATCTTTAGTTTGTCACTAATGGAAAAAAATGTATTTAGGCTTCAAAATAAAATCTATGTAATTTTTAAAGTATTATTTTCTTCAAAACCAATAACACTATCAGATCCTATTTCCAGCAGAAATGTATTATAGAACTTACGCTGAGCAGACTAGATGTTAATAGAATTAGAGAGTGTCTGGGCAGGAAAGCTACCTCACCTTCTGCAACAGCTAAACTAAAATCAAGACTGTTCATAGTAGAAAGGGGTGCACCACAGTTAACTTCTTAAAAACAGTCTGCTGTGGTGGATTCATGTGTTCTCTGTGTGCATTGACTTGTCACCCAGTAACACTCTCCTTTTGGAACATGACCCTTTGTTGCAGCTCTGGATCCTTTTATAACCTTATTAAGTTGGATAAGGCAATTCAGTAGCTAGTAGAAGCTTACTGTTTCAGGTCTAATCTTCACTACCAGAAGTGTGGGAAAGTCCTCTGCTTTTCAGATTTTTACTACACTTTCTAAGCTTTTTATTGCCAGTTGCCTTTCCAAGCAGCATCTTCTACTGTATTCTTGTCCTTAGGATATTTTTAAAATAATATTTTATTATCTATTTCTTGTCCAAAATTGCAAAAGGTACATCTTTTTACAATTATGTCAAATCTCCATGTTTAGAGGAGAGGATGAATATAAGACAGAGGTGGACAAGAGCTTAAAAGTTGCAACTGCAAACTAAATATCAATAAATGTTTATTATGTTTTGTTTAAATAATTTGGGCATGGCTTGTAAATGATGAAAAACATGCTTGGATGAGATACAGTTCCTTGTGGAGTGAGTTTTTGCTCTGAGTGGGAAGAGGCCTTTCAGTTACCTCTGGTAGTTCTACTAATGCCTTTGCCATCTGAAGACTTCTCTCAAAAAATACTCACTTTTACTGATGTATTCTATTTCCTTATCTGCTCAGGTTAAACAGCATGTACTTAATGAGTAGCAAGATTTGGTTCCCAGCCACTCCAAGTTTGTCCTCCCTGAACTCAAGAGGCTTAACAAAATAGTGAAATCTCAACAGTTGGAGGAAAACTAATGTTTTTGTGTTTACTGTATTACAATGCATTTTGGAATTCAAGCCTGGAACCACTGGGTGGGGCTATACAAATGCCAAAGACTTCTGCCTGCAAGTGTTTGTAATCTAAGCATGAACTAAGAGACAACAGACGGGTACAAACCAAGGAGGAGAAGTAATTTGAGGAAACAATCAGATGTCGGAACACAGTAATTCAGCAAAGGAGCAACTGGCTTTTGAAATTGAAGCAAGCAGAGAATTTAAAATAGGGCAATGAAGCAGCCTTGCTGATATTTTCTAGAATGTTTTGTGTGCAGAAGGGCACCATAGGAGAAAGCTGCAGTCCTCCTGCAAGTAAAGGGGTGGACAACAGAAACAAGTTGCAGTTGGATGATGATAGATGAAAAATGGCAACAGACAAGGGTAGATTATGAAGCACTGAAAGACAATGAGAAGCAGAAGACAATGCAGATTTTTGGCCTATATTGCTAGCTTCAAATCCTCTTTTCTTCTTGTATAGTATTTTGTTGTGGAACATTAGGGTTAAAGCATCCATCCTACATATAGTATATATCATAGTTTATCAGAAAATTTGCGTGTTAATCTGGCATCATATTTTCTATTATCTTTAAATTGCGGTAACTACAAAATCCAAATGATTTAGAGGTTGAAGCCTTCTGAGAATACATCTTATTCTTTCCTTTTGTGTGTCAGGTTATTGAAAATTTCACTCTGAGTGGCCACTGCCATGCTTAATTAGCAAGCACATCATAAGAGAAACTGCTTCTTCACCAGCTGTGACCAGCAGGTATTGACAAGAAAGCCATGTAAACTCTACAAATGACTGCTGGTGTGCTTAAAACAGCAGAAAAATGTGTTCAATGTCCCCGGGGCATTTAACTTTGTGTATTAGACAGCAGCTTTTACTGGAAATGTGAGCACAGGGCTTGTGAACCTGCAAAAATCTATAGATAATGTTCCAGCTGTTTGAAAAAGCCTACACACACTTATTAGTAGAGTGTTCTCAATATTTAACTCATCAAGTTCAACACTTTTTTCTGGAGGATACGAAAACAAAAAAGTGATTGTTCATTTCTCCACTTTTCAAAACAGTTTTTGATCTATTTTTAGTACCTTTTTCTTCCAGGTATCAGGACAAAGCAGCCCATTTGCCATGACAGCAAGATTCTTCTCTCCCTACCAGCATGAAAATTTTAATTTGTCGAGTAAAATTATTCTTGTAAAGCAGGAAAAAAAAAAATAAGTTAGAAGGCCTAGTTAATCTGTATTAAATTCTGGAAAGAATTGATGCCATTGCAAATAAGATGCTGCTGTTTGTTATGTTGTTAGTAGAGAATTAATTCTACATCCTAATTACAAATAACTGGGATTGCTGAGTCATGCTTGCAAATAAACTGTTATATTGACCTTTCAGTGCAAGTCAAGATGCAGACAATTGTCAAGAGCTGGCTGGCTTGACCATAGAATCCTCATTTTTGTAGGTGCTAATTTGTTTATCATTAGATTCTTTGGCTTCAATGGACCTAGGCCTTCTGGGAATACTTTGGATTCTAAATTGTATTAAAGCACAGCCCATCTGTGGGGATGTGTGTCAATACATACATGTGTGTACATGAAATCATCTCAGTCCTTCTGTATAAAAATAAAATTACAGTAAGATTCCTAAAGGTATTTAGCACACAAATTACACGGTATTAGAGAATGCAGTGTATATTTGTGCCTTGATAATTATGAAGTCTTCTTTAATTTACTAATTTAAGAGCACTTGTGATCAGTTTCTCCCTTTATAAAATTGAAAACCAACACTTTGTATGCCTAGTCACAGAGATACGTGTGCATTGTTATTCTCTTTATTAATTCAGGAGTGCCATATTGTGCATTAAAACTGGCAAAGAATTAATCTTGCAGACCAGTGTCAGTAGGAACTTTTTGCTACATTAGTGGGTACAATTTGTAACAGTATTTTTGTAGGTTGCCTAAGGAAGCTGTGGAATTTCCATCACTGGAAATTTTTTAAGATCAGGTAATACAAACATCTGTCAAGAATGGTTTCAATATAGCTGATCCTGCCTTGGGGCAGAGAGACAAACTAAGTGACCTCTTAAGGTCCCTTCCACCCCAGTTCCCTGTGATTCTGTGGAATTGTGATACCACATATTGTAGATGTGTATATAAAAGTTACTCCATTATAAAAGTTTATTTGTGGTATTTTATCCCACTCCTGTTTCTTAACCTTGACAGATTCATGTGTATAAATAGAAAGGGAGAATGGTTCCTAGTTAATTATGGAAACTTGAAATACCACTTAATTGGATGCTGCATTTTAAGCTATACCTTGAGACTGATAAACAACAGTACAAGGAAGAGATGAAAGCGAAGCACCATAGACCAAGACTTGAAAGTTTGCTAAATCAACGTTTCTTATTGAAATATGTTTTTAATGGAAAGTACCTGTAAAGAGAGAACAAAGTATTCTTATGGGAAGTTAATGAGGAGGAAAGACTGGCATGCCTGAGAGGAGACTCGAATGATAGAACTGACAGTGGAGAGGTGAGTTTAGTGGGAAGTCCCAATCATGCAGAGTGCTGAGGATTTACAATTCCTATTAAGTTCAGCATGATCTTAGGGAGTGTAAAAGAGTTGCAATGGCAAGTACTGCTTTATACAGTGCCACACATTTTCTATTTGTGCATTTATAACTGTGAATGAAAGAGCTAGAATTCCAAAGGTAGACTGCTGCAAGGAAACAACATTTATTGAAGAACGCTGCTTTTATTTTTTCCAGACAATGATGGCATTTTTGGCAGAGTTGTTAGCCTTTACTGGCTGGTTTTACAAATAACATGGTTGTTCAGACTGTTCTGTGAAGTTCATAAAAATGTACGTTTGCAGACTCTATTATTGTATGCCTTGTCCTGTTGATGGAATGAGTGGCACGGTTAACTTTAGGACTCAGATGATAGCAGATGGCAGCAGAAATGTTTATTCCTATGCAGCTATGCCTGCAGTTAGTTATCAACTTCCCAAGCTCAAAAAATGAAAACCCAAGGAAGATGGTAATTACATTGGAGTTGAAAAAGTATACTGTTCTGTAAGATGCTTCTCTTTTGAGAAAAGGATGGAAAAGCTGGTGGATAAAGAGGAGAAAACCCAAGCATTTTTCCTGAAGTGGTGTGGTCTAATAATGGAAAATTAGTTCTCAATCAGACAAATCAAATACTTGACTGTTCTGCCAGAGCCCAGGTTAGTGTCCTATCAGAGGCCTATCACACATGTTTTAATGAAATACCATTTTTGTTAAACATTGAAATGTTTCGTTTTGTTTTTCTGTAGAAGGAACATAAATTTGAAAACTTTGGAATTTATATGGCTTTGCAGAAATGATCTCCAGTACACATTGTAACTACAATTAATATAACCTAGTTGGTATGAGAAACACAGTGTGATTTCTTTCATCCAAACTAGGCTAAGCTTGCTAGGATTAACTGAAATTAAACCTCTTACGAAAGTACAGCAGTAGCCTCACTGGTAGCACAGATTCTGGTATCTTGACTCTTGAAGTGTGCCTTAGCCATAAGTCATCTTTCAAGCCTAGTAACAATTTATATCTGTGCATGTCAGTGTTTGTTGGGTTTTGGCCAATTGAAGACATCTATTATTTTGGGTGATGGGACCTTCCCATGAATATTACTGAGTTTTGATTTTTTAGGTTAATATTATTTGCTATTATTATTTAATATTTCTGCTATTATAGTACATATCTAGTATTAAATATTAGCTGTTAAGGATGCTCTTTAAACACTCCTGTATAATAACAGACTGAAAATATTTAGGTTTTTGCAACTGACCCAATTTTGGAAATTTTTGCCACATTTGCAGATTCAGAATACAAGCAAATACTCCATTTATAGAATGCACATTAAAAATGAAGTAGCAATTTAGTATAGGAATAGTTAAGAGGTCAGTGAAAGTCCCTGCAGCATGGGACTAAAGTATTTCCTTTTGTTAGTCATACTGCATACCACTTTCCATTAGTAAGATAAAAATCTGGTAACGTGGGTAACATAAGCTGTTTGATACCTGAGGTATCTACATGCACAATTAACTTTAATTTTAATTAGACATATTAAAGTGATAAGTGCTGATAATGGTAAGCATATAAGCAAATATTCACTTTCAAATATTATGTGAAAATATTTTGTTGCCTTAAAAAATGTTTAATATACTTTTTTTTAAAGTACTTATTCATTTTATATGCCTCTGCTCTTAGCTGTTTGGCATAGTTATTATCAGGTGATGTGTACCTGACAGATCTCATTAATATGGGCTATATTTGTAAAAGTCTCGCGTTTGTGAAAACTTGAACTTTGATATTAAAGGTTGTCTACTTAGAACAGAAAGACTGAGATATACTGAAAGTTTCTGGAAAAGTTGTCTTATGTTTCCATCTCTATGGAGTCTTGAAATGTTGTTGTGTGCATATTTCTGAATCTAATTTTTATAGAACATGACTAGCTTGAGCCTTTTTGGTTCTGGGTGCTCATTTGTCACAGTTAATCAAGTATTTAAGAATGTGTGAGCAATTCCAATGGATTTTGAAAGGGACCTATTAACATAAGCCTAAAGGTTTATACTTGCTGAAGTGGGGTCCAAGTGCCAGATACAACAATCCAGTTAAAATATTCCAGGACTTGATGTGGAAGATAGCTCAACTGAGGAATATGTTGCTGAAATTGCAGCATGATATGTAAATGATTATATACATATTTGGCTTTGCTGTCTTTGATAACAAAATCATGTAAGCAAACAATTCTAGACTTAAGTATGGCTTCTTTGCCTCAAGGAATTCTAACGTGTGCTTAAATTCAAGAACATGCCTAAGAGCTTTGCTGGATATCTCTCTTCAATCGTGTCTTGAATAGAGAGAATAAATGAAAAAGTAGTTCCAAAAAGTTAGTTGAGATATTGACAACCGATCATCAAGAAATAAGTTGTGAATTACCGAATGGTCTTTTGTGGATTGTGCTTCAAATGTGTGTTACGTTAGAGACTTTTTATGTTTATCTTCTAATGCTGGAAGGGATTACAGCTGTACACATTTAAAAAGTTATGTACCAACAGGTAAGGTCTCACTCTGTTTTTAAAGTCCGTATTATGTTAATGCTTTTCAAAGCACTGTGGAACCCTAAATACATTGCAATCCTCTTGGCAAAGGCATAAACTGCTAACATTTTAATAGCATCAAAACTATTTTCTGCTGATTTAGGAAAGGAAAAAAAAAAGTCAGTGGTTTTTATTACTTCCTTACTTCTGGAGAACCTGGAATCTGTATGCATTAATATACTTAAATTTTCTATGTGACCATTTTAAGCAAAATTTAACTATGACCGTTGTACTGAACAGCTTATTTCACTGATATAAATTGTTTTAGTATACATATTTTACTTGGAACTTTCAGTGAAGTTTGCTAGTGGAGCAAATTACCAACGTACCACCAATTAATTTTTTTTAAAAAAGCTACATTGCATAGAAAAAAAAATAAAAGTTTTGTTAAAGAAATAGTGAAGTTCTTAGTTACGGCAAATAAGCTTCATGGGTTTTGGGGAAGAAAGGTTCAGTGCAGGTGTGATTTTATTTGCAATATAAAGAAGAATCAGTTTACACAAATTTGGTTTGGCCAGTTTTTGTTAGAATGGTAATAGACACAGATCTTTCAAAGCTTCTGTTTCAGGGTAGAAATGGCAGTAAAGTTGAGCACGTTTAAGAATATTCAGAGTTGGATTAAATGTCTTAATTCTTCAGAGCTGTGAAAGAACTGTGAAAATGAGAAGGTTCACTGGGTGTCAGATCCCAAAGAGACAGCTAAAGACATTTTATATTTAAAATGGAGTTTCTGTGATGTCATATCTTTGAAGTAGCTTCTGGATAGACAGATCTTGGAACTGCTTCTGCTGCACAAGACTACCACCAAGAAATAATTGTTCAACTGTGCTCTTTTTAGGACATACTTATGTTCTAAATTCATACAGTATGAATTTTGTTGCATCGGCAGTATGTTGTGTGGGCAGACGAAGCAAGCATTTTATTTGGTATTTCAGCATTGTCGAGGGTATAGATGTCTTTCACGTAGGTGTGCTTCATTCTTCAATTGAGTTCTTGCGCTGTGTATTAACAAATTATCTGAACCATGCCTTCTTCCTTTCTTGATTCTTCTGTAAAAGAGAACTTTTCTTGGCAGTAGTGTACTTTTTTCTACAGACTGCTCATAACCTGTAAATACATGTATATTACATTTGCAGTAGTAGTTAAGGGAATGTAGAGATACTGCTGTCTATGCAATTATTTAAAGAAGTGCTAAAACTACAAATGCAGCAGTTATTTCTGCAGAATATCTATAATTTGGGTGCAGTCTTGAAGTTAAAATCTCAAACAGTTGGTTAGCAGAAATTAAAGACTAAATTGCATTTTGCCATTTGTTATTTTGTTTTGTTTAATGGTGTAAGAATACCTCAGACTATTAGACCTTTTGATCTCATTTCTTCTGTTGTGGTGTGTGCAATTGGTGATTCAGAGAGTTTGGGCAACCAGGTTTCAAAAAAGATATTATGTGTGTATAACCAGAAATTAATAGAAACTCTCTAACTTGGCCAAATTTGAGCGAAGTTTTCATGGGCTCAGTAAAATGCTGACAATGCTTTGTCATATTACAAAACCCTGTTTAACAAAACAACACTAAAGCTTCTCAAAGAGCAAGTTGCTGTATTTTTTTTTATAAACTGAACAAACAATGTGATATTCACCAGCTTCATTCTTGCAAGCAGCTCAGCTCAGTAAGTTGCCATTTTCAAGGGAAAAAAAAGTCTCCTTGGGCAGGCACCCAAGTGTGAAGAATTTCAGCTGACAGGTTTTTGGCAAATTTACATGCAACTGGAAACTGGGTTTGCTAATAAACGGTGTTGAGCTGTGTTGGTGTGAATCATTCCAACAGTAATTAAAATGGCAAAGATAGGTGGGACTAGAGAAGGGGAGAACTGAAAAAGAAGGAAGGAGGAATGAACTGCAGGAACAAAAAGAAAAAGGTGAAGCCATTAAGGTGAATGCTGAGAGTGCAGAGCAAGTTAAATACGAGAGAGAAAGATTATGGAGAGCATCCAGTAGCTGGATAAAGGTAGATGATAGGTGTCATTTTACTGTAAACAGATGTCTGCTTAAGTGTTTTGGAATGAGCAGTTTCAGAGAAGTTCCATGGTCAACCAAATAATAAAATGTTAAGAGTAAAGACATCATGGGTTTATTAACATTATTTAACCCATTCTTATGAACTGTTCCAAAGCTACTGAATTCAGTGCAAATAATTCTTACTGGCAGGTGGGGTTTGTGTCGCTTACTTACTGTAGAGGATGTTTACTGCAAAACAATTACGAAATCTCAACAAGTGAACTGCAGAATGCTTTAATCTAGACAACTCCCAAAGCATTGTCTTGGCATCCTGAACCACATGCTTGTTTTCGGTCTTGGTACCAAATTAAAATCATCTATAATGCAGAACGTTTCCATTGAATTATTCTGATTCATTTGACTATATCTTAAATGGCTTTATTCAGCTACTTTTGACACAGGTGTATCTCTAACAGGTGTATGTTTAGTCTGTTCTAAAATTCAGATTTCAGCTAAACCTTCCTCGAAGGAGGTACCAAGAAATCAGTATCTAAGAAATTAAGACATGCCTGTTCCTTCATTATTCAAAGACAATAGAAACATAAGAACCACAAATAGAACATAAAACCACAATAAGGTAGGCTAAAAAAGAGCTTACAAAACAATTTGTTAAAGACATAAGGATAGCAGTATTTCAAATGCACCAGGAACAGGAAGCTTGTCTTCACACAGCAAAATTCGCAGGTGACATTAAGTTACTCAGAACAGGAGAAATGAAAACCAACTGCAAAGAAGCAACACAGTGATACTGAGTGATAAAGTGGCAAGTGAAATTAATTGCAAATAAATGCAAAGTAGTTCTCAAAGAGTAAAAAAAGCCTTTTTGTGCCCAAGGATGGAATTCAAACTGACAATTGCTGTTCAAGAACTTCACTGTAGGATTTTATATTCATAGAGACGTGTATTCACTGTGAGCTATGAAAATGGTAGCAGTCCAAAAAAAAGCAAATTTAATATTATAATTTTTTAGAAAGAACTAGAATGAAGTCGAGAACATCTTGGTTACAAGAAGTTTCACAGTGGTACACCTCCACCTTGAAATGGTTAAAGAGGGGAATGAGTAGGATGGATAAAGGATGATTATTAAATATTTCAAACAAGGAACAAGTAGAACTTCAAATTTTCAGTCTGAGAAGAAGAAAATTGAAGGAGGCTATGACAAGCTTATCAGCTCATGAGTGATGAGTAAATAAATGATGAGTGATTGTTCATTGACTCTTCTACTGCAAGGACATTGGGCATTGGATGAAACTAGAAGGTGGTATGTTAAATTTAAACCAGAGGAAGTATTTTTTCATGTTTCATGTAGTTATGCCATGGAACTCCTTGCCACAAGCAGAGTTTACATTGATTTGAAAAGTAATAAGACTGGTTACTGATACTATCCATTAAGAGCTATAAAGCTAGTAGTTCTGTCTCAGAAAGCCACTGAAACTGATACTCACTGGAGGCTGGGAAAGTGTGCTTGGAAAAATCACTGTGTGTTTGCCTTGGTTTTGTACACTCCCTTACACATCCATGATGGGCCACTGCTAGAGAGGTGATACAGGACAAGTGAAATGCTTGCTCTGACCAAGTATAACCTTTCTTAGATTAAGCTTAATGAATGTTTCAGTTAAAAGTACTGTGAAGATGAGAGCATGCTTCAATTTGCATGTAGCTTCAGAGATGGAGAGCTGGCTTTGTTTCTTTTTTGTTTGTTTTAATTTGATTTAATCTGAAATTAACATCTCCATTGAGAGGAATGGGATAGCATTTCTAGATCTTTGTTGTTATTGTTACATGAAAGGATGTTACTTTCATGGCTAATTATATTTTCATTTACTCACTGCATATATTCATTTTTTCTGCATTTAATCACATATTAGATGTTGCCTTGTATTTAATTCCTATACTTCCTTTTCAATACATGAGAATTGTGCTGTAGAGTTCAGTGTTTATTGGCAGAAAGCTACATTGGACTGCACAATTTTTTAAGCATAAGAAAAACAATATGTGGTATCTTTTATTGATGACCTGGATGATGGAGGAGACATAGGTGACACTAAGCAAGGAAGGGTGCAAGCACACTGAAGGACAGGACTGGGTGTCAAAATGTTGTTACTATATTCGAGAAATAGTTTGAATAAAATGGGCTGCAGTTTAATAAGGACAAGTACAAGTAGAAATGATCAAAAATGTTTAAATGTACAAATCCCGGGTGTGGAGCTATTGACTAGCTAAGAGTGCTGCACAGAAGAATTTCATGGGATTTGATGGATTAGAAACTGTTCGAGAATTAATACCATCCAAGCAAAAAGCAGGAAGCATGTGAAGATTATGTACATAGGCCATAATCTGGAAGCCAAGTGGGGTTGTTGGTTATTCTCTGTGTTAGTGAGGTCTCATCTAAGGGAAGTGCCCTAGGATTCGACGTCATGATCAAGGTGGATATGGAGCAACAGAAAGAGTCTAGAGATCAGTGAGAATGGTCAGAAGTCTAGAAAACATGACTCACAAGCCAAAATTAAATTAACTGTGACTGTTATAATGTACCTGCTTAGGTTTTCCTTTGTACAGTGCAATGTCTTCAGATTCATTAAAAGCTGTTACAAGAATTCATCACTTAATCATGTTACTTTATGCCCTGGCATCTATAATGTGTAGAAGTATCAGAATTCATAACTTTCTCTGTTAGCTCACTGTCTCTGTTAGGTTGCTTCATTTTTTATATTTACAGCTGCTTCTCCTGTGGCATGTGACTCCAGTCTGTCATGCTGCTGTTTTCTTGTCTTCTGTAAGTCAGCCAGCTTTGCTAATACTTTCAATATCAATGTCAAGCTGTACGGCTTTACAAACGCAGAAGAGCCGCAGGGATGTGGCCATCTAAATGTTCAGCAGAGAGAGAGCCAAGACTTTTCTTTTTTTTTTTTCTTGTCTAAAACATGCTGAAAAGAACCCCACAGATCAAGCTAGGGAGCTGTTTCTTTATCCAGCTCTGCCTCACTCCAAGTTTTGGTCTGGCTTTACACAATCTGGATATAAAGCTCCTAGGTGTGTAGTTCCTGGTCTTCACTAAAGTTAGTGAAACAAAAAAAGTTGTACTTTGAGGTATGACAGTGGAAACTGGTCATTTAGTCAGAATGGAGATTTTTCTCTGCCCTTCTTTGTGCAGAACTCCATAAAAAAAAACAAATGCATCCAAACCTACTAGTAATTATTTAGTCTTTATTTATATGAAATGTCTTTTGAAAATATATTAAAATAAGTCAGTACATGTTTTATATTATTTACTTCCTAGTTGTTAAGATCCCAAAAGTGCAGATTTCTCAAATTGAATAGTGTTTCCCCTTGAGCTCTTGTAAAATCTATTTTATAGTAGATTGCTTATTTAAGACACTAAATACTGTATTTTGAAGTTCAGATTAAAATGTCCTTTTTCTTTCTTGGATGCTCTTTCTTTTTTATTTGTGTTACATAGGTCTTCAGTAATATTAAGTGGCAATGACAGTCCTAGATTAAGTGTGCATTGTTCAGAGCATAAAACTTTGTCAGTTTTAATTTTATTGCCTTTTTGTTTCACCGAAACATGGTTTTTGCTGAACTTGCAAGGGGATGAGCAAGGGTTATCCTAGTTCATTTATGTAATGTAGCAGTCAAAGTACAAACTCCTGAGAAAGAAAAATACTTCTTTTTATTATCTCCTTATATTAACAAATTATTTATGTTTGCAGTCTTCTGTTGACAGCCACCTCTGAACTCTCTCTTTTGAGAGAGATTGACCAGAATGAAATGCACTGTTCCTAGTCCCTCTGAACCGTTAGTTTACCAATATATATTAAAATTGTACTGGCATTTTTTTCTCACTGTTTTTGCCTACTAATAGTGTGCTTGCCTTTGTCCACTACTGTGCATCAAGCTAGTTTTCACTGAGACTTTTGAGTCTTTCACAAAGAATCCTAAGGGTAGGTCTTTCCAAGAAGTCTGAGGGATCTAGGTATCCATCTCTAATTTGAAATTCAAATTTCAAATGAATTAGTAACTGAAGCTCTCTTAGGCTCCTTTGAAGCTCTCAGCCTGTATCTTTTCCTGAAGAGATGCATGGTGCAAGGTTCTGAATATACCAGATGCTAAAGATTTACTGCACTACCCTGAGCTTGTCTATTAATCCACATCGAATCTTTGCATTTTACTCAGAAACTAATAGTGAAGTACTTTGTCAAATACAAGGTCAAGTAAACTATGTTGACCTGTTCTCCCTGTGCTATTTAGCCTACATGGTCAATGAAATCTAAAAGCAATGTAAACATTTTGCTCAGAAAAAAGAGGATATGCGTTGGATTATGTGGGAGGAGAGGTGTAATCTAAATAAATATAGTTGCTTTTATCACATCATGGTTCCCTTCAATTTTCTTAATTTTTTCAACGTAATTTCTCCAAATTTATATCAATGACTATGACTTTTTTTAGTATTGTTCATAGCTTTAAAAGAGTTATTTTTCAACATGGGAGCTGATGTTGCTTGATAGTTTGTCAATTTTTTAATTTAAAATCCTTGCAAAACATCTGGATATATTTCTGAACGTGCACGGTAATTTAACATTTCCTTTATGTTCAGCTGTAGCAGTGCAACTCACCATTACAATCATAAGGAATCCATTCTATGCTTTCCTTCACCTTTGTGTCATCTGGACATTCATGGTATTTGGATTTGCTTTTGTAGTATCACTGCAAGGTGAGAAACACAATTCTGAAGAGCACAAGGTGAGGAAGAGAGGAGAATATTTCATAACTTACATAACTTTACTACACAGTAAATTATTGTATGACTGACTTCTATGGGACTAAAATTAGACCGGTGTAAATTCTTCTGAAAAATTTCACCCGCAAGGCTTGTGTTCATGGGGAAGTTACTGTAAGAAGGCTGAGTTGTGTATTTTAAAACTCATTGGCTGCTGAGCCCTGACTCCCTATGTGAATAATCTCAGAGTTTGAGGAGTTGCTCTACTTGGAGAACATGTAACCAACTGTAAATTCAAACTCCATCTCTGTGTTACGGCATCACTGTGCAAGGTATGTTTGCTCCAGCCTCCCACAGGTAGATGTGGAAATTTAATTCCAATTCATTCAATCTCTACTCCAATCATAACCACGATACCATCCTTACCACTTTTGCCTCCTGGCCAACCTGCACGGTAGTACAATTTAAGTTTTTGTGAGGTTTGATGCATTGTAACAAATCTAAGTTTTTCTGTGCTCAAACAGCTGTTCATTTTTCCAGCATATACACATGTATCTGTTTTCAATAAACTTCTATAATCTACATTTATTAGCATCAGTTGCGTTGCTGATGAACCCAAGTAATTTAAGTTCTTGAATCTGACTACATTATCTTCTATTACTGCCTGTTCTTTAATTCTCTGTGGGCTACATGTGTGTGTGTATTTGCACAAATATAGAACCTAACTCTGGTCATTAAAATGATTAATAATGTGGGTTTGGCTACAGATGCTTAGGTTTTTGCTTTTTGTAACTTCCATTGCTTCCTTCACTCCCTTCCTCTTTCACTACCAGCTTTGTGGTGCTTTTAGTACAAGTTGGTTACGTGTTATAATTTAAAATACTTCACATCCAATTTTTCTTGCATACTTTAGAACACCGCAGATCCATAATGTTTTATGAAATAGGTTGGACTTCATGATTTATTTCTCTTGCTACTTTTAAATACGACTGAAACTTCATTTCTGAAACATTCTCAGACTGTGAATCACAATTATATGAGGTGGGGTTTTTTTTAATGTCTGGGGAAATGGCTTCATTTTATGAATGTTTCTGATGTGCTACTCTCTAATTTCTTATACAGTTTGGTAAGCTACATACTACAGGAATTGAGATTCTTTTATGTTCAATAACTGAACCTCTTATTTGTCACACACTAGACACTTCAGTATTGTTTGATTGTAACATCTTGATTCTGATCTCAAAAATTTGCTCTGAACTGTTTGTTATCTATAAAATCTGAGCTAGTGACTCTTTCTTTTCACTGCAGTTTCCTTTAAGGCATCAGTAGGTGTGACAGCTTTCCAAGTACATCCATGTCAGACTTTCCCCCCTGGACAGAGAGGTTCTGGAAAAAATTTAACCTGCTCTTAATATTAATGTTCTCTTTGCTTGAAATGTATTTAAATTGATAGGTGCGGTAAAGAATAAGTGGGTGAAAATACTTTAGCTAAGAAATGTCAAACTACAAATCTGAGATTAAAATTCAGCATTAAAAATATAAAATAATGTACACAATTTATAATTTCTAGATGAAATACTGTCCTCCCTTGAGAGGAAAAGCTGTTATCATTGCTTTAAAACAGAGTTTGCATCAATAACCAGTAGCCTACATTGCTTACTTGCATTCCCTATTTTAGCATGCTATAAACAGAAATAACTATTCCATATTTTATAGTTACGAATCCAGATTTATTTTCCACTGTGTACACATATTTAAGGTAAGAGGACCGATCATTTCATAATCAGAAAAAATCATTTTTTGCCACAAAATTAAACATGATGTTGCTTTAAACAGAAGTATACATTTTTCAAAAACTGGACTGGAAGGAAATAGCATTATGACTATGCTTTGCAAGCTACTTTGTGTACAATAACCAAGCAGTGAAATAGTGAAAGCTGAGAGCAAGAGGATGGATGTGTTGTGGAACTTAAATCTGGGATTTCAGCAGAGATCCTCTTTCCCTAACTAAATTTTATGTTAATCTTTTTTAATTATTGTGTGTTTGTGAGGGTTTTTTTAAATTTAAAGTTCTTATGAAATGGTGCAAGGTTTGGCCACGTGTCGTCAGCTGCAAATAGGTAGTCCGAAAATGTTTGCTAGAGAATTGTTTCCTCCATCTTGCTGAGTTAGAAGATGGTTGTATCAGTGTTTGAGAGCAGGTGACCTTCAGTGAAGTTTTCAGCCATCCTAGAGATAAAAAACTTCAGATGCTCAACATCTTTAATACTACACCACCATTTGCATAGGAAATTAAGATTCTCTAGTCTTACATTCAGCCCTTTCCAACTCCATTTCGTTAATGGAGTAAAGTACTGTTCTTAGTGAGCAAATAAAAGCAGAATGTCTTTCTGATTTTATGTGCTTTTCGGCAGTCCGATTTGAAAGTGTTGTTTTGGTTCTTCACTTTGTTTTTTTTCTATGAATCCCACTGGACTTGCAAATTAACTGGTATTCAGGTGTTGACATTTGTTCTTCAAAAGGTTTAAAGTAACTTCTAAGCTACTGCTGAAGGATGCCACAGAAAGCCTGCTGAAAATAGTTTGTTAACACTCTGGAAAAAAACTCAGAATGCATTAAAAATGGGAAAAAAAGTGTATTCAAAAGTAAAATGTACAGTGAGATAATTATTTTTTTTTTAAATTGCACCAAGCATAGGGCCTGCTTATAGGGTAAGAGAAACAAGGATCAGGTTGTACAAGATGTGTATTTTATGTTCAAAACTATCACATAAAACTACTTACATCCTTGTTTTATACAACAGTGCTCTCATGGTAATGGGAAACATGTGAAAGAGAATTGAGGACTGATCCTCAACTTTTTAAAATTTCATGAGGAAAAACTTAAATGCACTAGAACAGTGTGTAAGCTATATACTAAGAAAAAAAATTATTGTGGCCAGGCAATGGTAATCATTGATCACAAAATCAATCACCTCCTCCTACAGAAAGTAAAGGTCTTTTGCTAGTCTGGAACTGAAAGAACAAAATGTTGTGCTTTATTTTTTTTGCTCTTTTATTTGGGAGGGAAGGAGACTGAAAGGGAGAGGGAGAATGCAAGATAATGGAAGTAGCTTTTGCCTTTATGCCATGTTAAAAGTATTGGTCCTCAGGGAAGTGTCCAGTTGTTGTGGCAACATAAGACCAGTATGCTGTCATACTATATCTTTTTGAGTAGCTGAAATCAGGGGGTTTACAATCAAAGTACATGTGCTGTACAATCTACACACTGGTAAGATAGTGACTCTAAACATTCTTACACTTTATTGCTCTAATTAATATGCAGTTACTTATGAAAATATATCAGAGCCCCTCCCTATGTCTGCCTCTTTCTCTTCTCTTACAGGAGTTGCTAGCACTTTGCCAACTACCAAAATACTGATAACACCATTCAGACTTAAGGATAAAAATATGAAAAGGTTATTATAGGCTATCTGGCTACAACAGATGTTTTTCCAAATTGATGCTATAATTTGAAAAGTATTTTTTACCATCATAGCCAGGAAACACAGTATTTGAATCTGGGAAGGAATCTTACCATGCTCCAGTTCAGTCTCTGACCACATCTATTGCAGCTCCTCCTAGTCAGAGTTTCTAACATGACAAACCCTTACCATTTGTCACAAGTCTCACAGATTTGAAGTCTTAAAGTCCAGATCCTTAATGTGTGTGATAGCTCCTAAATATGATTTTACCTTTAAGACCTAGGTGAAAATAGACAGAGCTTGAAGGCTCCAAAGAATTGCTATAGGCACTCTCAGCCATCAAAGAGCCTTTCTCAGCAGTTGGAACTGATTTGAAGTGAAGCAGCATTAAAGGAATAGTGCAGAAGGCTTATTTGGGTGCAAAGTAGCACTGAGCTATAGGGGAGAAGTGATGCTGTATGGCGGGGAACATGTTCAGCTTGAATTAACCATGCTTTTTGATGCAGCGGTACTGCAGGTATTTTTACCCTGGCTTTTCAGGTTTAGAGCACAACTGTGGTGTTTTTGTGGGGAGACATTAAGCTTGTAGATGCAGAGAGTTTTCGCACAGGGAAGATGTCATATAATAACTGGCTTGACTGGGGGAAAGAGGAGAAGGAGTTGCTTTATTTTCCAATGAAGTTTAAGAGACTTTGACATATGTTTGTAATCTTTAGTACTTTGACTTCGGTTGGACTACTGACATCCCTACAGGTTCAGGCTGTACATCCAAGTTTGAAAGATTTAGACTGCAGAGAAGCTCTTCTAAGTTCTGCCTTTTCTAAGTGCAAAAGACAGTCCAATAGGATGCCTACTAAATCTCAGAAATCCTGGAGATAAACGTAAGAAGTGTTTGGTATTAGCTATCCGCCCTCTGGCTCTTCAGAGTGGTGAGTGTTCTTTTACTGTATTTTAACACATCACTTTGGCAGTGGGAACAGGTCTGGTAAGGAGCAAAGGATCCAATTTCTACTTTTTCTCTGATATCCAGATAATAAATTTTTCCTTCCCAGTGTTTTCAGACTGTCATCTTTGACTCTCTGTTTTAGCCTGAGGAGCAGTGCCAAAGAGGCATGAGTTTGGCAAACTGGGCTGTTTTCTGTGTTGCACTCTGGTTACTGGGCAGTTTCAACTGTGTCCTCAGTTCCTTTCGTTGCTGTGTCTCTGCAGCTGCCTGTTGGGTTGAACATGTGTGTAACCCAAATTGGCTATGTGTTGAAGACATTGAGTTTTTGTTCAAAAAGAGTATTACATATTTGTTTCTTTTCTAATGTGTTTGCCTGTTCTATATTATGGTATTATATTTACCTTCTTTGCTAGCAAGGATTTACTCGCCAGTCTGAGTTTTCCCTTTTTACTACTTTCTGTATTAAACAGTTTTAAGGATTGCTAGGCAGTTGCTTTCAGTGGTCTCTGAATTCAAGTTCTGCATGTTTATTTACTTTGAGGAAAGGTATACTATGAGGCTTTTTCTGTATAATTTTGAATTTTCTGATGCCCAAAATCTCTTAGCATACCTAAACTCAGCATGGGCTGGATATGTTTCTTAGTTTTTCAAAACCTATTATTTCATCAAATGTTCATACTCATTTTTTTAATCTCTGGTCCTGATTTTGATCTCTCTATCAGGGCCTATGCCAATACCCACAATTTCAAAATCAGATTTTCAGCCTTAAATCAAATGTCTAGATAATTTATGTTTCCAGCTTTTGTATTCCCTTACATCATCTGTTTAATAGTAATTTAAGAAAAAAAAAAAAAAAGAATTGCTCCTGAGCTGTTTTTTTATTTTTCTCTGCAGTATTTTTCACAATCCTGAGTTAACTAAAAAATATTTAAAATATCAAATACCTAAGAACTAACAGTAGTCAGAAAAATAAATATGTCCTTTGGTTGCATGCAGTAATGAAATCCTTCTTAAATATTGTTCAGTCATCCTTTAAAAGGCTAGAGTATTGCAATTCTGATGGGCCTTTCAGCTGCTTTGTTTTGTTGAGGGTGAATTCTCAGCTCACTTCATGCCAGTGCTTTTCAGTATAATCCTAAACCAAGAAGTTGGCTCCTCCTTTTAGAGTCTGAATTTGACATTAGGAGGTCTCCAATCTCCTGGCTGTTGGATAGTAGGACTTATTACCAAGGGAAGGATCAGATTATTTCGTGCCTTGTATAATGGGGATATACAGCAATTATATGGGACCCAATACAGCAATTCTTATCAGTCAGCATCATATAACTACTTCCTAGAGTCTGACGCCAGAGCCATGGAAGGGTTCTCCAAAAAGATATTATAAACAGAGGGTAAGATACTAAGCTTGGCTCAGCAGTCTTGGATGAATTGCCTAACTGGGAGAGCATTCAAGGTGGGGACAAAGGAGCCTCTTTGCCTGCAAGTCTTCTGCTTTGTGGCGTCTCTCCCCAGTCAGCTCCTCACATCCCTCCTAGCTGCCCTAGCTCCCCATGCAGCTGCCCATGTCTGCTGAGCTCTGCCTAGAGGGCGTTCACCTTGCCTTGGGGCAGTGCTGAAAATGTAAGGTATAGTACTGACAAGTTCTGCCCAGAAAAATCTCTCCCATGAAACTCCTGTCTTCACTTTTTGGAGTACTGAAGTTGCAATGCTTTGGAATCCCCACCAGTTCAGAGTAGCAGGTTGTGAGTTTTTTATTGTTTGTGTGTGTTTGTGGGGTTTTTTTTCATTGTTGTTTTTTGGGAGGGGCACGGGTTCTTTGTTTTGTTTTTAATGCCAGGAAACTGAGCTATTTACAAGAAAGCATAACAGGTTCTGGGATCACCTGTTTGGCATGGATGTCCTGTAGGAATTTTAGGAATCTGCTGTGTTTTACAGATGAGAGCTAACCTGTTCTTGTCCCTACCAAATACTGTTGTCATCTTGGACCCTCTGAGGAACCTTTTCCTTTGAAAGACGGGTCTCTCATAAATTCTCTGCAGCAAATTCTAATTTTAGTTCCTAAACATCAGTGAGGATTAAGTTGTTCTTTGTGACAATGAGTGTGGGCAAGTGAATAATATTCAATTAATTATAGCAGACGTAGAGAGGTTGAAGGTTTGCCTTAGCGAGATCTGTAGAAGTAAACACAAAAGCTAGTTATCAGCCACACATCGTTACACCTTGCACCTTTATAATTACACAGTTACTGCTTACTTGGCTGAAGACCTGGCATGGCGTCTTTGTTACTTCAAACTATATTAGTTCTGATGCATCATTAACAATAGAGGTGTAAGTTTAATTCAACAAAATGATAATGCGATTTCATTTGAAATATGCCAATGTGATATGTAGAGTGATTAGACATATGAAATTGGCCTTGTCATCTTTATTAGTCTGACCACTATCTATGCTTTACATCTGAATAGAAACTTTTTTTTTTTTTTTAATGTCTATTTAGAGGTATGCTTAGAATGTACCCAGCTTTATGGACTAAACATGTTAAGGGCCTGTATGAAACCATTGTTCAGTAACCTTTATGTGGATAGTTTGAGTATGATATTTTTCAAGATACCACAAAATATAAATGTGTAGGTTACAGCTGTAGAAGGTTTATTTAGCTCAGAAAGATATTAGTGTATTTATACTGTATATATTACTGTATACATGGTACTGTTGTATATTTGCAGTCATATTATCATCAGGCAATTTTATATCTTGAGTTATCAGAAAAGGGAATTAGAAAATAAAATGCTAGCCTTAGGGAAGCAAACTTTTTTCAAAACTCCTGTCTGCTAATATCACCTGCCAATGATTTAACGTGTTTATAGTTTATGCTAACCTTTCTTATCTTTCCTTTTTATCCATTATAGTCTGTGTACCTGGTAGAAGGGAAGCCTGCAGCCAATTGTCATTACTTTGCACCTCCTATCTTTACTCGCCAAATAGCTATTTTCTCTTTTATTTCTTTTATTCCTGTGAGATAGTAACTGTTGGCTGTTATAAAACTGCAATCTCATTAGAAAAGGTTCATTCAAATAAATTCACTGCTGATATTAGGACTTCAAAATGTTAATGTGTTTGTCTTCCTTTGGAATAGCGTGTTTTTATACCGATGCTTAAAGAGACACCTTTCATTTCCAGAAGTGTTGTTATGACAGCAAGACAGCATTCTGGGACAGTCTATGGGATCATGTGCTTCTTGGTAGTAGCTCATTTAAGAATTCTTCATATGTCTCCCTATTAAAAATATGTCCACAGCTTGAGTAAAATGAAACTGAACAGAATTCTTAAGTGCATACAAGAATGTTAATGGTCTTTATCAGCAATATGAACTGCTATGATGCTTGTATAACTCTGGGATCTGTGGTCCCTTTGTACTTTCTTAGTCCTCCACTCCTTGTATAACCAGAGACCAGTGGAGCTCTGTTGATGCTCTGTTACAAAACTCCAATGTCATATTTTGTGCACACTCAACCTTTCTTGCTTTTTCCAGTTTGCGTCAGACATTTTCCACCATTACAGGTGGGAGGTATTAAATATTCTTCATGTCCAGTCTGTGTATAGTCTTGCAAACAGAGTAACCTCTCCTAACAGATTTTTACAAAGCCCAGTAGTGACATCATGGGAATGTTATTTAGTTATTACACTTAATCTGGCAATGGACTGTAGAGCAAATGCATAGCAGATAGGTCTGAAGATAAAGGATTATCATGTGCTGGGATAACTGTCATTCCACACACAGTCTTTAGTTTCATGGAATAGTTAATTTGAGATTCTTCAGAATCTTACCTCACTGAAACTTTTTAGGACACAGGTCTAAACGTATTCAATTTCACCTACTTCTAATTAATCTAATGCTAGCATCAACGTAATTTCTCTGCTTGTAATAAAATTAAGGTCTACTCACAATTGTTTCTAGGTAGCAAACGTTAAAAAAAATATTTTTCACGCTCAGAAATGTGCTCTCATTGTCTTCTGAACTCAGTCTAGGCGTATCTGATCTGTGTGGATAGAAATACCTGAATTCTGTTCCCTTTCACTCCATATTAAAGACAATACTTTTTTGTTCAACCATTGGATATGTGCCAGGTATTTTTAAAATGTCCGTTATTTCACGAATGATTCTATAAAGCAGAATTAAGGTATTATGGAGAGGACTTTTGATGGTTGTATTACTTCTAACATTTAATGCTTAGAATTAATAGAATTACTCATTGCTTTGTTGCATTTGAATATAGACATTGGATGTTATTAAGCATGTGTCCCATATACACTGGCTTATTCATTTGCCCGTTTTTCAAAAATGTATAAGCCATACTGAGAGCAGATTTGCATTTATTATACTATGTTAGTAGTTCTACTTTTACCAAAGAAAGAAACCAGCCTAATTTCAGATCTTTCAAAGCTTTTAGAACTGTGTTGGTGTTGTTACTTAGAATTATTTATTTGTACATGGATACTTTACACTGGCATAACTGTCACCACCATATGATTTTCTTTTAAATAATTACTGAAACAGTTTAGCTTATATAGCCTTTGCTTGTGAATACAGTTCGGCTGCTATAGCTTTTTTTATTGTCAGCATTAGAGATGTTCCTAATTAAAGAGATATAATTGAACTGTTTGTATGCCAGCAAGCTTTGAAATGTTTGAATTGTACTCTTAGTGGCTAATCTTTGTGTTGAGTTGATAGGAATAAACAGGAAAAGCAGTACACTTTTTAAATCCAAATATATTTTAAAAAATCAAGACAAATATTGATGCTTTGTTATACTAGTTCTGAGCACCTCCCCTTGTTCTAGTTTTCAGTAGTGGACAGGAATATTTCTGCACAAATACCTTGAAACAACAAAATCCTGAGTTTGTACTCTCTTTCCATGTTGTGGGGAGGCAAGCAGGAAGAAATTGCCTTTTCCACAAAATACTCAAATCTTATGCTCAAGGATTGAGGAATTTCTTTGCTTTTCAGTTCAGCATGTAACCCAAGTATAAGTTACCATAACAGATGAAATGGCACAAAGTTGTAATTGGAAGGGGAATTGGAAGCCCTGAGGTTTTTATTCTTTCTTGGACTATAAACCTGTTATATGACCTTAAGCAGATCACATAAACCCTGACTTTCCAAAGCATTTGCCCTTCTGAACTGGGTCTATAGGTTGGTCAGTTGCAATTTCCTGTAAGGTGAAAATGGTGCCTTAATAGGGTGCGGACATTTCATTAGCACAAAGTGCTGTGAAATTCTCCAATGAAAAGCATTACAGGCAGTGGAAAGTATTATTAGGAATTAATAATATTATAAATTAGTAATAATAATATAGTTAGGTTTGCCCTATGATCTTGTACTTTACCCCAAAGCAAGATAAATCATAAGCCGCTTAGAAGTTTTTTTTACAATAGAGTGCAGCCATTAAGTGTCTTTAGAACATTTCTGCAATATTAAAACGACTTTTCAGCCACCATATTTGTTTCTTCAGTCTAGTCTAAGGTTTTAGAAAAGTAAAACAAACAAAAGGCCAAGATATTATTTACTTAATTAGTCCTCTCTGCAGCATGAATTTCTTTCTGAGCTTCATTTCTGCTTACTAAGTATCATATCTGTTGCTGTTCCTCATGTTACTAAGCAACAACAACACTGCCAAATAATAGGGAAACAAACATGTAATAAGGCACTGTAATTCTGTTCATGCATCATGGGGTTAGTTTCTTAGGAATATTCTGAGATTCAAAGAGTGTGCAGTGCAGAAATGTAAAATATACTGTTTTCATTCTTAAAATGGGCATTTAATTGCATACAGGCAGAAAAGCAACACAAAAATTATTCAAATAACATTCCAATTATATTTGATAAATCATCTTTAAAGCCTTTACATTTATGTAGCAATTATAACCTAACCACAGGATCTAACATCTTAGAGCTTCATCAAAATCAATCAAATATCTTAGGCTGACACTGGAATGTTGTTCTGATGGAATTGCTCCCAAAGGCAATTTTGATCTGTTTAGGCACCAGTTTAACAGCACATTCTGAATTTTATTATTTCTGGTAGTATTTCCTGGGTAAGGTTTTGTTCTAGCAAATTTCTCTAAGAAATTTCCAGTATATAAAGCAACTTAATTAATTGCAAACTGGTTAAACTAACATACTTCTTTTTAAAAATGCTACTAACACGTTGGTCCGTAAAAAAATGCAGAATCTTCTATTAATTGCTTTCTAAGTGTGTTTCAGAGACAACTGGTGATTTCAGATGGTAAATCAACCAGACTCTCACTGACATCACATGTAAACTTGAAAATCATTTGGAAGACCAATCTTTCCTTGGTTCTAAGTATGAATTTCTCATTCAGCTTCCAGGCTTCTTTGAAAAAGACTATTTGCACCTGATTCTTAGGTGCATGAAACCAGATAACTATCAGTTGATTAGAGATAAAACAATATTAGTGTGTTGGGGGGTTTTTTTAAGATAAAAGACAATTGTGAATTTGAGCATTTTTTCGTCTTTCACCAGACCTAGGAAGAACACACCTCTGTCTATACTACTGCTGAGTCCCCAGTCTCAAATACTTTTGTATCTCTTTTTACACTGGTTTTAGTTTTTTAGATAAATTCCTTCTTTTTTCTGTACCCTTCTGGGTTTTGTTTGTTTGTTTGTTTAAACTAATAACCTAGTTAGTCTCAAGAATACTTCTGCCCAAAAACTCTAAAAATATTTTTATTTCTGGTTAAATAAAGCTGTCTAAAATATCTGTCAAGAATCAGTTAATAAAACTGTTTCAAGATGGGATAGTCTCAGAATTTAAATTAGCTAATGAACTATATGCCTCCACCTTGGTATTTGCAAGGCATTCCTTGCTTGACAGACATTCAGGCTGGTCTGGCCTTAGTTTCAAAGTGCTTGTAATCTAATGTATACAATTATATATACATTATAATGCATAATGTGCTGTGTGTATCAGCACAAAAAAGGGTAAACTGAAAAAAATTGTAGCATGTTTACAAAAAAATTCCTCAATCTTCCTCAAAAAAAATTGATTCTAAAATGAAGATGAATAGAATGTAAATTAACACTGGGGCTTCAGAACAGGTTAAAAGAAAGAATAACTGTTTTCTGCTCCCTTACCATCCCCCCAAATCCTAGCCTACTGCCCTGTATTCCTACTTCAGAGAAGAGAGAAACTGTTTGCAAAACCATCTTATGTGTAGCTCTATCCTCACTCAGAATGGACCGTTTAGGAACTTTGTGGATCACCAAAGATTTGGCTTGAAATTGTTAAAGCAGAGCCACTATCTACAAATATGCTTAACATTTAAAGGCCGCTGTTTCAGGAATCAGCTGAGTGTGATGCCTCAGATTGCATGGTCAGTGTTGTACAATTGATGGAGCTGTTCAAAACCAACATTTGCTGCCATTATAGCAGAATGCATTTTGATTCCTTAGCAGCACTAAATAGCATGTTTACAATTTCCCAAACTAACCATCCAAAAAGAGTAGTCATTCTGAAAACTGTTATCTCCACGTGGTTTTAGTATAAAGATATAAAGCTGGTAGAAAGGTATAAAGGTTCTTCCATCCTGTAATTGCCATAGAAATGTTTGCATTCCCTGCTCTTGAGAACTGTGAATAGAATTTCCATGTGAAGTTCTTGGTAAAAAACTTGTGACCTTTAAAATGAAGCTTCCTTTCAGGTTTGTAAAGGAGAATGGTATTTTCTTCAGTCTCTGATTACAAAGCAAATTTGTACTTGGACTTTTCCAATATTTAATAAGTGTATGCTCACACACTTTACCTGGTTGAAGCTGTGCTCTTTCTGAAGAAGCAGTTGCCCTAGGTCTTGCTTGGATATGTCAAGCAATGTTCTCCACAGATTTACTCACTAAATGTCATAGTTTATTTTTAATGGCAATTTTGGAGTTAATATTTGCTATCTATCTGTGAGTGCAGAGCTCATTCAGGCTAACAAGAGTCATTCCTTAGATATCCAAGAAGCTGGATTAGGTTTTAATAAGATTTGGAAAATAGATTTAATGAATCTGCTGCATTGCCTAGACTGCTATTGTCAAAAATGTTCTTATGTTAAATGTTTAAATGTGTAAAGTAAGCCTCAAAGTAAATGATTTTTAAATAGAAATACTGAGTGCTCCTCAGAACCATGACAAATGGGAATTGGATGTGTTCTCTAAGGTTTTTTTCTAAGAGGTGAAGTACTGTGACCAATATATTCAAAAAAAGAAAGAAACTGACAGTGGAACTGAAGAAGGAGCTGAAGTTGTAGTATTTCTGAGACTACTTGAAAATATGAGCCATAATTCAAATAGATTCCAAAGACAGTTATTGTTTTTAAAATGACTGCTGCTTCATGGTATGAAATAGCTTGTTTCTGTACTCCATGCTGAAAACAAAAAAAGTTAAGGCTATATCTATTTTACAGATCTTAAAAGGTCGTAATTGCTCAGAAATAGGATGAAGTCAAATAATCCTCTCAATTGGGATTTTTTTCCTGTAAGATTTTCAGGCACAGAAACAGGCAATCCAAGCATAGTAGTTCTAGTGCAGGTGTTAAATTGATCTGAATTTTTTTAATCACTGCTGTTGTGATGGCAGATCTGTTAGCAATCATCTGTTTCAAATTGTATATACAAGGATTACCCAAGAGATTTTGAATGTTAGCAGCACAGTTACAGTGACGTTTTCTTTCATTTACATGTGCACAGGCACATACGTGCAAGCCTAAAGAATTTTTTCAAATTTTTAAGAATTTTTAAGAGATTTAACATTCACCACTTGGTTAAAATGATCATATGCTATGTGGATTAAGAAAATGATCATATCAGGCTCCAAACAGGTTTGCCTCCCTGCAAAAGCTTTTACGTACCTAGAAAGCATCTGGGTGTGTCTTGTAGGGATCTTTGGATGCACTGCAGAATGTTGTCTGAAGATTTGGTTTTGCCAAGATTTTCCCAGCACTTAAGTGACAATGCTTCACAACACCTGGATAGTTGCAAAAAATCCACCTTATTTATTATTTCCACACTGATCCAGCTCAGACACTTCGTTCTTGCTTTGCCACAATATTAGTTTTCTGCTTTAAAGGTCTTAGATTACAAAATTTTGCCTATACCTGTGCTTTGTTTTCTGTGTCTAAGTAAGAACTTTTTTTGTTTGATCCATAGCTCACTGGAAACCAAATGATTGCACCGCCATCCAGTGCTTTTAGATTAGGATATACTATTTTAGCAGGGAATTTGAGGAAAGGCATTTACATTCAAAAATGCTTTGGAATTATTATTAATATCATATTTTGTATGGTATATATGGCAAGAGAATTATATGGTATATATGGAAGAGAACTAGGGAAATCAAAGCAAGCAAATAATGGTCAGGAATTTAAAATCTGATAAACAATTATGATGTTATGCTTAGGGGAAATAAAAGCTGTTGAAGGGTTAGTATCCATCATTGGTCACCTATGGGTAAGGAAATAAGCGGGGGGTTTTTTTTGTTCTTCTGAAATAAAGTTAGGGAAAACAAATAATTTTGTTGTGATCACAGATGAAATTTGTGAATTGAATTGTGAGCTGGATTTCCAACTTGTGATGGGTTTAGAAATACTGATTTGTCTTATTTTATTTTGTAGATGCTTCAGAAACTTGCTCTGTGTTTACCACAAGTTCTGCCAGCCAACTTGAGAGGGGACTTACCTGTTCTTTCATTAGTCGAGCATAACATTATCTTGAACTAATTATTCCTCTCCACATGGCCTTCCTACTGGTGTCAGCTTATCTTCTGCTGACTCATGCTCGGGGTGCTCCTGTTGAGAATGGGGCACTGTTGGAAACACTGAAGTCACAAGTAGGATTATTCAGCAATAAAAGTGAACACTACTCGGCACAGGTGAGACCTCCTGGCACAAACCGACAAATACCTCAGACAATCATCATAGGAGTTCGCAAAGGAGGGACAAGGGCTTTGCTGGAAATGTTGGATATTCATCCTAATATTGTGGTAGCAGCTACAGAAGTCCATTTCTTTGACTGGGATGAAAATTATGTGAAAGGAATAGACTGGTATAGAAGTCTGATGCCATTTTCTTATGGAAATCAAATTACAATTGAGAAAACACCAGGCTATTTTACATCACCACAGGCTCCAAAAAGAATTCATGACATGAATAGCTCCATTAAACTGCTGCTTATTCTAAGAGATCCCACTGAGAGAGTTATATCTGACTATACCCAAGTGTATTACAACAGAGTGGAAAACCACAAGCCTGTTCAGCTTTTTGAAGATATTGTTATTAAGAATGGAGCACTTAATACCAAATACAAAGCTATTCAGAGAAGTCTATATGATGTTCATATGGAAAAGTGGCTTAAGCATTTCAGTTTGGATCAGATTCACATAGTGGATGGCAATACTTTAATCAAGGACCCTCTTCCTGAATTACAAAAAGTTGAAAGATTTCTAAATCTTCCTTCACGAATTATGTCTTCTAATTTTTATTTTAACCAAACCAAGGGATTCTACTGCATTAGAAGTGATGGAAGGGAGAGATGTTTACATGAATCCAAAGGGCGTCCCCACCCTCTTGTTAACAACACTGTTTTAGAGCAACTGTATACTTACTTCAGAGAGCACAATGCAAAATTTTACAGAATGGTTAATCATTCCTTTGACTGGCATTGATGCATTTAGAATCAATGTTTCTTAAAAAGGGCCTGAAACAAACTCTTTCAAACGTGTATTTCTAAACTGTAGAGATTCATATTATGAGAACTTAACATACTGGTTATATGCTTCACTGGAATAACACATCTGTTAATTCACTGAAATGGTACCCTTTCTGTTGGGAAAAAGAAGTTTCATGTATTTGTGTGATTACTGAGAGTCATATTCTGACCTCCTTTCTCTCATCATGCAAATACATTAACTTTAGCAGACTTATTTGTGCTGTTTTGAAAAAAATGACTCCTAATAGCGTAAAAACTGTAAATATTTGAAATGGTGTTATTCTAACTGTTCTGTATTTTTTGTTGTTAGTATTTTTTATATCACGCACAATGATAGTGACATTGATTTCTAGAATTTTTCATACAGTAAGTTAAATTGTATGTTAAAACAGGAGCTTACATAGTGGCTCCAATAAATAATTTATCCTCTGTTAATATGCTGAGGTTCTTAATTGATTAATAATAAAAGGAATCTATTTCACCTATGATTTTGAAAAGGGGAACTAGAAGCTCTGTATATCATTAGTATTAAACCATGCTCTTACTATCTCGGGTTTACCAAAAAAATTTTTCCAAACAAAATAAGAATATGAACTGTTTGAAGAAGCTTTAAGTGAGAGTTCTGAATGTAAAGAACTTAGAATATCCCAGGCTGTTCTTCTGTACAGTTTAAAAAAAGGGGGAGGGGGAACAAAAAATTATTAATATCAGCAACTGTACAAGTATTTAATTAGTTGCTCTTGAATGGAAAACCTCTTCATTAGTACTACCATTTTAATCATGTTTGTATTCTGTGACTAGTTATTCTGTTGTTTTCCTGGCTTTAGCTTACATATCTCCATTGGCAGATTGATTCTTGTTGAAAAAAAAATTGCTTGCCCTCCAAAGCCTGCAGTATTTTTATTTTGGTATTTCTAATGCAGACCATGGGTTGTTCTCAACATTAAAATAACATCTTGTTTTACTGTGTATCTCAGAGACAGTGTTCAATGTGTTAAGTATGTCATACTCAGATTATATATAAAAACCGCACCTATCTATGTCCCTGCACTAGGAATTTTCTTAGTTTTAATTTTTTTTTTTTTGTTTGACAGTATTGTGCTGGTCCCTTCTCCTTTTTCATGTAAACATTTCATTATATATCAATACCAAAGAAGAAAATCAACTTAAAATGTTAAATATGGTGCCAGATGGAACTATAGATGCAGATGTCCTTGTTTGACATTGTACATTGCAATCCAGAAACTCAGGTGCAGCCGCTGGCAGAGCATTCGTCAGCTGGCTTCTCTGAATGCTGGTGAGCTGGGGTTGTGTGTGGGCCCACACTGAGCATCACAGCATCAAACTCCACCTAATCATGGTGAGGATCCTGAACCTGAGTCCTTCTGTCTAGGCCACTGTTCAGCCTACAGGAGTGTATATTCCTAACGTGGGATTCGGTCTTCCAGTTCACAGCCTAAAAGGTATGTATTGCAGCACCAATTTCTAGGCTTCTAATACTTCATGGGGGGAGTACTTAGATGTTAGGCAGGTAGCAGTATTCCACTGAAGCTGCATAGAATCAGACATAGCCAGATTATATGGAAATAGCCTTCATCAAATATTCCCTGTTAAAAATAATATAATTAGTTTATTCTTTATCTCTTCAGCTACTTGCATGTGTATATATGAGGGAATAATTTTTTTTGGTCATATAATTAACCTCTGAAATTATCTTTCTGATGGATGATTATTTACTCCGTCTCTGATTTCTACAGATAGTTATTTACTTCTTCCACCTTTTCGGAGATTGTGGTTTCTTAATTATTAATCCTGATCAGATCTGGGCAGTACTCAGAAGTACAAAGTTGATCTAAATCAGTTGTGGAAATATGAATGTATTTCTTTCAAGTTAGCCAAAACCCAGGATGTTTATGCTGGTCTTAAACCATCTCTACAAGGACATTGGGTAGGCAAACTCTATTAATTACAGTTGTATAGCCTAACGATGCCTTCTTTGTTATTTGTCAAGTAAAAAGTTAACCCAGAAAAATTCTGGACTCTGAATCAGCAGGGTGATTTTCTGTTGGACCAAAACTTCATATTTTGTGGGCACAACATTTTTATCTGATAACAGAAACCCAAAATCCAGATTCCCTGTATTGTTTAACATAGCTTGTTCTTTCTGACCAATGCAGTCTCAGTGATGAACAAAACTCTAATTTCAGAAACACTAATTTCAGAAATACAATATTGCAGGTAGCAACATAGAAGCAGTGTATATCATAGTTTGTAGTTTTTCTTTCAGCATCACTTTCTGTTTCTTATACATTGCAAAACTTTCCCTCTTCTTCTTCTTTTGCTTCTTTTCAATTATGATTCCATTTAACAGAATCAAATAAGAATAAGCTTGGGTTTTGTTTTTGTTGTTTTCAATAAGCTAATTTGAAAACAATGCATACTTTAACAGACATTTCAGGTAGTTGACAGTAATTGGAAAGTTCATGTCTGTATGTCTAATTTCATTTCATAGACTTAGAAGAAAAAAAAACAGGAAAAAGAAAAAATCTAATGTCTTTCTACGTTTATGCTTGCATGCATCAAGTCTTTCTTCTGTGAAGTTTACAGCTAATCTTTAAATGAGTTTAACGCAGGAACAGTTGGCAGAAGCTATATGCATCTTTGAAAATGCAGCTCCCTTTCTGGAATTTACATTTCAAGGACAGCTGATCTGTATGGATTAGTGATTGATATATCTACTTCATTTGTTAGCAGTCTTAATTCCTGCTCAGCGTTTTTGGGAAGGACAGAGTTGATGGAATGAATTCAATTATTATTTTAGAGTTTACTAATACCAGAAGAAATATATTATTCATATTATAATTTGGGTGAGAGGTTGGATATTTTGGTTGTGCATAAATGAAGATTCCCATCTGAAGTTTTGTTAAATGGTCTACAAAGATGCAACTTTACTTTTGCATAACAGAATTCAGTAAATATAGTAGACTGTAATTTCCATCAGTTTCTCGTTTTGTGGTCTGAAAAATATTATCTCATGCAGTCCCGACCTCCATTCTTACTTTCTTCAAAAGATAACCCTCCTTCCCTCATTGTCAGGAGGGAGATCAGATCGATTAAGCCATACTTTAGTAAAAAATACTCAATTTTTGGCACTTGGAATTCAAAACTACACAAATTGTGGGAAGAACTGGAGGCTCACCTTCAGTTTAAAGATGTTATTAACTACACAGTTCTCAGTTTAAGAAATTACAAATATCTCTTATGAATTTCCACAATTGGTAGCAAAGCATAAACTATTCTTCTCCAAATTGGCCATCAAAAGGCTCTCATCTCATTATCTGATACTCAAGAGATGTTTACAGAAATAAATTTCATGTGGGAAGGTTCCTTAAAAAGATCATGCAGTTATTTCAAAGGTTGTTGAGAGCATCTGAAACAGATGATATAGTCATATGTGTAAGACTACCACAGAATTTACGATGATTTGAGCGGCTCTTTGATGTTGTTTTCCATTCCACAAATATTAAACTTTCACTTTAAACACTGTTTCTTTCCTTTTTTAGTTAAAATGCCATAGTTATAGTTGCTTTGATCTCGTATCACTGAGAATTAGCAATATTAAGCAACTGCAGCTGTAATTGGATCAGTTTAGCTTTTGCTACAATGAGCATCATGCTCACACTTAATGCCTAGATGAGTCTAATATTAGTATATTTTTTATATGGGCTATATATAACCTAGAGTACATAAAGAAAAAGCGTTGGGAAACTTAAGAGCTAGGATTTTGCCCCCAAAAGCTGCTAGTACTTGACTAACAGGAAGGAAACAAAGAAGTTCCTCTATTGCACTCACCCACATTACTTTGCCGGGAAGAGGGCTGGATTTTTCATGGTATCTAGCAGCTCAAAGGCCTTAGACTGACTTCTGGTCTTTTCTTTTGCAGTTTAGCCTTGATAGAGAATTTACAGTTCCTCTTAAAGAATACCTGTTAAAGAAGAGACATTTTTTGAGGATCTATAGGCAATATGGTAGAGAACTTTACAGAAGGCATACACTTAGTGCACATCATTGTATGCTGCCACACAACAGCTCCTGCAGTATCCTTTTGATACAAAGACAATAGATAATCCTATGAAATGCATCTAAGAAAGATTAGATTGGCTACTAAAGGAAAGTGCATTCACATACAGAGTTTTCAGTCTTCCTTCACTTTTCAAAAGTGCATCAAAAAGAAATTTAAAAATTGGGATGCTTCCAGCAAGTTTGACTGCTTATTGCCTTTGTCAATTCAGACGCTTTCATGAGTTGGAGAAAAATTTTAAAAGTGTAATAATCCCTATAATTTCTTGTTTAATCTATGTGGTTATAAACAATAACACAGGTTGTCACTTTACCTTACAGAAGCACAGTTTAAAGAAAAAAGAAAGAGAAACACATCCCCCAGTACCTTGATTCATAGTAAGAGTTGCACGATAACAGTACTCACGATATCGTTTCCTTGCAAAGAACATTTAAAATATTTAAGGAAAGATTATACTCCTGTAGATTATTATTTTCCATAGTTGTGGATTTGATCCTTCATTTCCTTTCAAAGTTTGAATTTTATCATAGAAGTGAACAGACACACTGGAATTAAAATCAGTAATAATTTGCCTGGCACACTAATAATTACCAGCAGTTAATGGCTTAATTTCATTACTGGCTAGACAATTTCCACTTTGATTATTTCAAGTTTCAGTGTGACCTACTAAACTGTTTGGCTATTTTAAAAAACAAATTTCAAAGTTAGAACCAACAGTGTATAAAAAGACCCTGTAGTATCACTCTGTGATTACTGAGGAATTAGCATGTCTTTAAGGTTAATTAACAATTAAATGATCTTAGCACAATTCATGAAAAATTTTTGGAAGCCAGGGTACTAACAGAACTGCAAAGTATAAACTAGTACTGGAAGTTCAACCTGCTACTTAGGGAAAATACAACAGGTTAAAAATCAAACTGACATGAATCGTACTATCCTGGTAAAATAGATGTGATGTAAAATGTACAGTATCTCATGTATTAGCCCATGTAACAAGCACTATGAAGTCTATTTTCTGATGCAAAATGGTCTTTCACTATTACATTGTACGTTATTTAGTTCCATTACAAAAACCTCTCAGTAAGTGTCAAAAACATCTTAATGTAAACTCTTTACCACTGGTACAGTTTTTCTCTCAAAGGACATTTCTCTGGTTCTGTATTGTTTCCTCTGAGGTAAACACATGGTTTGAGTCACACTGCAATAAAAGTAGAGAGATATTGTATCAGAATTAAGAATACTAATTTTGGTTTATTACAGTTTCCAGTGAAGAACATTTTTATATGTGGACTTATGATAGTTTAACAATATCTTCATATTTTCTCTCTCTTTATTACATAACATAATTATATTTTTTCTTATTCTGAAGAATGTTACTCTAAACTTTGACATTGTTACTCTAAAACTCTGACTTACGGATTTAAATCAGATGGCAGTAATAAAAGGGAAACACAGGTAATTAAGAATCCATTCCCTTTGCCACTCAGACTGGCCAAGATTTTCTTACTTTCTAACTCTTTTTATGTGAACATTTTGATCCATTCTAAACTGCCTATTAGGAATGTATCAGCCAAACTTGCAAGAGGAACAAATAAGGCAAGGGCAACTAGAATACAATAAAACCTGAGCTGAAGGCCCCCTGCTGCTAAATAATCTGTTGGCATAATATGGCACAGTAACAAATGAAAATTATTATTTGCCTGATAAGACAATGCACAGGAGTAAGTAACATGCTACTCCAGGGATTTGTCTAGATATTCTACATGCCTGAATTAATTTTACGATCGTTAGGCTGAGACATACGTGAATATACATTTTCAAAACACTGTATTTCTTTTGATTAGAGGATACTACAATACTGTAGAACAGGTTGAATGTATTATGTCTATCCTTGGGTGAAATGCTGCAGTGTTATTAAGGCAAATGGGACGGGAAGTAACAGTTCTCTATGTATTGGGCATTTTTAAACTCCTTATGGAAAATTAGCAGCACTAGGTGCAGCAGATTTGTTGTTGATTTGACAAGGACTGTCAGCCTAGAAAAATGCTGTGCAACTGTCATGAGAAGATTGAAGATACCTTTTCTATACTCTGCCAAGATACAAATCTACAGCTCAAGACAAATGACACAGATGGAACACTGTAAACTGCAGGGAGTGCATTGCTGCCCTGAGTGAAGGCTTATAAACAACATATGCTATAGTTACACACGCACATAAGCATCACACATAGCTTGCAAAATTTACTCAGTCTAAAACAAAACCAAGCAGAATCTACAGCTGTGCCCTCAAGTGTTCGTAGTGAAGGGACAGTGAACCAGGGACAACAGTTCCAGTACAAGCTATCTGTAACTTATTACTTGCATTAATAAACAGAAGTATGGGACATACTCTAGGCATCTTCTGTGAACTAGCACCATATACTGCTCTTAATTTTTTCACCTTGCAGACAACAGGTATTGTATTCAAAATAAGCTTAATCTATCATGTGCTTGCCAGACAACCCATGACTGAAGTTCTTTGTCAAGCATACATATGACAAAAATGAATAAAATAGATGCACAGATTTTCTGGAAAAAAATGGCTAATGGGTTGCATACTTAGGGCTTTTTTATGTAACGTGAGCATAGCAGAAGAGCATTTAAGTAAACTATCTTTCATACTTTTAAAAAAATAAACTTTCTCCGTGTTTTCTTCTCCTTTAGAGAGGTAAAAGTCTCTACGTTGTTTAATAATAGACTTGGAATTTTAAAATCCAAAGTCATCTGAGAAGTTTAAAATATTTTGTTGCAGTGTCTAATAAATTACTATTCAAAAGTTACTACATTTTTAGTATCATTAGAAAAGTGTTCACTTTAGTTCTTTCATGCCTTGTGTTACACCCTCCTGCCTCTCCCTTGAAAAAAATATTTTCATAGCAAATGCCCTTTCTGCCAACTGATTTCAACGTTATACAGGCAAATTTCACAATATTAATCACGTGCATTAAAAATACAAAAATTAGGTAGAATGATAGCTAAGTCTTACATTTCCACGTGAGTGGAAAAAAATGGCATACAAAATAAAACTATGGTCACTTAAAATGGTTACCTGCTGAATCATGCTGAGTATCATGTGCTCCAGATCATATAGAGATCAGGGCTTCTTCAGCCATCCGGATGACTATTTGCAACATCTTTTGTGAGTCTGGGAAGAGTGGTTTCCCATTTCCATCAAACAGACATTCAGGCTTCAATCTGAGAAAATCTTTTTTCCAGTTATTAAGGTGCTTGTGTGGAAATGAAGGATTAGGTGCCTTTTTTTCCCTCAAATTACCTGCAGGACAGATTATTGCCAAATTGCAGTATGTATTGCATTGGTAACAGCAAACTAACTTTGGAAGCCCAGTTTAATTTATTTTACTAAGTGCTGAGTCCTCCATTATTGTTGTCCAAAACCCTAGTTGTCACAGATGGTAATTATTCTACACAAATACAGTCCCCAGAAAAGTATTAATTAAATATATTAATCCAGCTTTCTGTAGATACTATTATAGATAAAAATAAGCCAGAAAATACAGAAGGTTGTTATCTTGTTAGGGTCCTTTGTCCATGATTCCTTTTTATCAAATAAGTATTGGGTACAGTGATACATACTTGTATGGCTCCCTATCCTGATCATCTATATATTATGATCAAAGGGAGCAGGATTATGTTACCTCACTTTAAATACTAAGACCCAGGATGTTTATTTCACATAAATGCAGCTTTCCTCTCAGTCATCCACTATCTTTGATTTTCTTCTCTATCTATAAATGCTTCTTTGGGGTTTTGGTTTTGGTTTTTCATCTGCTAATGAATTCTGCCTTTTCTCTTTCATGGAATAAATAGTTTTGATCTTGAGTTTTCCTGACTTGAGAAAATTAAAAGCTGAAACATATACTATGGCTTTCAAAAATAAATAAATTTTGTCTCTATGCTGTGTTAGTATGTCAGGGGATCAGAGTACAGACTTGCAAGCAATTAAGACAAAATAGCTAATCCTAACACACATAGCAAGCATAATGATTGAGGCTATTTTGTGGAGGACAGGAAGAAAATTCACCTTCCGTTTTAAAAAAGTATTTATATCTAACAGAAGCATTTGGATTCATGTGCTCCACTGATGTAAGGTAACACTGGCTTCAGTCAGCTACAGTGACTGCAGTGAAAATACTCTAATTTGTAGCTAAGGATCTACCCCGAACTGCATATATGTAGAGAATGCTACTTCAGTCTTAGGTGGCTGACAAGCAAAATGGAATAACTGTACTTTCTGAAAGATAAGTACTCTTATCACTTAACACACAAATTAAATATTTGATAGTAATGCTAACATAGAAGCTATTTCTCTCTTAATTTGATTTTTTCTGTAGAAATTCTAGTCAGTGAGTGAGTTAACAACAAGCAATAAACTGCATTCTGTAACTTCATATATAAATGAGTATATTTACTGCGGAGAGAGGGGGAAAAAAAAATCCTTTATTTGCATCCCTGGCCTCATTCTGTCAACATATCACCCAGATTGCTGGATACACACAGAGATGCATTCTGGCAATGCTAGGAAGGGACCAGCATTTCCTGCTGTCTATTTTAACTTATTAGTAAGAGGATGATGCTTCTGGCATATCTAAAATAAATTAATATTGGATTAATTCAATTCAAAAAGGTGTCAGGAAAACACATTGCAGATTCACTCGTTACAAACTTGAGACCAATATGTTTAAAAAAGAGTACCATCATAATTATGTTTACATATATAATTGCCTAAAGCTGAGCCAAATGATAGAATATATTCTAACACTTTCCAACATGTCTTCAGAGATGCTTTAGCCACCAGTTCATAAAATAAATATAGTATTTTCAATACTACGAGTAATACAAATAAGTTATTTTAGTTAGTTTTGTCTTACTTTAGAAAGCACTTTATCTGAACTACCAAAAGATCTTTTTATTGTTGCTGATTCAAAGTTGTATTCATAGACCATTTCTTTTTTGTTCACTGATGATCATTTAATTGTTTTGAATATCAAGGAATGACAGTGCAGCAGCATTTTTTAAAGTGGTAATAGGCTGGGAAAGAACTGCCAGACTTTACATAATTGACTTAAATGTAGTACTGGTTGAAAAATGTTATAAGGCTGTATCTTACCAATGCCAAAAGTAAGACCAATAGAAAAGTCTGAATAAACATTTTAGCATTTACAGTACCTTTATGATAGGAAGATCAAAATAAACAAAACAAATCGGAGACTGATTCTGTAGCCTTTGACCAGAAAAAAACCTCCTACCAATAACAGACATGATGCTTGAGCTAAGGCTGCAGATCTGGACCATTGATTTCAATGTGCTGTATTCTGATATTTTATTCACACTACTTGTGTCTTCAATAGGAGCTCTGATACAGTTACATCCTACTCAAGGTAAGTAAACCTGTCAGAATTCCACTACATGTGAGGATGAAGTCGGATTTACTTGTCTTGTAGTCATGACAGGCAGATGAAGTACAGATAGAGTAATAAAGATACCTTTAGCAAAAGAGTCTCAGCATGTTTAGTAGATTGCCCTTTGTGCATTTTACAAGTGAAGAGCATAAAAATCTTACCTCTCTTAAAGTATTTAATATCTTATGATTTAAAATAAGCAAGGCTATTAGCCTCTCAAAGATTCTCAAAAACACTTGGAAGTAAGCTGAAAAAGTCAAATTAATAAGTTTTATAAGCAATGTCCAAGGCAAAGAATGATGACTCTTCAATAAGATTAGAAAATTTCCACAGTCTTTCTTCTTTAGTGAGCTACTTTAAATCATAACTACTGACAGTGAAATAATTACAACTAAAAGTATTGTTGCACAAAGCTTTCCAGTTATAGGTAGAAAGCATATTTTTAAATATACTAAATTTGTGACACATTTGAGCTCTGGAGGGAGAACATTCTCCACACCCAGTACTCCAGAGGAAAAAGTGCTACACACTCCCAGCTTACTCCATTTCAGAAAGCCCTCAGGCGTAAAATCTCTCTCTCCTAACCATCGAGACTGAAGTGGAATACAGGGCATCAGAAGCTCAAAAAATGCCCTTGGGATGCAATCCTCTTGGGACTTTACATATTAACATGAAAAATCTTAAAGCTTGGGCTACCGGGCAGCTGAGACAGATAGCAAAACACTGTGAAAGAGTCATGTTCCCTTCTGTATCTCTCCTTGCAACAATAACACACAACTACATAGTGAACCAGCTTCAGGCAACAGATCATTTAGGCAAGTTGCCCAATATACTACATGTATTTCTTTACTCTGGCTGCCATTTCACGAAGATATGCATCATGACTATCATCAGGGAATTCAAACAGAGCTTGATCTCATTTGCATCGCAATAAAGTTAACAGTGGCTTCAGGTCCTTGAGTTGCAGCCTCTGGTCAATAACAGCATGTAGACTGCACAACCTGCTGCCCTGCAGGAATAGTACCTCATCACAATTCAAAAGGCCTAGGGAAATAACACTTTCTTCAGACCTCCTGCCTGAACCACTCATGATAAATTAGATCTGCAGGGATACTGTCTTAACTAATCTCATCATTTTATCATGTACTTCAGTCATGTAAATGGAAAACAATTGCATGTCTTAGTTGCAACTAGATATAGATTATGCTAATGATAGGCCATCTTGCTCTCAAAGTCTTGATAATTCAGATTGTGCTTTTCACGTAAGTTTAGAAGCCAAACCAGACCCTTGTGAAATACAATGCTAGGCAAAAACATGCAAGGAAATAACAAGGTTCAAAAGCATGTTGGCACCATCTGCTGTCCCAGGTGGCTTTGAAAAATAAGCCAATTCCAAAGAACTGCAAGACTGGAAAAGAAATCACAGGTTTCTTTATACTATTTAGTTTAATTTTACCTTCCGCTTTTAAGCCTTCAGGTGTTCTGATGTGGTATGTCCACGCTTTTCTCTACAACCAGAACACATAGGCATTTTCTTTAATTAAAAATAATAAGCCAAGATACTCACACTAATATATTCCCAAATTTCCAATAGCTGAAACTTTGGAGAAAAAAGAGCAATTACCTTGAGATATGGGAGCTGGCAAAGTTGGAGAGAGATTCATCACACACCTCCTCTTCTTAGCTGATTATCTGGAGAACTACATGGATCCCCAGCACTATCTGGATCTGCAGCATCAGAGAGAAGATGATGCAAAATGTGGTAAGGTAAACAGTTATAAATCACAGGGGACAACCTCTGCTCATCAGATCCTCATTTAGTTTTATGCTAAATGGCATAATTCAAAGCCAAATTCTTCTGCTACTTTAATTGGAATCTGGCTCATAGTAGGAACTTGTAACATTTAGATCAACCTCTATGAAAGAGTTTTGTTAATCTAGGGGATATATTCTTTTGTTGATAATAATCAGTGATACATGTTCTTTATATTCTTTTATTTTACTTATAATGAGACATGCTATTCTTTAAAAAGATTTGTGCAACATGTTTTAAATAAAAACTCCAGATTTTTCATCTCTGCTCTATAGTGTTATTTAGATCACTTAGATTATCTACATTGGATTTGGATTTTGCTGTTACTCAGTCATTAAGCTTTCCTACATGTTTATGCAGAAAGCAGTTAAATCAGAGCAGAGCTATATTCATGCTTCAATACTGTCAGGCATTCTGCCTGTAAGAATGAAGTATAAATTACATAATTTAACAAATGTCTAATTTGATAGCTAATATGATTGTGTTTTCTTGACGAACTATATCTAAAGGTTAGTAAGTGGGTCACGGATGGGAAATACATCAAGTTTGCGTTTATAAACCCATTGACAAATGAAAGATTTATTTTTTTATAAGTGCTGGAAAGCAACTATTTTACAATAATATTTTATTTTATCCTCAACCAAATAGGTGTGCTCTGGCACTTTGTAAAAAATTACTATGTGAAATCTTCTTCTGGTCTTTGAAAGCCAGCAGTGTATATGCTGGTAGATCCTAATCTCCATCCAGTTCACGTCTATTTCAGTTTATCCATACCTCAATCACTGTGACCAAATAACTGAAAAGAAACTAAATTGTTCCAAAGCTTTTTGTGAAGAAGGAGCAGTTTTCTCTTCAAAGCTCCAGGATTAATGGCCAGCTGTGAATTTACTATGCCTTCCTTCAGCAGTAGTTAAGTTGGATACATGTTTAACCGGGGAAGATTTTGCAAAAAGGAAAGGCAAGTGCTGTTGGGACAATTTGTGATGCTATAGAATTTTAAATGAAACTAAAAACATAAAAAAGCCACACTCCCTTTGCCTCTATTGACATGAACCACTGTTAGCATCCTTTCCATACATAATCCTGCACCAATTAATACATAGTCTCAAAGACTGTATAATTCCCTAAGCAGTTCCCTGAACTGTGCAAATGAAGCACAGCCACACTGTGGCTACACATCTGCTACAGGCAAAACATCCCCATGGACAGGTAGCCTGTTCTCGGTGGTGGTGTATCAGTGGTCTGGTCTACTGATAAACCTTGACAAAGAAAAATGGAACAAAAAATAAATTCTCTTCCAAACTTCTTTAAAGCAATGCATTCATGTGTTTCAATTACAAGGGTGGGGGAACTAAACTATTGGGAACACCTGAGAAGGGAGAGAGAAAAGAACATGCATTTATTTACTCCAAAAGCAGACATTCAAGAGAGCTTCTGTACAGAGAGAATTTCAAACTGCACAGTAGAAGTCAACATTAGAAGCATTCCCATCATACATGGGGCATATAAAACAGTGCCTATGTTTAATGCAGAAAAAGTTAAAATTTATTGTGGCAAGATGCAGATTTACTTAGCTGCTGGGTGGGTATCAGCAAATGCTAAATAGATCTTTATTTTAGAAAAGAAATAATATGTTAAACAGTAAAGAAAAAAAATGACGTATTATATAAGGAGAACATAAATAAAGTGGGGTACTCTTTCTCATGTATTTTACGTAAATAGTTTGAGTGTACTGAATCTCATCCACTACGTTGTTATTTTTAGGTGTTAGATGATTATTTTCCTCTCGAGATCAATCCATGTTGTTTGAATGCTCATTGTAGTATAACTAGAATACTCATGGTTTTAGAAATATTCCATATTATAAGAATTATCTCTCAAACTTATTTTATATAATGTGCTTCTAATGCTAGAAAATGACAATATGAACATTATCAAACATGTTGAATGAGATGCTGAGCCAATTCTTCAGACGAACTAAAGCCATGGTGGCTGTTCTTGGATTTTAAAGATACATCTTAGATGTGTGAGTTTCACCCAGTTAATTGGAATGACTAGCAGCCTGAGCTGACAGCTACAATTACGTTTTTTTCCTGCCACAGCAATAGTTTCTTATTTTTCTAGAGGTAGTTGCTTGTGTTTCTTGTGGGAAAACAAAAAAGAAAAAATGGCACTTCAGAATTATTTTTTCTTGAAGAAATACTACCTGTTTGCATTTGACTAAAGCTAAGTTTTAATCACAAATATCTAATTTATTCAAGTATTTTTGTGCCTATTAACCTTACTCATCAGTGTCACACAGGCATTCAGGATTTTCTGTGTGGCTGAAAAGAGCCTGGCACTAAACATGGATTTTTTTTTTTTTAGTTCATGTAAGAGTGCAGTGTGTATTTCTAAATAAGTATTTTAAAATTTGTTAATTCTATGTAAGTATAAGGAGAACTGGTACTGACTGTAAGCTCAGTAGATTTTTCAGATGTCTATTTAAAATTCAAGTGTGTGTATATGTGAATATCAGGGTCTATGTCTATAAAAAGCCTCTTTAAATGTTCAAAATCCTAATTACTTTTTCAAAAGATTCCTGGGGATTCTTTCATTCAGATCACCTTTCAATTTTTAATTTACTTTGTTAAAATCTTGATAAATCATCATATTGCCAACTTCTCTATCTTGAATTCATTAACATATCAGAAGACAATTTATCAGTCACATCTCATATATTGCTTCTCATACATCAATTTGTCATTTCTCTGCTTTTGTTCTCCTTTGTATGAACTAAGAAAATCTTACCTCATTTCAAATTTTTGTTAATCCAGGACATCTCAATTGCAACTATTTAAAGTAATCTAAATGCTTAAAATAGCTAAGTTTATGTATTCCAAATTGTAAAACTTTTTTTGCTTGATAGATGGAAAGTATTCTGAACTACTGAAGTCTAGAAAAAAGGTTAAAATTAAAATTCATCAATGCTGTCAAAATCTTGCAATAAGGGATTAATAACTGTCTACACACAGCTAAGAACCACTTAGCTCTAATAGTATTAACAGTGTTGATATAGCAAGACTTCTGTTTTCTGTGCAGTCTTGGACAAGTCACTTAAGCCTCCCTGAATCCCAGAGCTTTTCTGTAGGACATCGATCAGAAGGATAGAATAGTGCCCTAAGTAAACACTCTCCTTCCAGCATGCATAAGGCACTATGGAACAACTACAGGTTGCCCCCCTTAGAAAACACAGTGTTCCTATTTCATAGAAGTGTAGCAAAGATGAATCATTCAAGATTGTAAGGCAATCAGGCACACAAAAGATCTAAAGTGGACAGATAAGTAACCACACATGTCTGAACTGATATGATCAAAGTGATACTAAAAATGCTTTTGGTAGCTGGCCATCTGCCACTGTTAGAAGCTAGGCTCTCATCTGCACTTACATTCAGGTGAAATACATCGTGTCAAACTGCATCTACACCTTTTCTAAGTTTTCCCTGACAGGAAAGAGCTACTGCATAAATGAGATTCAATCTTAAAACACAAGGTATTTTCTGCAGGAACAGCAGTATATTTTACAAAATTCGGTTAGAGTATGCAAATTATCCTTAGATAGGTGAGAACTCTATGTAGATTAACAGCAATTGGAAAGTCAGTAAGACTTTATGTCAGTTAAACATATTGTCTGAATTTTGAAAAACACAAACCAGCCAACTATTGTGCACAATGGTTTTAGCAGATCCAAAATAGTCTCATGTTATAACTGTAATATAAACAGAAGGCTGATCCATAAATATCTGATGAAATCCAACACTGAGGATAATAAAAGCTATATGATGTTGTAATAGTATTTTTGCAGGAGTGAATATAGAAAAAATTGTGGAATGAATACACCACCTAGAAGCAGAAGATGCTGTCGATAATCTCTCTTAACGTTTTGCAAGACTGCAACTATAAAAGACAGTTGTGAGCAACTGTGAGCAATGATCAATATGAGATTCATCCCATTTAAGTTGCTTACACTGTAGCTACCTGCATGTAAGCTTATTGTATAGATTTGTTCAGTAAGAAGTAACATGCAGCAGGGGAAGAAATATTCACCTGTAGAACATAGTTTATCTGATCTATTTTAGACATCTATGCAAGATAATACAAAGTATGCCCTAAAAGTATCTATTTCCATTCACTGAAATCTTCAAAAGAGTTAACATTTGCAAATATTTACAGTGCAAGCATTCAAGTTTGGACAAAAGAATCTTACCCAAATTGCTGTAAATGACAAGACCAAATGAAAAGTGTTTATCTGTAAACCTGGATGCAACTGTATTCATCACCACTCTGGCAACCAAAAAAGCTGTTGTGGCCATAAATAATTGTAGGAGTTCAAGTAGAGTTATTATCTTTAATTCATATACCTCCTGGTTTTTTATATGCCATTATGCTCTAGGTGCTTGTTCTTGAACTCGTATCTGATTCATTTAGTAGTCTTCTGGAAAGTACTCAAAGGGAAAATTTTCTACTAATTGCTGTTAATGAACCCTTAAAAGGTGGCTACAGTCAGCTCCTGACTTGTCTCAGTGACCTCCTGAAACAGCAAATGCCAATGAATGATTATACTCCACAAAAACAAACAAACAAACAACAAACAAAAAAACACCACCAAACAAAAAAAAAACAAACAAAAAACACAAAAAACCCATATCCCTTTGTCCTTTAATTTCACTTTATCTCCTTACTTCATACTTTGAGGTAGGGTTAAAAAGAAGACAGTAGTCATGTATTACTAATCTTCTCACCTCAATCAAATCCCTATTATTCACCTTATTCAAACTGAATTATCCTGATTCTTTTCAATCTCTCTTTGTTCCTATAGAAGTACTTCTGTACCTTTAATCATTTCCTTAGCACCTATCTGGACTCTTTCAGTCTCAGCTTTATCTTTCTTAGGCAGCTGTCAAAGAAGGCACTGGGATCACAAACATGTACAGAAATAAGAGTAGCAGTTCCTTACATAGGCTTCCTCAGATTGCCAGTGAGCCTGTGCACTTGTTCATTCCTTTAACTTAAAAACCAAGATGTTCTTGTGTCAGTTTATAGACGATAAACCATCTCCTAGATTACACAATAATATGAGGTAGAATTTGTGAAAGTTTCAAATAACAACACAAACTTACAATGTCTTGTAAATATAATGTAGTCATGAAAAAAGAGCGTCAGTCTGCCAAAGCAAGTATTTTACAACTCCAGGGGAGTACTGTGGGATAATATTGCAAATTGTTTGATAGAAAATACAAGCCTAACAGTCACAGAATCGAGAGCAAGTATAAAGAACCAAATGAGTTAAGAGAAAAGAACAAGTCACAGGAGAAAGAAAAAAAAAAAAAAAAAGTAGAAAATTAATTGATCTAGAGAATCTGCCTAGGTGGAATGGGGAAGAGAGGTAGGAGCAAGATACTTCAAGAGATCAGGGATATTTTACTCTGGCAAAAGTATCAGAGAAAATTCATTCCCACAAAGCCTATATAAAATTTCGTTCTGAATCCTATGAAGTTTGTCTCAGAGGCAGACATCCTTTCTGCCCTTTCCCCTTCCTGCCGAAGAAATGCACAATGAGACCTTTTAGTCCTTTATATCAAGTTGGATGTCAAGAAAAAATCATTAAGGAAAAACTTTTCCTGGACAAAAACTGTCTTGTTTAGTTGTTGGTCAGAAAAAAAGGACAGAGGCAGCATAATGCAACTGACTGATCTTGGGAGTAAATCCATCACTTAAACTCCTACACATTTTTCATATAGCATTGATAGAGTATTTGGACCAAATTAATGTAACTGTTGATATCAACCTAGTTACATGAGAGATACGTGTGAGTCACATTTTCTTGAAAAATTTGCAGCTATTTCAAGTCAAAGAAAAAAAGAAGAGATTAAGCATTCCATCAGAAAGTTTCTTATAAAATTCTGCATGACCGCAGGAAAGAAAAAAAAATGTTTTCAAAGAACTGAAAAATCTTTAGGAATATAGATAAGCCAAGTTCACCAAGGCAATCATTCTCTTTCAATCAAAGGTTTTTAAATGTTTTTTTAGAAAAATTTTGTAGCACCAGGACGACATCAAGTGGCTACTCAAGCCCATTACTCCACGCTTGCTAGAAACAGTCATTGTGACATCTTCTTAATAAGCTATTCCTACTGTGTGAACACAATTGTAGTACCAACAACTGCCTTTATTTGAAATTCAATTTTTGCATGTCTTAATTTCAAGTCCTCTGTGCTTTCCTCAAGCCTCTCTCCAGAATTACTAAATCTAGAAGCCTTCCAACTCATTAAATGAATCTCTTTTTCTGATTTCCAGGATTGAAAGGTATTAGATGAAATATAGATGGTTTTGGATTTAACAGGTTTATTAAACTTTGTAATAACTGGAATAATTAGGTTTAGCTGGTCAGACTTTAACTAGAGGGAAAGAAATTCATCTAATATCAGACAGACAGACAGTATTACCAAGTGAGTCTTGTGTACTCAAGTAATAAAGAAAAAAAAATATTCCCAACCTCCCCACCAACTAGTGCCCTAAACAAATATAAATATTATCAGTTTTCAAAGTGTCTGTTTCCGTTCTTTCTCTTGCTCTCCCAGTGTCCTATATGAATTTATTGAGGGCTAAATGTCTTCCACATTCCTTTTGTTTTTTATTTTTCCCCCAGTCTAAATATACTTGAAAAAATTACCCACTCTGAAGCTGCCTTACAAATATACCCACAAGAGTTTTGTCCAAACATTGTCTTGGCAGCAGTTTCTACTCTGCTTGCATGTCAACCAATATCTTCATTCAAATACTCAAATGACACCAAGCTGTCAAGTTCTGCCAAGAGTTCCTCTAAGTTATGTTGTCACGTTTTTATTTAAAAGCTCTGATTGACTCTTGTAAAGATGTTTTTATCTGCAATGGAGCCCACAGTAAGCAGATCAGTGCTAATTCCTGGAAAAGTAAGCCTTAAGGAAGCTACTCGTCTAGAAGAACTAGGCTGCCCTTCAGAGTCTGATGATCATTCAAATGCCCTCAGGGACTCTTTTAACAAGACAGTCATGTTGTCCTGTCTGAGCTTTGGATTTCAGAACTAGACTTGATGAGGAATGACAGCTCTTAGTCATGGCAGACTCTGGAACTAATAAACTACTTTTAGATGACAGACAGAAAACCTGCTCTATTTAATCTGTGATTTATGGTACGGGGTATAATACACATTTTTTAAAAGTATTTGTCCCTTAAATATTTATGTGTTTTTTGCCTCAATAATCTATTCATATTGAAAGTAGTTTTAGAACAATATAAGCACTATGATTGTAGGCATTGTCAGGATTAATTTAACTAGTGTTACAGTACTAGTAACTTAGTAATCACCAGGGGCAACATAAATGCTTGATATTGTTTTCACTGAAAGTCACGGTAAGATGCATGGGTTTTGACAGGAATAGTCTTGTGGTCCTAACATTCTAAGTACTTTATTTTTGAATTTTTAAAATATTTCCTTTTAGTAAAACACTGAAAATTCAAGCATCTATAAAGCTCAGGCCATTATCCCTTTCAAGACTTCAAACTGTTGCTAGCAGCTTAGTCTTACAAGTAACTGGCCAAGTGTATCACTGAAGTGGCTCAGTTGGCTTTTCCTTGTGGTATTTCCTTTCCAAAAGTATGTCCACCTTTGGTAGCTTTACCAATTAATTTTCTTTCTTTGCCACAAGATCAAAAGGATGTTTGTTCATTACTGCTTTGATTTTTCTTCGCCTAGAATATTGTTGGCCTTTCACTTTTAGGACAAACTAGAAAATGAACTGTAAGCTTTGAAAGTATATTTGATTGTCATGATGCACAGATAAGAAATCATGTCCCTATTTCAGTCATAAACCAAAAATAAAGAATACAGAATTAAGCACTAACCAAGAGACATCATTAAGTCATTGGCTGTAGAACACTGTCAGAGAACGGAAACATGGGGCACTCATCGAAAGCACTTTATACACATTACTTCAAGTAGTATTTTATAAATAGCTATGAGCATTAAATCGTCATACCACAAAACCTAGAAGATAGACAAGGCATCTTATTTCTTAATAAAGGACAGATATAATCAGTTAGAAAACCCATTCTTGTTGTCAGATGCATGTTCCAGTTTTTGTAAAAAATTTTTCAGAGCTTTCATTTATTTTCTCTAAATTAAGGCTAATAGTGTGCATGTATCAGGCAGAGAGCATGAGCAAACACAAGAACAGAGAAGAGCAAGAGCACGTGTGCACACAGAAACTGCTGAAATTCATTTCCCATAGGCTGGAGCTACAATGATGGAAATTATCTCACAACAAACAACTGTAGCTACTTAAGAATCTCTATTTGGGTTCCTTTCTAACAATAATTCAACATGTTTGCTGATACTGACATCATTGGGAAATTCAAACTTTTCCAAGTAAAGAAGCAAAGGAACAAAGGAATTGTAATGCAGCATTCAGCATAATGCCGGAGAGAGATGCTTTCTTTCCAAATTCCAAAATAATTTGCTTCCTCATTTTCTGTTGGCACAGAAAACACTGAGGAAGAAAATGTGGTCTGAGTACCAAACAGGATGTTTGGGTACCTTCCTTTTTAAGGATGGGAAAGGACTTTTACTGGCAGACAAAAGGAAAAAAAATAATCAGAGAAGTTGAAACAATGGGGAAAAAATAAGTTACTGAAGCAATCATTTTGAATGCTAAGTGCTCTGTAAACATGATGATTACTTTGTTTTGATTTAATTGTTTTAATAAGAAAATATCCAAAAGCCCAAATAAAAATATGTTAATGCATTATCACCTAGCAATTTGGGGCTTATTTTAGGTTTATTTTTCTGAGAGTCAGATCCTTACCTGATGGAAATTCACATAGTTCCACTAACTTAGCTGTAACCAGCTGAAGTTTCATGAGCTATGGCCTAGCATCAACAGGAAACATACAACTTTTATGACTGCAGTACCTGCCACAATGATAACAAATGACTTTTTCCTCTCTGATGCAGATTGCTATTACAACTTCAGGTATAATTAGTCTCAAAGGAGGAAAAGGGAAGAGGAAAACTTTTTAAATCTATTTCTTGTCCTACTGACATCTAACCATCAAGAATGCTTATGCCATTGCTTAGTCAACTGCAGGCAAATGAAAAGCTTCACAAATAGCATAATACAGGATTAGACTCTTTAATTGACAGATCTATGTTTTCCTTCTGTTACTGGCATACTGGTAGCTCCAGCTAAGCTTGGCCCTAGAGATCTCACACCTAAATGCTCAATCAATGCTTTTATAGCATCTTCCTTTGGCAGCTAGTCTTGTTTCCTCATCTTATATGCCATCTTTTTGCATTAAGAAGCCATAGCTTGCTATCTAGTGTTGGCAATAGTCTGGTTTTGAGCAGGAGGTTGGACTAGATCACACTCAAAAGTCTCTTGCAACCAATATTTCCAAGATTCTGTGAGTACATACTTGCACTAAGTATTGATTTCTAAACTGATAGTAAATGTTACGTGAAAAACAGTACATAAAATAATTGGGTTTTAGTGCAATTTACTTATCAGAATACAGTCAATATTAGTTTTGGAAGCCACAGGATACCACTTCCACTTAGTAATCAATGGTCATTATCTCAGCAAAAAGTTATTTTGACAAAAATTTTGGTGCTTACACTGAACTGTGATTATTTAAAGGAAAATATTTTATTTGAAGAACTATACCGTGTTGCTTCTTAATATCTTAAGAAAGAGAAAGATGATAATTTGAGGCCCTAAATGTTGATTATTGGCTGGTATCATCTGGTGAAACACATAGACATTTTAATAGTTATTAAGACAGGCAAAAAGATGTTTTATATTTTCTATATCATGGGAAAGCAATCAGACCAAATCACTTTATTTGGCCACAAAGGATTAAATTCCCTACTCCTTTACATTTCATCACAATAATTTACACCTATTCAAAGGGTATGCAAATTGTTACCAAACCAGACTGGTTTCATTTAACACCTAATTTCACTCTGCATATATGCAAATTAATACATGAGGTGCAAACCAGTGGAGAATTAGGATTCAAGGCAGAAAATTATTGTCTGGTGATTAAAATTTCATAATACACTTACAGAATGAGAGTTCATCTGAGGCAATTCCTACAACTAAGCACACATGAAGATATTTGAAACTCTTAGTTCTGTCACCTGTCAAGAGGACAGAGGTTTGGGTTAGCCCAAGGATGTAAACTAAATAGGAGTTACTCCCAGATGAGTGTCCAGAAATAACTTTTCATGGCTGTCTCCAACTCTTTACCACTGGGATGTCCTAGGCAAACTAGGCAGCAAAAACAAAGTACAGCAGAACTTAGGAGCCCAAGCTTCCTTGTGGACTTTGCCTCCAGACCTGAAGAAATTAAGTACTACCAGAGTCAAAGCAGTCTGAACACAAAGGAAATTTATTTTTACTTAATTTAATTTATTGCCAATTAATAAAAACTTCTAATCACTGATTCAGGTACTGGGAAAAAAAAAACACGTAAGTAGTTAAACAAAAACTTACAGACACATTTTTCTTGCCTCTTCGCCAGGCTCAGCTCAAGCCAAACTCCCCTTGCATGTCTCAACTTCCTTTATTTTCACCATGAGTTATGTTCTGTCCATCTCAATTACCTCAGGGAGGTGACCAGCAGTGCAGGATGCTGGCATGAGGTGTGTAATGGTTTCTTTCTGCAACCCATTTCCTGAGCTAGGAGAATGAGGTACACAAACAATGAATGAAAGTAAAAGCAAGAAGAAATTTGTGTTACAGGAACATCCAGTCACCAGTACTTGTAAGGAATAACGAAGCTTTCCCCTGGGAAGACTTAAGTTGGCACAAGGCTGCTCTAGTTTTTTTGTCCTTCTTTAAAGTACCAAAAGAAAAGGTAAAGTCCCTATAAAATAGCTGTCATGCAAATTTGCTGCAAGCACAGTATGAACCCCAGCAGGCAGATTCCAAGGTAAAGGTGAAAAAGGACTTGGCTTCAAACTTAAAAGCTACAAGAAAAGCCTGTAGGATGCTGAATGAGAGCTAAAAGGCTGTCCTGCAGCTGGATGTAAAGAAATGTCAACCTCAGAAAAAGTGAAGGTCTTTCTATAAAGGGAAAGAACGTTTTACACAGTGTAGAAGACAATGAGAGAAACAGAATAGATAGCAAATAGCTGGTGTAATCATCAGGCCATGAAAAAGCTAAACAGTCATAAAATTAATTTGCAGTTTCCACACTAACAGGAGTGATTATATGCTCTAATATGAAGCACTTAATTTGGGTGCTTAAACTAAGAAACCAAATTTCTCTGCAGAAACACAGAAGCTTCCTGGACTATAACACCCAAGCATTAATTTTCTTTTTGCTGCCCTACAAAGAAAACATAAGGCTGTGCTTTTGACCCTACATCTGCTTCAAAAGGCAGGCACCTGATATCATTTTATTCTTTCTCACTAACAAAATGAAACTGACATCTAGTGGCAACACCTCGACAGCAATGACCTCCAGGAATTTTTGCTACTGATTTCTTCATTGCCAGGATTTCACTCATTCATGGCAGAATAATGTGAAAATTTTCAAGAATTATATTTACATCAGGAGAGTCAGTCTACATGGAAGAACACAAGATTGTGCTGATATATCCGTGCTAACTCAGGTTCCAAATGCAATAGAGATGAATTACTGCATTATTCTGCCCTGGACAATTTACTCTGCTTTATCAGCAAAGCAGCTAGCCTAAGAAAACATTCATCTTGTAAAGCTATAGTGCTTTTGAGATCTAAGCAAGTACGCAGTGCTGCATTGTGCCGTGTCAATGCTTGCCAACAGCTGAATTTACGTGAAAATAGGGAGGTCATTCTATGCTGATTTCTCTTATTTAAGTGAGAATTGATTGGTTGAACACATACCAGAAATGACTGAGGAGAAAAAAAGAAAAGAAATTGGAAGATTACTACAACTAGTATGTCCATTTAGTTATGTATATATGCCTATGAATGGTTACAGCTGAGTGGCAATGGATGAGGAGATTTTACAGTCTCTCTGCTACTTCCTCATCAATTATCACAAATTGCATGCTGTACAGAACTGAGCAAGGAGGAAGACTGTACAGTCTAATTCATGCAGGTGATACATTTTGAACAACCATTTTTGCCTATTTATATTTTCAGTTTGTCTTTTATGTCACCATAAAAGATAGGACTGTATCCAGGAAACAACTCTGGAGGAAGAGGTGAGTTATCTACTCTAAAATTCAGCACCCAGCCAATGTTAAATAGCCCATGTCTTTTGAACCCTGAAGTTCATTGCTACAGAATGTTGGGTCTCTAAGCAATGAAGAAAGAAAATTACTGAAACTGTAATCAATGGATGTAAAAAGTAAAGTCTCAATACGAAAATTTTCTTCTGACTGTATGTTAGATGCTGGTTTTGTCTATTACTTTGGGTTCAAGAGCCAGTGCCTATAGTAAAACAATACATATTTCAGTTTTTCTAATTAATAGACTATACAACATCTAGCATAAATTTTAAAAAAGATACTATAAAAGATACTTATTTCTCTCTCTAGAAAATATAAACGGATAGTGTAATCATTGGCCATCTCAGGCAAATATAAATTTATCATAGGCGTAGGTCTGGGACTAAAACCATTCGTGCAGCGTTGATGGTGAAAATATTCATGAAAATATGCCATGTCACCATTTTTTCTGCAGCTTCTCTGGAACTAATGCACATCTATACTGATAATTTTGACATACGAGATAATGCAGACTGGCTTCATCTTACTAATTACAGTTTGCAGTGTCAGACCCATGCCAGTGAGGAAATCAACAGTTGAATAAATAGTGCAAAACTCTTCATACTCCTGTCATGGGAAAACAAAAGATAGTACAACATATATATCAAATTAGGGTAGGCATGAAAGAGACCATGAATCTTTAAGTATGAACCTTAAAATTTACAACAAAGATCGTGATAAAGAGCAAAAGACACGAAGACCCTGTGGTGACAGAGGCAGGGCAAGATTATAGTATTTAAACATTAAAAAGTTCATAATATTTAAATATAAACGAAACTATATCCTCCTCAAAGTAAACTGCAGTGTCAATACAAATCAGAATTACAGTACAGGTTCTGGGGCTCAGACATCCTGCTTCTTGTTTAAGGAGAGTTCTGTTTATACATGTTAAATATCAAAACCAAATGAACCTCTCTTTCTAGTCTGTTTTTTATTCTCACTAATCTCTTGCTGTTCTAATTTACAGGACCTCAAGCTATCCTAAATTTGTCCTATTTTTTCAGTGTTTTAACTAAATTCACCTTAATGACAGCAAAAAGAATAGCAAAAACTTTTTTTAAGCAAATCAACCCAGGACTTTGCGGAGCTGGCAGATCTTCCTGAGCTCTCACAGCTTTAATTTTAACACTGAAAGGCTAATCAAGTTGCATTTTGAAACTCTGTGAAATGTTCCTGCTGGTAACTACATACTGGTTTTTATAGGGGAAGGGAGAAATATTTGTGTAGAGCCTTCTTATCTAAACTTGGCAGAATGCCTTTCTGCTATTAAAAGTCCACTTAAAGGCTTACTTCTATTCACTTTCAATTTTGTTAAGGTCATTATGCTCAAATGAAAGCAGGTTCATTGCCCAACTTGAGCTCTTCTCAAGAAATTCAGCTTGGATCTCGGAATATACACAAAGCAGACATCTAACAATAGAAGTATTTAAAAAAATAGCTTAATTTTCTGAAAACCCTACAGTAAACAGAAAAACTCTGTACACTATAACATTAATGTGAAGCATGTTTAAGGAGCAAAAGCCAATTGAACTGTCTTTTGAGTCACAAATATTGCAATATTTGAATGAGACAGCTACTCAGATATTGTAAATGAATTGATTCTTCTATATGCCAGGAAGCATGTGTTCTTTGACTTTCACATCCTTAATGATCTATAATATGGACATAAAACACAAAAGACCTATCTGGTTTGATTATGAAATTCTCAGAAGGAGAACAACCAAACTGATGAATGTAATTATAAACATTTCTTGCATCCTCCCACTAATTTTATTCAAGAAAAAAAAAAAATAGTGGAAAAATCTGAAATTTAATTTAATGTTACTAGGACATTTTCCAGCAGAACTAGTTAGCATATTTCTGGCTTCTTTTAAGAAATAAGAAAAAAACGGGAAAAAACAAACAAACAAACAAACCAAACAACAACAACAACAAACAGTAGCTCTCTCAGCTCTGTGTATGTTGTTAACTGAAAACACAGACAGTAACCCAGAATTTGTCTTTGTTTATTCTATGTTTACTTGGGACTGAATCTCAGTCTTGTCCTACTTGGCTCTTACAACGGCTCTTACTTAATCTGCTCCTGGTGCAGTTATTGGAGGCATCCTCTTAAGTTTGAGGACTGATTTTACTACCTGTACTCAGGCTGATTAATACCTTTCAAATTGCTACTTGTGGAAGAAAGCAGTATTCAGATACAAGCAGACAGACAGAAGCTGAGTCTTATCTAATCTTTAGTGCAATTGAAGTCTATTGAAAAGGGTAGTGGTAATATTCTTTTGTCCCTCAAACACAGAGATACTGTGCATAACACCTGAGATATGGGAAGAAAGGCTGCTGTGTCAGTGTTAATTCATTGTGAATAATACAAAAAGTGAGATGTTGCCTGTGGCTGAGCACACAGAGGATCTATTCTATAGGAGACTGGAAATGAAGTGTTTGCTTTAAAATTCTCCAGCCTGTAAGCTACCCAGTTAAAAGTTTATTACAAATCAGGATGTTGATATAGATTCAGTGTCTTCTTGACTGCCTCAGAACAGCTAAAATAGTCTACTTTTTTCTCCTTTCCAAAAAAAATATATGTAGCTTTTCTATTTTCTTCTACAAGTTATACCATCTCTTCTCATTGGAAGAAAAATGAGTGTAGTGAACAAAGTAGGGAAGATAAGGAAAGTTTTTTGGGTGGCTAAGTGAGAACAAGAGGAGAGCAGGAGAGATCAAGGAACATTAGAAAAGAGACCCAGAATGTGTATGGGATAGCATTTAACGTACTGGAATTTGGAAACAAATAAACAAACAAAGTATTGCAATTTTTTAACAATATTAATGTTAAGTTCCAATAGCTTCTCAGTAGGTCTCTAGACCAATCTCCAGTTCAAAGCAAGGTCAGCTTTGAACAGCTGAGGCTGTCCTACCAGGTTTCTCAGGGCTTATCCAGTTGGGCTCTTAAAACCTGCAAGAATGAAGCTGCATGATCTCACAATTCTTGACAGTCCTCACGGTCAAAAGTTTTTCTTTATATCAGGTCAGAACTTCTTCTTTCAACTCATGTCTGTTTTCTCTCATCTACCTACCATGGACCACTCTGAAGGGCCTGGGTCCAGCTTGGAAACCTTGAAGTATGAAGCTGCTCTTAGGTCCCCATGAAGTCTTCTCCAAAGTGAAGAAACTGAGTTCTCTCAGCCTGTCCTCTTAGGGAATGAGCTCCAAACCATTTCTGACAATCTTAGTGGCCATCCACTGGACTTGCTTCAATTTATCAATGTCTTCCTTGTATTGGAGGACCAAAAACTGGACACAATATTCTAGATGTGGTCTACTGAGTAGAGGGGGATAATCACTTCCTTTGAGGTACTGGCTATGCTTCTGCATCTACATGCAACCAATGGTTTTCTAACCCGGGGAACTCTGCTAGAAGTTGTGGCCAAATTACTTCTCCTTTTCCAGTGTTTCAAAGGAGCTCTACAGTGTATTTGTGATGGATTATTTTCAGTTTCCAGTGACTATGTCATATCTGTGTCAGGTTACAGTGGTGACATAGTACAGCCATTGATTAATAAATACACAGAAAACTAAGCTTGCTGTTAATTCAGTTAATGGCTTAAATTACTAAATTGATTTCATAATCACTGTATTTGTTTCCTCCATGCCATCACAACTTTTTCTACAATTTTCTTGTTTTAAGCTTATTTAAATCCTACAGATATTTTACATGTTTCAATTTACATATTATCCAATCAGATTCTGGAACAGCATCTGCCTCCTGCTTATAACAGTTTGTATTCACTAGTTCCTTTCCTGTCTTCTAGGTTCTGGGTCTTACTACATCAGAAACAGCCACTTGGGACATTGGGCATCTAACTTCCTGGCTGTTTATGCCAACCAGATAGAACAACGTGAATATTCTAATAGGATCCTCAAAGCTCTAGAAAGCTTTGCAAATGGCCTTTTGTAGTATCTTACATCCTGTTAATAGACCTATGAATTATCATAATTTGTACCTGGCTTGGATTTAGACATAGCAGAATGGCATACCTAACATTTATATTTAGATTTTATATTAAGAGATTAAAAATAAAACCCTGATATGCTTTAGATGGCTATTTCATTTCAGTTGGCTGTTACTGCCATCTAGTGATATAATTCACAGTCATCAAAATTTTCCATTTGGAAATTACATTGCATCAGATGTATGTGGAAAGATGCAACCATATTCTAAAATCTATGCTTCATTTACTTGCTAATGTACTGGCCTGTGCTGGCATGCAGTTATGTGTATATTCAGTTTTGAAAGTTAATGTTTTTCCTGTCTTCCCTATAAGCATGCACTTGAAGACCCAGATACTTGCCTAAGAATAAAACTGTTCAGAGCCATCATAGTGGTTTATAATGTATGCAGCTCCTTCTCTTCTGGCAAATTTACCTTGAACAGGCCATATTATTTATGACTGCAGTGGTTGTAAGTAAATTTTTCATAATTATCTATGTGAATATAAATTATTAAAATAATAATGGTCAAGTAAAGGGAGCCAATTTCTTCCTCTTTTCAGTGAACAGAAAGTGTCCCATCATTGTATTCAAAGTAATCACTTCCCAGATCTCCTACGTGCCTAACATGAGACCGTGAAGTGAGAAAACACCTAAGGGTGAAAACTGACTCCTAGGATATTGCCAGAGGCTGAAGTTCAAATGAGAATAAGGCACACAATCTTAATCATGAGGGTAAATTGCCTATTAGAAACATCTATTATTTGTCTGTGATTTGATGTCTTTAAATTAAGATTAGACTTTCTAAATAATTTGCTAGAGCTCAAATTGACAATTTAATTTGTGTGAAAAGATGGGGGTTTATAACCATCTGGTTTTAATGCCTGAGTAGCAAACTGCTTAGTGATTTTCAGTATTATGTGCATTTATCTTTTTTTCTTAATTAGATTATCTCACTTCCTTGCGTGGTCACCCAATTTGCAGTGCTCCTGAGTTTAAATCAATTTATTCATTGAACATAAAAAGATATAAACCAAATAAAACAAAACCAATATCTAAGAATCTCAGCCTTGACATAATCACATCAACCATAATTGAATGGCACATGAAAAGCCTTTCCACATAATTCTACCATAGGACAGTTCAGACTTTGACCGTAGCTTATCACAAGTGCCTGGAATACAGACCAAGCACTGAGGGTTCAGTCACAGTGAGCTCTGTTAACATTTTCTTCACAGGTTGATCTTTATGTTTCTCCACGTACTGCTACAGGCCTCTAGGGCGTATTTTTATACTTGTTTTGATGTCTCTCCTTCATATCTCCCCTAGCTCTGTCACAGAAAAACCTTTCTACAAGTGTTGCTTCAACTCAGCTGAACAAGCTCTATGTGATCTGCTTCAAAGGTGAATAACAAGGCAACAAAATAGACCATATATGCACTTTATTGAAGAACCTGTTCTCATCAGCATCAATTTAGAGGAATATTTAGCCTACATATGTTAAACATACAGTCTGTGGAATGCTACTGTTCTTTAAATTAAGTAATGCTTGGGTCCTTTATTTTAGCAGAAACTTGTATAATAAGCACCTAGACTATCATTATAATTGTGAGCTGATGAATATTCTGTTTGAATATTTCCAAATAGCAAATGACTTCCTGTATTTTCCAGTTCTCAATGTTAAAATGAACATGTACATTTAATTCTGAGTTTGGACTTCTTAACTCTCTGTACAAAATAGAACCTGATAATCCAGCACAAAGGTAATCCTATTGTCACATATAGAATAAACTTCAGTTCCAGCTCATTTAGTGCAGATCAGCTCCAAAATCACAGAGAGTTTCACTCTGAGATTTTCAGCTTTTCATAGATAAATCTCATTGTAACAACACAATCAAGAAAATGCACCCCTGATAATATTAACTATGCAAACTGGAAAGAAGAAAATGCAAGTTACACATCATATTCTGTACAGTGGATGTCTGTTCTCCCTGGAATCTCCACAGATTTAGATACTATTAATAAATATACACTCTGCCATATTACAGTGAGATATTCAAAATACATATTTCCAGCCACTTGAGTAAACTGGAAGAAAATGCTGCTGAAATCAGAGAAGTTTTGGCATTGTTAATTAAATACACAGATTATGCTGTTGAGGATATCTATGACTTCATGCATTCTCTCAGTCATTGTCAAAGTAACTAAGCTGATGGACCACTAGCAATTATAAGTTATGCTATTTTGTGAGACACTGAGTTAAATGTCATATCTAAAGCAAGAGATGACTTCAGGGGATAGAAAAGTGGGCATTTTGAATTATCTTTTAAAGAAGCCAACTGCTAGTGTCAGAAATGAAAGCAAGGATAGAAAGTGGAAATAATGCTCACACTGAGAATTTTTATTGTCAAATACTGTAACCTGCCAGAGCTAGGAAAGGGGATCAAACAGGTGCTTTCAAACCAGTGTGTTGCTTAGAACTGGTCCAGCAAAAAGGAACGTTCAGTATTTAACTCTGAAATAAAATGACGATAGTAACTAAGAATTTTTTTTAAAAAAACTAAAACAACTGTTGGGCTGTTGAAAAAAAAAAAAAAAAAAAGGCAGAAAAAAAGCGTGGTATTAAGTTAGACATAAGGTCCTGAATTAATCTACTAGTTCGTCACCACCAAAAGGGGGGGATCTTGTTCCTCCTGCTTCTGACTACATATGCTGTTCTTTCTCCTTTTCACATTCTGCTTGTTCTGGCTCTCCCATGCATCATACCCTGCGTTGAGTCAAATCAACTTGTTGAACCAGAAAAAAGTAAGCTAACAAAGAAAGAAGAGTGAATAGTTTGTCTATCCTTTAAAGACTTGAATCAATTTATCACACTATCAGTTAAGTGCTAGAGCTGGTGTGAGGGAAAAGGGAGCATCATGCAGCTAGGAAAAGCTGAGGAAGAATTTACCTGTTTTCACAAATGCAAACTGTTAGGTTACATCAATCATGAAGTGTAACTTCATCCTCAAACTGTGCCTCCAAATCCTGCTTATTGCTGAGATTCAGCTCCACTTCTAACCCATCTATACAGCCTTGCTCCCCACTGGGTTAGTGTACTTGGAAAAAAAAGAAGTCAAATGAGCCATATTGGAACTGACATAATTACAGGAGCAGAAATGTTTAATCAAGGCATTTGAAGAAACTGGGCTAGTCTACAGAAATCATACTGGATAAGTTTGCCAGTAAATCAGTCTCCCTCAAACACAGAAAATGCTTCCCCGCCCCCCCATGCAAAGTAACAAAAAATGTTTCTATACAGTATTCTCATTTTTCATTCCTTTTCTCTTTCATCAATGTTTTGGACTATACCAGTCTTTCTTTAATGAAGGACGTGGTCAATGATAACAAAACAGGGCCACTGGAAGATAGAACTGGGAAATCATTTGGTAGAAGAACAACTAGAAGGTAAGTGGAGAGTATTAGCCCAGTACTTAGCCCACCTTACTACTAATCTTTACTGCAACTGGGAAATTATCTGAGGTTTACAGTTTGAATTTCTCAATAGAAGAATTCAGCAGCAGGTAAAATTATTTCATTCTAATCATAATTGAAGAAACTTAGCCAAAAAAGATTACCATATTGTGATAAATTGAAAAAACAGTACTGAGCTAGATGTCTAGTTTCAAAATAGTACAATCTTATTTAGCGGATTCATTATTTGCTGTAATAAAGGCAAATTTATTATAACTAAGCCCTCATAAAGACAATATGCCAAAAATGATAAAATAACCACCTATGAGATTATAGAATTCAGCAATAACATACCCACTATGATCACATTCTTTAGAGCCTCTGATAAAAAGGAATTAAACACACAATCACAATAAAAATTTTACCTTATCACAGTTGGCTATCTTCATATATTAAAAAAGTAATAACACAAGGTATTTGGAAATATTTTTGTTGTTAATAAACCTGACTTCTTTAAGCAAACCTGTACATAACAATTGCAAAAAGAGAGGATTAAATGCTGTGACTTTTGTTCTAGTTTGGAAGTAATGCCCTCAAAAGACAGGACAAATCATCTTTGCTTTTTTTCATTTTGCTAAATGTAATACTCCGAAAGTTTTGAGCTGTCAACATTAGAGAGGCAAATTGACTGTTCAGCTACAAAGTTCAGGACATGCAGCAATCAGCTGTTGTACTAGCCCACCAAAAACATCAGGTCTGCATCATCTATGATCATCTCTAGGTTAATTCACAATTAAGTCTCCTCCAAACTCTGTTGAAAATGGTTAGGCTAACTCAGATGTGATTGTTGTGGTGGAACAATCTCAAGGTGTATCCCTTTTCTCCTACAGATATAGCTCAGTGTTACAGCCCTATCACGTAAAAAAGATCAACTAATACCACTCCCACAAAGATCAGCTTTCAGGTGGAACAGATATAAGGAGGTCTCTAGATGCAGCTTCCTGCTCAAAGCAGGGTCAGCTTTGACATCAGATTAAATTGTTTGGGGCTTTATCCATTTAGCTATTGAAAACTTCCAAGGACAGAGACTGTTATTTGGGCAGCCTGCTTCAAAGTTAGTGCAAATCTGTCCTGAAACAGGATGACTAAACTATTTCATTTCCACGGTCAGACACTATTGGGCAGTAACAACACTGAAAGACTATGCTGAGTTTTGGTGTAGAAAAGATCATAAAGTCTGATTGCTGGCAAAAGCAAAAATGAGATAAATTGAATAGTCAATATACATTCAGTAGAGAAGCCATGAGGGATACAAGAGAAAGTACCCCCTCATAAATACTCTGAAATACTGATCACATCTTTCACATCTTTGCCTTTATTCCTCATAGTCTGATTACCAAAAAAAACTTATTTTTTCTGCTTACCTTTTTTTTTTTTCCTCTGGCCTACTCCTTGCTGAGAGGTGAACTGAGAAATTCTGGACAGGTATTAGTTCATATAACATCCACAAGGTAGTTTTCTCTTAAAATTCAGATGGCGATACATCTGAGTAAAACAAGGCTGAAAACAGCAGGTCTTAATTATTTAGTTCAGTAATGTCATCCGGCAGACTGCATCTGAAAAAAAAAGTAAAAAATGAGCTGGTAGGATCAAAATTAGTTTGATCTTAGAACACTCAACTGAATTATGAAACAGCTACCTTTGTATTTAACTGTACACAAATGCTCCTTCTCAATATCAGAAGCCAGGTTAAGGTCCAAATAGAAATCAAGACCAAGGCACTCAGAGAATGGTCAATCTATTTTTAAATCATTTGAAAAGAGCAAATCATGACTATACATTATCACCTTCTGTAATTGTCCACTTCACTCTCTTGGGCAGTGGTTAAGAGAAATTAATATTCAGAATTAACTCAATTTTTTCTGAATTTATCATTTCATTTTTATTACAAAGTACTTTACATAAGACAACTGCCAGAAATAGACAAATTTTAAATTATTTGAGTAGGATTAAATACTGAAATCCTTGTGCTTTCAATGAAAAGTGATATACTGTGAAAAGGGAAAGAAAAAAATATACTGAAAAGTTTGGAACTAAATACTGATATTGGTTTGCATTTCTAACTTTGCAGCCATCAGTGATCAACTGGAACACGTCTTATTTTTGCTCTAACTCAGCTGCAGAGGGTCTGCTTCAGCTTCAGTCATTTCGGAGTGATACAAAGTATCTTTATGGGGAGAAAATACTAGATAATAGGTAATTATCCAATTCCTAATGAATAGCTTAAAAAGAACAAATAATGAGAAGCTGAAAAAAGAGAAATGCAAATCAAGATCTTAAAGTGATAGATGGCGGTGGGGAGGGGGCCACATGGAGGGGGAATTACCAAGAAAAATAAGGGTCCCATCGTCTGATATTTCAATCAAAATTAAGTAATCTTTTGAAAGACGAACTATGATAAAACTAAATTACTAGGCTCAACCGCAGAGGTGACTTGGTAAAATTTAACAGCCTATTAAACGATCAACTCGTATTAAACCTTCCAAGGCTTCTTGTCACCTGGAGTTACATTTGCAATGTTTTGCATCAAAACAAAATCATACTTTTTAAATTTCAGAGCACCTTCTAGTATAATTGTAACAGGGGAGGGAAAAAAAAAACCAACAAACAGAATTAGATCAGATCTTAACTCAGGGAGAAAAGCAGAATAATCCAAAGAGGGTTTTCTTTTCTAAGGCTTAACATCCCGAGAGGGAGTTCGTTTTAACAAGATTCAAATCTTTCACTACATTGTCTGATAAGATGCATTGTCTGGCTATAAATTGGAAAGTGAAAATGTTGATGTTCCCATTCAAAAGAGTAATTTTTAGACAGTAATTCTGGTCATTTTTATGTTGTCCTGCATTTCACTTCTGTATTTCTGAGTCTGATTTGAGAAGTGGTATGCAATAGTTTGGGAGCAAGAGCATATCATAAATGGCTTTTGAGATTATTTATAGATTCCTTATGATAAAGTTTTTTATCTAACAAGTCCCTTCTGCAAAAAAAGGATAACTTTTCACCACAAAAAATGTCAGTGTTATCAAAGCTCTGGTTTGAATACATTTTGACAAGCTTCAAATCCTTGTTTTTATTGAATCATTTTTAAAGCTATGTAGATACTGAAAAAGCGATTTCATTTTCTGTGAATAAACCTTTTCAAAATAAATTCAGTGAAGACTTAGGCAAAAAACAATTAAGGAAGATATAAAATATTGAAAGGTCTTTAAACACTGCATAGTGAAACTGACTGAAAAAATCTATTTAGGAAAACATTTTTAATAGTTATTCTGCCTCAATTTTTTAGTCAAAACAACATTAGATATTTTTGTGATGTGTTTATGACACACACAGATCACCCAGCATACTTCAGAATTAGACATAAAGAGTTAAGATGTGAAACAACTTTTAAGGAGTGAATGCTTACTGCACAAAAAGGAAATATTTTTCTTTTCGCTGTTTATCAATCTCCCAGAAATTTAAAAAAAAAAAAAAAAAAGTTGGAGCAGATGGCACAGAGGCTTCTTAGAGATATTCTCAGCCACAGATATAGCTATACATGGATTACATTTGTTCAGAAACTGAAATACTTTGCCTCTTTCTCTGCTTTAGGAGCTCACAACTCTGCTATGAAGAGGAAGAAGTCTGTCACAATACAACTAGTGAAAGAAGAATAGAACACTGTGCAATCCTGCACTGGATGGATCTTTTGGGACAGATGAGCCACTACCCAGTGCTACTTACGGGAATCCCTCAAAGCAAAAGAAAAAAATGTCTGTCTGTTTAACTACAGAAATGTCAGGATCATGAAAGACAGTAAAGCAAGATCTGAACAAATCCACGTGGACATATGCAGTGAAATCCTCGCCTAATTATATCTATTAAAAAATATATTTTTTTTACTTCAATAGAACCATGACTTTTTCCTGATGTCCACCGATTTCTATCTGTCCGTAGTATGTAACAACTTTCTTTGACATACCCTGTATAAAGTGATCAAATTTATGCACATATGAAGCCAGATTGCTGTCATGCCAAAAGGGCAAATCATCATATCACTCTCTCATTAAAAGTGAGGAAAACTTTTACATGGGCATATCTTTTTCTCTAATTTTTCAGTAAGCCAAGACTGAATCTTGAATACCTAAGTAAGTAAATTTTGGACCTTATGCCACTACAGTTGTCATGGTGATACAAAAGCACAGAATATATGTCTAAAAGCTTCAGAAAATATAAAATCCTTCCAAAATACATTTATTCTTACACAGTTATTCATGATAATTCTTCTTTAACTTCATATCTCAGTCCCCTTCACCATGATATAAAGTAACTTCTAGCTAATCTAATATTCTCCTGGCTAAATATAAGATCCAGGCATTTTCACTTGTTCTTTATATTGTACTTTTCTCTCTTTCTGTTTGCATACTCTATGATGTCTTTGTTTCATTAAGTGTTGGAATGCACCAGGAGAAATTTCTTTTTCATCAGAATGGCAAAACTATTCACCATCATCAAATTGCGAGATAACAGTTTTCAGACTTCAGTCTTTAAAAGCAAGTTCCATATCTCATGCAGCAGAGAAAAATATCACACTGTAATTAATTATTATTTTCTTTAAAGGCTCACGAAGGAAAAGAAATCAACTACAAACAATTGATTAAATCACAGATCTACAGAAAGAACGTGATTTTAGTGCAATACAATACAGCAGTTTCTCTATATGGCTTCTGCAAGCTATAAACACTTTATTAATTAAATTAATAACTTTTAATTTAAACAAAAAAGTTGACTTTTAAGAATGATATTGTTCCAGAATAGAAGAAAATACATTCAACCTTTTTCTACACACAGTATGTGCTAATAAGCTGATCACAATGTTTAAATGGCCCTGAAACTGTCACAGAATAAACACGATGACACAAAACATGGCCCATAGTCATTCTGCTGAATATCTGCTACAGGGCCAAAGTAGCTCCTACGGGGTTGAACAAGAGCCTCTCTTATCATAGTGAGGGAGCTTCTGAATTAAGGTACTCAGAAGTTACTAGGAACTTAAGTGCTTCATTTCCACACGTACCAAATGTCATGCTCCTGAAAATCAGATCTCACTAGGAAAATTCTGCATCAAGACTGTTTTACAAATGGGACCTCCTGGGGGCAGCTGCAGAGGAAACACTGAAAATCACTAGCAACTTCTTAGTACCTTGGCTTTGGTTGTTTATTCATAGGTTTGTTGTAGGTCCCGAAAATGTTTGCCTCTAATTAGGTTACAGATTGCAGCCTCGTAGGATCCTACTCTCTGCTACATTTATAGTTATGTTATTAACAACTTGCTGAAAGAATGTAAATTCAGTGTAAACATACTCAGTTCCTAATGGAAGAACTCTGTATGGTGAGAAAGACTGAAAATTTGATATTTTTATTTAACTTTTTAATCAAGTGTAGATTTCACTTCTTATTGAACACGTTTTTCTTTAGCTGCTAGCAGTGATCCTGGAATTGTCTGTTCTACACCAAACTTGGGGTGAGAGGTGCCCCCAAAAATAAGCTGAAATATAAAAGAAAGCAGATAGCAGCTATATTTCTAAATACAAAGAACAGACTTTTCTGTTCAATAGCAGAGGAGTTGGTTCAGCAGTCTTAAAGAAGCACACCTGAAGGATGCTGTTCCATGAGTTTGTTATGCTCTAAATTTTCATTTCAAAATAGGTTGTGTTGTTCAGGAGATTAAACTTGCAAAAACAAATACCTCTCATTGAAGGGTTTTCTGTTCTTCATCAACATTTAAGAGAAAAAAGCTGCTGCTAAGCTGGGCAAGTACTTCATTTCTTTTTCTGATATAGAAGGTAACTTTCAAAATAAGTACTTTCAAAATATTTCTTGCCTCTAAAGACAGAAACTTTGGGAGATTTTTTTTTTCTTCACAGTTCAAAGTACTCTGTGTTATCTTGTCTCCAGGTACATTTATACTTGTACTTCCTACCAAGAAGGTGGAAATTGATGTATATTTGTTCTAAACTGGCTGAGATGGCTAACATAGAAACAGTTATTTCCATTCTTCACACAAATTAGCAGGCTGATTTCACCCTAATGATTACCTCAATAATTTACCTCAAACCACTAAACTTTAGGGAAAGTATGGATAATCAAATCTATTTAAGAATACTACGCATTAGTTACTGTGAGATAACCAACAGATTATAAGAATATTACTTGAATGACCCAATTTAGTTTACATTTAGCTAGTACTTGTTAAAATTCTCTGTTCTCAAAGCAGAAATGCAAGGCTTCATGGCTTATTTTAGTTTTAGTTTAAAAATTATCCCATGAGACTATATATCAATTATCTCATAACCATATTTAAACTAAGATCTCAAATCATATGAGGAAGGCACCAAAATTATAGCCCAGAACACACTATTTTCTGAAGGAACAGAAATGTAAACATAAATAAATAAAGGTGTTCTTAAAAAATAGACTAGAAGACTGTTTATCACAACCACCAAATATTAGCAAGCAGTCTACAGCAAATATGTTCAAGTTAGTATGCGCTACTGACCTAAAAGACTATCTGAAACTTTGCCTGAGGCAGGAGCAAGAATTTTAAGTCTGACTAAGACTGGGAAGCTGCATTTTTGACATGTTCAAATTAAGAGACCTGAATTAAACTTCACTTTTAAGAAGAGGGATGAAAAATAATAATAATTGAACAAATCCTTTGATCGGGCTACAGAAAATTAGATTATACGGTATTTGCACTCAGAAATCTTAGCAAAAATAGGTCTGCTGTAGCATTACTTGAAAAACACAGTAAATAAAATGTAACTGCCTGTAATCAGTTAAGAACTGTTGACCTCTTCACATCCATAACTTTAACATTGTGTCATACTGTTTTCACAAGAATGCTCTCCAAACAGTTTTCAAGGTTAACTTTGCTGTTACTCCCTCTGGCAGGGCAAGAAGATAATTCTGTCTCCTCGCTAATTTCTTTCCCAGCTTGTTTGATATCAGTAACTTGTACCAATGCTAAATGAAGTTTTCATCTTTTCTCAAGGCCACTGTTTGGTCTGTCTGTTATATTTCTAAAGCTAATATTGATACTTCAAAGGATATAGAAAAAAACACAGGATGCTTCTTGTTAGTGAGGTTGCTGAGAATGTTCTATACCTTCAGTGACAACATTGTAGGGCAAACTGCCATATTTTTCCATTTCAATTTCGGAGTAATTAAAATTGAAGAGGATTTGTTTTAACCTGATCAAAAGTATTTGCCCCTGTGGCAAATTCAAAAAATCTGTTTGTCACTAGTTACAATGTCAAACACTGAGATATGCATTAACTGTATAAACCTTAAAGTTTTACTTTTCAAATCATATCCACAAAAAAGTGTTCCATTCCTTATAATACTCACATTAGTAATTCTACTGAAATAAGACTATGTAATTTCTTTTTAATTTAGGAGTTGTGATGCTTTTCAACACAGGCAGCTTAGTTGTTGACAAAATAAATAGATCCAGACTTAAACTGAGGACCAGATGTAACAACAGTTCAGAAATCCCTTTTGCTGATGCACGTCTTTCAAGTTTGAACAAGCTCCCAGACACTAAAGTATGAACTTTTGTTCAATGTACAGAACAAAAGCTTTTAAGCCTGCTGCTGTAATCCAATATAATTGGAACCCACAAGTCTTTACTCATTTACACTAGCTGAGGACCTGGTTTACAGGAAGGTGCATTACTTTACATTTGAGGCTAACAGATTGTTCAGATGCACTACCACCATTTCCTAATCAGTCACGAAAATGCTTGAAGTACTCAAAATCTTATGAGCCAATCCACACATTCACAGGTGAAAGAAACCCTCACATTTTATTAACGTGTAGGTATTTTTCCACATACATCTGAAATGCATTCTTTTTCAAAAATGTTATCCAATTACAATAATAATGTGTAATCTATGTGGAACTATTGCATTACCTGTAATTTATTTGCCTGAGTTGTTCTTATAGTATAGCTGATCCACACTTGCTAATGTTTTATCTAAACAAAAGGCCTTCAGCTGGTAGACTGACATAAAGCTACAACAACAATAGCGAAATAAAATAACAGACAGAACCCAGTCTGTGGTGATTGCACATAGTTACCAGTTACACCATCCTGGTACAAGACACAGAAAAATTACTATTATTCTGGCTATTTATACTTTGAAGATGTGGTTCTGCAGTCAGGCCAGATGATCTTGCTTTTACTAAAATGAGGAGTCCTTATTTACCCTTCTTTTTCCTATACCTTGCTAATCTGGCTGAAAGCTACTTTTTGTTGAATTAATCTTTCATTGAAAACTAACTAGTCAGTTGAGCTGGGTTATGTACAGGTACACCAAAAGCCAGAGACAGCACAGAATAAGCAGCAGGAGCATGTGGCTGGGAATCATAGAGAAAGCAGAGGTAGCAGTGAAGTGTTAATATTGTCTCAGCTGATGTCAAGAAAATCTTTAGAAAGATTTATAACTGAACCAATTAAGGATTTGCTTCCACCAATATCTTCCTCTAGATTTCCAGAAACATGAATAGTGAGGTTTACATTTGAACATGCTAGAGTCCCCAGTATTACACTGAATTCATTAGTACTTCAACTAGTGTACTAATGAAGCACAATAAATGAAGACAGCAAAGTCACCTGTAAACAAAGACAACTTGAGAATAATTTTTAAAACTGTTCACACATGCTTCTTTCTAATGAAACACAAGGTGACAATGGTTCAAAATCTTCTATCAATACTCAACTTCAAACATTTTTTTTTCCTTGAAGTCATTGAGTCTGCAGGGACTTAAAATGAAAATTATTGTAAGAGTGTACCTACACTGCTGAATTGAGTGAATCACTCAGGTCATACAGGAAGACATACTTCAGATATGAGAAACTAGTAATGCAAAGCCAATTTGTAGAGCATTCATTCCGCTGAAAATACTTTGTACAGATACTGAGGCTTGCAGCAGCTTATCATCCCAGTCATAATATTACAATAAGCTCAAGTGTCTTTTCCGGGGAACTGTAGAATGAGTTGTTTGTCCTACTGAGGGCACAGGGAATTGACAGATACTGAGCTGTTTAGCCTGTTTCTCACCAATACTCTGGGGAAGATAACTGCATGCAAAAGCATCTTGCAACCTAGATGAATTACTTAACACACAAATAATGGAGCAACACATTTTAATGCAGAGATATCACTTGTGAGGGAGTGGCCAGCATCAACACTTTAGTAACAGTTCAAATTTAGCCTGCCCTAGAGTGCAAAATTGAAATCAATTATTTTTATTTTCCCTTTAAGAAAGCTGGACAGGTACCCTAGTAGCCCAGAGCAATCTGCAGTTTAAGACAGGTCTGTACCACCTATGTGAGAAGTACAACTGTCTATGTTCAAGTTCTACCAATAGATCACCCATACAAACATATAGCTAAGCACGAGTTAACAGTATTAGGAAAAAAAAAAAGTAAAAGATACACTTTCAGGAAAAAAAAAAAATCCTGAATAAAATATTTAAAAGAATTAGAGCCTTTCTTCCTTAAAAAGAGCAGTATGGAGCAATTGAGGGGTAGAAAAACTTTTATTTGGGTATTTTTGAAAAATGCTTATTTTGCTTAACATATATCAAGTGGAATTTAAAAATAATCAGATGGGAAACCTTAGTTTAAAAAACATCAAATAATTCTATTAGTTGCACTAAATTTCTAATGCATCTGTACTGTTAAGCTGGGTTTCAGCTTTGATTTGTAATACTGGCACTTCATATATTATTCAAACAAGAAGGAAAAAAATAATGAAGATTTTGCGGCTCCTCAAAAGTCCAGTGTTTTCACTAGGAATCTTTCACTGACTTCGGAGAACACTGAATCAGATCTCTGAATATGAGTTTATTCTAGTTTAGTTTCATAAGCTGTTTCCTGCAGTTTGCATACAATCAATTATGTTCATCCTACTTGGCCCAGAAAAAAGGTTTTGAAGGCCAACTAGTGTATCTTGCATTCTTTTAGCAGTTAAGATGCTTGCCAACTTAATTCTTTCAGACACAAAATATGCAAGCTTTATTTCCAACATCTTTGACTGTTACCATTCATGTCTGCAGCATATTTTTTATATTTGTGCTTAAACTGTCTAGGAACAGTTAATGTGTCTTCATTTTAAAGTTATTTAGTAAAAATAATATTTTTTAAAAATAATAATAGAATAATGCATTGTGTTACACAGTTAGAACTTGGCATTTGCAAACAAGAATGCTCTTTCTCTTTTGCTTATATAAATGGATTTTATGCAAATGAACACCTTTCGCAGAGATCACTCACCACCTGCTTTTATGTATTCAGAGTATTTTCCTGAAATGAACCTGCACAAGTCTTACTTTTAGCTAAACATCTAAGACTTCAGGTACTGAACAGTGAAATAACTTATATTCATCTTTTAAAACTGAACCTGGTCAGAACATTACTATTTGAAGCTTCCAAAGCAGCCTAACATCACATAAATATTATGTACATCTTCAGTATTTTTAGTTATGTTTTCCATTACAAAATTTATCTCAAATACTACAAACAATAGTAATTTAATTACGTGTTTGTCCAGGTAAGTATGCTGTGTTACAGAATAAATAAAAAACTTGAAGCCTAACTAGGTCATAATTTAAATTCAGCAGTTTTGTCTGTAAAGCCCTTGGCAGCTCCCCTGATCACCTGTTAAGAAGTTGTCTCTTCATTTTTGTTCAGCAAAACACACAGGGCAATGTAGGGCTGTAGTTTCATTGAAAGAAATTCATCGTTAGAGAGAAAGACCCTGAATGGATTCTATTAAGCACATTACAGAACAAGAACATTTGATTTTTGCTCCATACAGCTAAGTCCAAAACAGAAGACAGGTGAAAACAGTGAGACAATTACTCTCACAAATGGGTGTTGACAAATTAGTAAGCACGATGAGCAAATGATCAGATCCACAGCAATCTAGTCATCAAGAAAGCTCTTGTAAGTATCATGGCAAAAAGTGAATTTTAACAGATTTCTGGAAAGCTAAACAAAAAGCTTTTTAAATGTATAAGCAAAGCCATGTGGTGCAGTAGAAAGGCAAAGATTCTTGTTTGGGAAAGTAACAATAAATGTTGTCATCCTTGGTTAATTGGAGGCACAAATCAGCTTCTCAGTAGTGAATCAAAGGAGGCTGATACAAGTACTGATTGTGTACGAAGGCCTTGAAAGCGAAAAAAAAAAAAAAAAAAAAAAGCAGCTCCTGTTTTATACGATAGGAAAGAAGAAGGTAAAAAGGCCACAAGCCACTTCTAAATAATGTTGATGTACTGGATGTCAGATATCTTACCTTCCACAAGGCAACATATTAAGCAGCATTAAAATTGTACCTAATGTTTAAGAAGGAATGTTTTTCTCTAAGGCACTCACATATAAAAGTAAAAATAGAAATCAAAATATTTATTAGAGCAATTAAAATAAGTTATCTAACTGCTCAGAGGGGGTTGAAACAATAAATATTCTCTAAGATACATAAGTGCTACATAATTCATTTGACTGCTTCTTTACTTTTTTGGTTGGTGTTTGTTTTTGCTTCGAACAGCCATTAATGACCATGATCCACAGGTCTACACATATGCATGAAGTTTCCATGGATCTTTTTATAGGAAAAGATGGTTAAATATAAACAGTTTCAATACCGAATTACACATACAATGTATACAATGTTGGAGACATCAATCCTTGTATGCATTAAAATTTCAGGCTATTTATTTTACACTAGCTACCAGCTTTATGTGGCTTTCAGAGGAATGCCTGAATTGAGTACATTTCAGAAATCAAGCCTCAAGGTTTAAAGTGATCAGATCACCTCTGTATTTAACAAAAGCAAAAGATTGACTAGTGTGTTCATTACTTTTTCTAAAATTTCAGAGTTGCCTTCTCCTTTTATATTTCTGAATAAAACACATAATTTAATAAAGGTTTGATTCAGCAATCCAAATCAAAACCTGTTCTGATTGTGTTATTAAGAGAGACTGACCAATTACAACGCAGCTGTACCAGGTATTTTCCAACCCACAAATAAGTAATATCAATTATTAACCACAAAAATCAAGAGACTGCTCCTTCACACACAAGGGAGAAATCTTGTTACTCTCAGTAAGAAAGAACACTCATCTGAATAGCCACTCCTGTTCATAAAGATGGAAGCCTCAGACTCCGCTCCAGATTTCATTACCGTCTTCTGTGGGTATAACGCTTAACTAAAGCTTCACACACCCATTTAATGTCGAAAAACAGCATTCTCAAGTCTGATGATGCTTTCACCCTGCTTTTTAGATCGTCTATCTAGCACTCAAGCCTAAAGCATAACCAATGCTTATATTCCAGCTGCTAATCCAGCAATTTAGTGTTCAATCCCCTAGGGAAAAAAACCCTCTTTCTCTCTCTCACTCTCTATTTATCAGAAGAACACATACAAAACCAAAACTGGCAATTCCTCTAGCAGGTCTATTATATGAGAAGTTCTCCAGCACCACTCTAAACAGTCTCTGGTTTTGTGCAAGTTAGGTTTTCTCTTCCCAGGATGACATAACTCTCTGATTGAAGGCGGAAAGCCCAACAGAGCTGGAGTAAGCACTGCGTGTTATAAATCATAAAACATACAATACTTGCTTCAGAATCCAACTAGGATGGCTTCAGGCCAGAAGCACAGAACCTCTCTGAAGAGAATTTGAAAAATTCAGTTGTACCTTTTGTAATACTCTAAGTAAGTATTCATTCCAAACTAGAAGAGGAAATGGTTTATTTCAATGCACTGTACACGGATCAGAATGTAATGACTGTTTGTTTTGACAGGAAGGAACAAACTGGACCTGAGGTTACAAAATGAAAATTATGAGACTTTGACAAATCTTCTGACACTGAAAGAGCACACTTAATGAATTTCAGAAGTGTCCAAACTTATGAATAAACAACAGCATGTAACAATTAGTATTGTGGCTACTTGTGACACTGTAGTTCTCAGAATTAATTTAAACCAACTCCAAACAATTTTAGCTGATCAATCCAGACTTCTAATATACAAAATAGATCATCTTTACATAGGAGATCAAGTGTTATATAGCATAATAAGGGTCCTAAAAGAAAGACAGCAACTTGAAAGCAAATGGTTAAAGAATTTGTTAGCAAATAGTATTAAATATGGTGAAAGATATTCCCAGCCTTGGCATCCACCAGGGAGCCTCACTGGAGCCTGGATAAGGAAAGGAAAGCCTTGTACACAGACCTTGATATCTCCCCAGTAAAGTCGTATTTGCAGTGAAGGACATTGATAGAGATTCGTTAAAAAAGTGTGCTGGGGAAAGCGGGGGGTTAGACAGAAAACACAGCACAGGCTTTGAGAACAAGAAGTCCTCTCCCAGAATTACATTGTCCAAACACCATTGACGTACGTGAAAGAAAACACAGACGATAAATTCTCATCCTCAGCGCACATTTCAAGCCATCACTTTAATTATTCCTATCAGTCCTGTTGTCTGTTGCACTCCCATTTCTGCCTCCCCCAACATATGAATGATACTTTCCATGTTTTCAGCAGTTTTATAAAGCAGCGTTTTTTGTGCACCCAATCTGCAGGTGCAGCAAAGACCTTGGCAAGGGGCAAACCGATTATCACTTATGAAAACAGATACACTGTATTGTTCATACTTCTTCAAGGTCTTCAGCAAAGCATAAATTCTCATGAAAATGAAGGTTTTGCAGTTCAAGCATCAGACAGCTAACCAGGTAAGTCTTTTTATTGTTTGTAGAGATGATTTTACAGTATTTTGTAACTTATAAACTTTCTCTCTCCCTCTCTCAGCATCTGTTTGGAAATTCAAACAGGTATTTTCACAGCTCTTAAATAAAAAAGCTTCAAATGCTGTGCAGTAGTGCGATATACTGAAAACAGGATGTCGTTACTGAGTTGTAATTCATTTTCAGGTCAATTCTACAGAGATGGCTCTTCAGGATATCTAAGAACTCTACTTTTTTTTTCATGTATTTCAAAAAATGAGGTTGCACTGATGAATTTTAGCATCCTAAATACTGTTAAGTCTCTGCTGAATCCTAAGCATTAATGTTCATTGTCTCATGCTTGAACTTCTGTTCTAGCCTGCACTAGTTTTTAACAGCCTTATAGTTCAAAAGAAAAGGCAATGGGTAAAGAATATAATTTATTTTTATTCTCTTTAATCTGTACATTTATATTCCAGATTTACTACTGACACAAGTGGAGTGAATCTTGATCTGACTCGTTGTTCCTTTTTCCTATGCATATACTTCTTTGAGAATTGGATCTAAAGAGGCATAGGGCATGGGAAAATGGGGCGACTGAGGTACTTCACCATTTATTTCAAATAGCATTGCCAAGGTGACTGTGGAAATGTATAAAGAAAACAGATGTATGAAGAAATGAAAGGTTAATTTGTGAAACTCTTACTTAACCATCAAAAACTGAATAAAGAGATACTGGTGTTATTTATGCTGATATAATGGTTGTATGTTGGTTTTATACTAAAAACCTGATTTATCACAAGAATAATATTTTAAGCATTTATCCAACTACAGTATTTAATACATTGCTTGTTTTAATGTTCCATCTAAAATACATGCATTGCTAAGAAGCTACTTCTGTAGTCCTTATTGCCATAAACCTCCAATTGAAAAATAATGGGAATGTCATCATACAAACTGCAAAAATGGAACTCTTTGGACCTGTCTCACAGTTGCTGCGAGTCAGTCTTCGCTGAATTCGGTTAGTGCTGGCTCAGGTGTGTAAGGCCTAGTCACACAAATGTTACCCAAATAGGCTGTCTTCAATGTGCTATTTATTCTTAGGACTTGATCCTTCAAGATCCTAAGTACCTTTTACATGATGCCTGCATGTATGGAACTAGAAATTCCTCTCTTGTAAAAATCAGACAGTTAGGAATAAATCAAATAATAAACATGCTAATTTTTTTTTTTTCTTCTTTTACCCACAGGTGTCCTGGAAGTGTAGAAGTTATCCTGGATTTTTTCGTTCAGTAGAAAAATGGTCATTAAATACATTTGTAATGTTTCTGTCCAATTACTTTTACTCTAAATAGCAATGTATCACATCAGTTCTGGGAAAAAAAAAAACCAATACACTTATTAAACTATGTAACTGTACATGCTGTGTGTCAAATAAAAATCTAATGTTTCAGTGACAGATCAAAAGTTTGAGTTACCCTGCATCACAAATTCTAACAAGTCTTGTAAAGCTATGCGCTTAGAAAAAGCAAAACTAGGTGCATTACAAGTTCTTTTACTCAGTGGTTATTATGCTACACTATTCAAGCTATATTAATATTTTAGAAGATACTGTTTCATGTATCTGTAACATAATAGTGTCAGAGGACTATTCTATTTACACATCACTTTTTCCCTTAAATTAAAAGGCAATGAAAACTTACAGCCACAGTTAGCATCTTTGTTCACTGATTTAATATCAAAGCTTGTGGTAAACGGAATGGAAGTAAGCAAAAAAATACATTATTTAACTCACTTGTGAGAGAAGGAAAAAAAAAATTGAATATAAGAAATATTAAATCCAGTAACTATCGTTAAAATCAAGAGGAACCTCCAGAATTACTGCACATAAAGGTGGAAAAAAGACATACAAATCGAACAAAAATATAAACAAACAACAGCCAACCCCCCCTAAAACTTATAGTTTTTCAAATTCCACAGAGATTTCATGTTAATACAAAATCTTTAAAATGTAATTTTATCGAAGAAGTGTGTATTTTACCATTAGTACATCTCTTGTTATAGCTTAGCCTCTAACAGTCCCCAGAGCCCTATGCAACAAGACTACAACTGAGGAAGGCAGGGCCGGGGTTGTTGGGTTTTTTTCAGACACAGAGTGCAAAGTTTGAATTAAAAGCTAATAGGAAAAATAATGTCATCTCAGCTATTACAAAAAATAGAGGAAAACAAAGTGCTTGAGTTTGGAGAAAAATCAATAAAAATATCAGGCCAGAGACCAGTCATATCAAACATAGTAGCAGTGAGACAAGCAGCAAGATTAAACTGACTGAGTAAAACGTGAGTGTCAACAAGAAGATAATTTTAATATGTGGTATCTTTTGTCCTTTTAATTTAAAATTGTTGTATTTTTCAAAAAGAAATTTAGAATAATCAGATAAGCTACTGAAAAAACNTATGAACTGATGTATAAGCACCTCATTGTTGGGGTTTTTTTCCCTTTTTATGCTTTTGGTTTGGTTTGGGTATTTTATTTGTTTGTGGCTTTTGTCAGTTTGCTTTGGTATTTTGATGTTTTTAAAATCCTTTGAGCCAAGTGAACCTAGTTCTCACTCTTCTTAAGTACCACTAGTTAGTGATCCCAGCTTTCATGAGTAAAGTCAAAATTTTACAAACCATAACATACCTCTAAATGTTCTCAAACTCCACATTTTTTTAACTCCAAGACATCAGTCTTTGTAAGCATATATGAACTGATGAAACAACAGGACATACAAATGATAAAACTCAGGACAGATATAGGGAGCAGAGACAGCAAATCTGGAGAAGGGATGGGACAATGATGGGATAGTGAAGCACAGATTATCTACAGGCTTTTCCACCTCTATCCGGTTTGTGCTAAATCTCTCAAGCGCAAACCATAACACTATGCTTAAACACTTTCCTGAACAAGACCGAAGGGAAAGTAAAAGACACGGCTGAAGTGCACACCTTTTTCCTTTTTCTTTGTGGCACAGTGTAAGATCCAAACTAATTATCACACAAAAAAAAAAAAAAACAAAAAAAAATATTTTAAGTAGTAGCAGTAAAACCTAGGAGGTGAGGACTGCAGGATCCCGTTCTCTAAGGCTTAAATAGCAAGACAGAATCCTAGCTATAAATGTCCTTTTCACCTCCTAAAAACATCAGGTTAAGATGAACTGAAAAAACAGTGTGATGAAAATAACATACAGAAGTACAAGCAGCATTATTGTATAGTAAATACTCCATGGAGTAAAATCACGGGCTGGAAAAATGCAAGGAGCATTGCAATACAATCAGTATTAAGGATTTTACTGTTCTACAACTGTATTATGGTTTGTACCACTGGCTGAGTTAAATGGGCAATGAAAGCTTTAACAAAATTCTTTTGCACAAATATACTCCTACTGTTCAGTTTGTCATTTCTCGAGTCACTGTTGGGAAATGGAAAAAAAATGGGTCATGGGAGAGGGGAAAGTGTGAACTTACCTCTATCTGCAGATAAAAGTACAAAATGTCATTACTAAAATAAAATAGAATTTAAGTCAGGTAGGAATGAAAGCAGTGATCAACACTGACACTACACCAGCTGCACAAAGAAGGAAGCGCCAAGTTGGAAACGACGTTTGATTATTTATTGTTCTAAACAATTGCAAATCTACCTCTAAAACAAAAAGAAATCTAGTAAAAGTCACTAGTTTAGAGTTTAAAAGTAATTTCATGACCAATTTTTCTCCCCAAATAAGGTATTTTCCTTTTTATCAGCAGAAATATCCATAGAACATTATCATTCTATACAAAAACAAAGATTACTAAAAACAAGCTTTGGTTGCATTAAAACACCAACATTTTGCATTACAATGACTGGAGTATAATCATGTCATGCTCCACATAATGTACAATTGCTCCTCTGTTCTGTAGCAGGTAAGTGAAGCAGATTTTTCCCTTTTGGAATTTTTTTTGCCATTATATCTCATGTGAACCAAGATTTGTTTCAAGATTCTGTGTTGTACTGATTTTGAACTAGATAATTCATTTGTATTTTATGTAAAAATTGATAATATCAGGTTGTACTTAAACATGATACTTAAGCTAATTTAATATGCTGGAGATCTCAATTCTCAAGTCAGATGTACATGGAAATGACTTTTCAACTGGGAACAATTTAAAATTGGAAACTATTTTTAAATAGGAATTAAATTATAAAAACAGATTATTAAATTATCAGCTCAATAAACAATCTCAACATGTCCACGTCACAGATACCAGGAGAAATCACTCAGTAAGGCCAGATATATCATCTACAAATCCTGGTTACACATACTGCCCTGCAGAGTAGGAATGTTATGTAGGAGTTCTATATTGCACATCTACAGTTTCAGCAGAGCAACAGCCATATGAAGGTGTGTTTATCTTAAACATGCACAGTTGTCTTCTAATTTTTAGTGTATTTTCCATATACAAATCTCCATGGCCGAAAGAGAAGGCTCACACTGCTGTATGTACAAAGAAGGTATGCTGTTTATTGCTTCTACATATAAAAAAAACACTTAAGCCATCCAGTTTTGGACTGCCACTAAGTATGTGACAGAGGTAATGAAACCAAATACTGAACACATAAAACTATAAAGGTTAAATTGTGAACCACATTGAATAATAATTTAATTTCAAGGGTTTTATAATAATATTTCCATTTAGAAAACACCTATCTCATAATGCAGAACAGCCTTAAAATATTTACCAACAGAAGCCAGTACAAAATCTATAGAATCTACAGAACATGGTACAAAATTTATAATATTAATAAAATATAATACTGCAGTTTTACAGAGTTCTTCTGTGCAACATATTACCTGTAGGAACATGTTGTAAACACACATTAAAAAAAATCAGGTAATTCCTGAATATTTATGTATTGTGGGGGGTGTTGTTTGGTTTGGTTGGTTGGGTTTTTTTAAATGCTCTAAAGCATCCCCAGGAACTAATACATTTACAAAAAAAAACCCAACTATACTGAAAAAGAATATATTTAGTGTATATTAACGCAGTGAATATTAAGAAACGAATCCACTGTCTCCAAATAAAGAGCACAGCACTAGAAGAAGCAGGAATTAGCTTAATCTAAGTTATGATGACCACACTTTTAAAACTTTCTGGACAACTAAACTTTCCTGTTTGTTATGGTGTTGCATTCTGTAATCACAACTTAAAAGCACTGAAAAGAATAGAAGGGGTGACATCTCAATCCCCTTCTTCCTGCCTTGATAGTCTCTTCCTGAATTTGCACTGCCTATGGCAGTTTTCCAACCCTTCCATAAGTGATTTTCACTTAGTGACGCAGTAGTTAAACAAACACACACGATTTTCTGTTATGATAATGGCTTACACATTAAGTTCTCCTCTAATAGGTGAATCCAAAAAGTGTCAGTCCTAGCAAAAGTTAAGGAGCAGGAGTGTACAACCAGAAGCTAGAAAGATAAGTGCAACAGCACTGTAAGCTATTAGGTCAGGTCACTTACAGTTGTGGGATAGTTCCCTAAGTATCACAAACAGTTGAGACAAATCAACTGGAAGCCAAAAGCAGATTTTCTGAAGAATTGCTGCAAGAGAAATTCAATAGTCCCAATAACATCACTTCAAAATAAGTCTCTGGGGCCTGACAGAGAATTCTCAACTAATCCTGTCAAGTTTTGAGCTGGTGGAGAAAAGCTAGCCTCCAGCTGTTTAGTATATTTCGCCACTTAGAAATAATTATTTTCTTAATAATTTCTGGTTTAGTTTACATATTGGAAGATGTGAATAAACATTGTGGGTTTCAATTACATCCAAAGCATTTTAATGTATAAAAGAAAAATTTTTAAAAAGCCCTCCCATAAATCAGGCTAAATTAACTTCATTGTGAAGTTTTTCACTATCATTGTATGCAGTAGTTTTACAAGACACAGGGAACAATATCTTTTTCAGTGCCTTCGTACTTGGTAACAATGTTCATTACATGACCAGTTTCCTGCAGCTCCTATGACTCCCTGTTCCTCCTTTTGCCTCATGGTATCTGAGCTTTAAACTAGATCAGAGAGCCAACCTGCCTAGGGAAAAAAAAGCAGACAAAAAAAAAAAGCAGACAAAACCTTCTGCTTCCCCTCCACCCTGAAGGAATTAGTTCTCTGATCTGATTCATTGTGTACCTGCAAAATCAACTGCATCAGTATAACGAAGGAAGAGAAGCAGTTGCTCAAGTTGGAAGGACACTCAGGAGCATCCTTGGAATTGCAGTTGCAGGAAAGAGTCTTTACATTTCCTCTGTACTCACTCTCTCTAGCACACAAATACCTGTGACAGATTTGCGCTGGAGAAAAGAGCCAAGACCCAGCTAGAAGGAAATATGTTCATCTCTGTCATCTCCGTCTTTTTCAAAAACTCACCGACACATGTAGATTTAATTCATCTGTAACACTGCCTGTTAGCACAAGTATAAGTTAGAAGGGGAAAGCAATAAGGAATCATGGTCTGTACATCCAGATACAGTATTTTGTTACAAAACCCAATGTGGTTAGCAGTGACGTACTGTATCGTGAACAATTAGATTCATCCTTAACTGAAACTAAAGCTAAATATTCAAATTTATGTTCCAGCATCTACATAAAACTTTTTTTTCTTTTAAGATGCCAAGAGGTCAGTTCTGTTACTACACGTGAATAAGAAAATTGTGGTGCTATATGGAGAATTGTGCAGATTAAACAGCTTACTGGCACTGAAAATGAGCAGTCCCTCATACCTTCTCCTTGCTTACCTTGCACCAATTCAAGCTAGTCTTCTGACCCTCAGTTAACTCTTAAAGACATCCCAAAAGTGGAAAATTCTTGGGTTTAGGTTTAAAACAAAACAAAACCCACAACAATGTCAAATATTTTTCTTTGTTAACTTCGTTTGTTTTGTTTTTTTCACTGAAGAACTGGAGTTTAATGGTAATTTACATACCAGATATGTGTGCTTAAGAGGGGGGGAGGGGGGAGGAGAAGCCTGACTCAATACCTGACCTAAAATAGCTCAGTTTGGGACTAATCTGTTCTGTTTGTGGTTTTGTTGCTGTTCGTTTGTTTGGAGTTCTTTTCTTGTTTGGAGGTTGGCTTTGTTTTGGTGGGGGTTTTTTTGCTAGTCTTGGGGAGAGGGGGGTTGAGGGTTTTTCCCCACTATATCAAACAAATGCTACAGCAATTTAATGAGCTCTTATTCTTCTGACTTTCAATACTTGGACTTGTCACACAGCATTGAAGCATTAGGTGTGTATCTGTTCTTTTCCTCATTAAAATGTATTCAACTTTTAATAAGTTCTAGGTATACCCTCCCGCGCCCTCTCTCAAAAAAAAAAAAAAAAAAAAAGGCGCCACTTAAATTTCACACAGATTCCAGAGACAACCTGCTCAACATTCTGCAAAAACTGTCCCCGTTCCGTGGCACGCTTCAGCTCGAGGGTGCCAAGAGCCGGGCAGCCCTGTTCCCCCGGCTGCTGCCCGGGCAGAGCCGGCCCTGCGGCGCTCCGGGCACTCCCCCTGCTGGTGCGGCCCCGGAGAGCGCCGAGAGCGGCCACAGCGAGCTGGAAACAATGGCAGCAGAAACGGCGTGTCAAGTCAAAGGAGCCGGGGCTTACAGAAGCACGTACAGAGAACGGACTGGATGTTTATAAAGCGTATGGGGAGACGAGCTATTGCTGGGAGAAAGACTTTTGGGCCTTTAGGTTTTTTGTATTCTCTTCTGTTTCTGCAAACCATCTCTTTCTATAATACACCCCCCTTCAGAATTTGGGATTACAATGCTTATTCTTGTCAGCAAAATGTATATTTTACCATTTTTGATAGTGAGCTTTATTACACAACTACATTGTGGATCTTGTTGTGATGTTTTGTTTGTTGGTGGTGTTTTTGTTAGTTTGGGGTTTTGCTTCATTTGTTTGGTTTTGGGAAAAGAAATATTTGTAAATATTAAGCAATCTACTAGGAGCTGAAAAATTAAAACATACTGGAATTACTCAATATTAATTCTGCTTCATAAAACATGCACTACAATGCAGCCCAAATTCAATCTTCTTGGTCCTATAAATTATTACTTCCCCCTCTCTCCCCTGTAGGACCACTTCTCCATTCTGCAGGATCAAAGCCTTATCAGCTGTAGATACAGAAAGCTGTAGATCAAGTGAAGAAGGGAAAGCACAAAGAGAAAGGAGAAATCTTGCATTAAAGAAAGGTTAATGACATAGAAAACAACTTATTTCTTCTATAAGGGACAGATTTCCTGTGAGATGGGTCCAGTTTTCTAAACAAATATCTTTGTTGGGGTTTTTTGTGCCTTATAATGTGTCAAAGGGGATAAATTAAGATTAAGCACTATTTGAATTTTAATTTGAAATATTATTTTACATTAAAAGTGGAGGGGGGTGTTTGAGTTTGTTTGGTTGGTTGGTTTTGTGGGGTTTTGTTTGGTTGTTTCGGGGGTTTTTGTTAGGTTTTTTGTTTGTTTTGGGTTTTTTTGGTTTTGTTTTTCAATTACCATACAATATCCTTTAAGGAAGAAAAGCATTACCCACTGTCAGAGAGAGGCTGAAAGCAATAACAGACTACCCCTTTATTGGACCACAATGCACTGTTAAAATTAAGCTGTTACTCAATTATTGCTGAATCACAGACACGTAGTACTTAACAAATGGAAGCGAATACTTTTAGCCCAGGAACAGATTCTGCTCTTCAGTACTGCAAAGTGCCACTAGGCGACGTAAATCAGCATCATCACTGGAGGCCTTGAACCAGTGCAAGCAAGCAGCGCTCAAAGAGTACTGGAGCAAGGAGCAGAGGACATATTGCACAGTCAAACTAGTCTAATCAGAACATCTAGAAAAGCTGGCAAGGAGGAAACCATGAAATCAAAAGTCATATTCAAAAATCATTACCTGTTTACCATTGAGTTACATATAGATCTGTACATTGCTCCAATAAAATATAGTCACTATAGAAATTAACAAATCAGCTCATGTAGTATTGCTATTTCCTCTTGGCTGACTAGAGTGTTGCTAAAGAAAAGCAAACCTGTATTTATACCACTGCAACAGAAAGGCTTTTACTTTAAAGTAGCTGAGAAGTTTAAACATTTCCTTTACAACACTACTTTTAAAAGCATGATATAGATCCACAATAAATTTATGCAATACACAAAAATACTGTATATACCTCTGTTCAAGTTCTCTTTTCTCGAATAATCCATAATACTTTTGCTCTACTGACCATAGCTAAATGCAGAGGTGGTGTTTCAGAGAATTACCCTAAGCGATTCACAAAACTTTTAAGATGTGCTATGACAGGGTAACTGACTCAATGGTTATCTCCCAGCAAAAGCAAAACAAATCTCTATTAGCCACCCCTACACTCCATAAAGTGGAGGGTATCTTTTCGCCAGCTTCATATCCTGAACTGGCAAATGTAGTTAAAGGTGAATTATTCTAGTACACAGGAAGCTGCTGGAGTGAGATGGAAGGGACCATTTTTCACTGATCACTGGCAGATAAATGAGCTTACCTTGATTATCAAACCAAATTCTAATAGATAATGAAAGAGGGTGTGTCTACCACAAAGGATGTGACAGTTCTTACATTAGTCTGTCTAGAGAAAGTAATTATACTGACCCACTGACTGTAAGTACACTTGTATTTATTTATATAAAGCAACAAAACTACTCACAACTAAAAAGAATCATCCTGCTTCCTCTCTTACCTGCTGTGCTCCAAATATTCCTCTGTACAAGTTACAGAGCTCAGCCAACTTTTCAGTGGAGGACTCAGCTCTCCTAGCTGTTAAAAAGCCATTTCCTTTTTATTTTTTTTTTCTTCCTGTTTCCTGCTAGCTTAGAAACCTAAATGGACTCCCTGATAGATCAGAGAGTTACCTAAATTCAGATCATGTGGGTAAAATCACGCCCAGAAAAAGGGAAGACTGAAACAACTCCCTTCAACAGCAGAAAGCTGTTAGTTCTACTCAACACACTTCACTTAGCTAGGTGTGTCCTTTGTGTGAAGTAGAAATTAAGGTGGTACATGACATTTTTATCTGATGAATGCGCTTAGAATCATGGTTCAAATGACTGAATGAACCTGTCCCTAGTGTTTTTCAGCGCTTAGGTACTTTCACTGCTAGCATATTGACAAATCCTAGTACAGCTTCTACAAATGAATATTTTCCATAATCAAACCAATACCACGAGAATAACTGTTGCTTCATAAGACATGATCTTCACAACTGATGCAATGGCTAAAAACCATATTAATTACTATGAGAGTCCATAAAGTTATTTCAACAAGAGACTTAAATCGACAAAAGAAAACATACCTATTAAGTGACCCCACTGAGATCTCGATCAAGAAAGGCAATAGGCAGCAGTAAAACGTGAGTCTGTTACTCCTCCACTACACTTTCCTAGCTTACTATTTACACTCCAGGTTTCGGTCTCTATGGTTTTTGTAGTCTATGTATTCACAGAAAGTGTTAAGGGAAGATGGGATAGATGTTTCATTGTAGGACCTGCCAATTGTTAATTGCTAAACAGGAACACGTGGCAATTACCCTCTAAATTGTAATTGCTTTCATGTGATGGTCGCTGATGGCATTACAATCACTCCATCAAAGCTGTTTGAATGGAGGCTTTGCCTCAAACCATGTTCTGTATCTTAGGTAAATCATCAAAATAACTCTCAATACATGAACATTAGTATTTTTTAAAATGTAATTCACTTCAGCCATACGTTTTCTTGTGCTTATCACCTTATCGTAGCCACTGACGGTCCCTTTTGGAGTTTTTTTGAGCTCCGTTTAGTTTTATTTATTATTAATTTATTTATTTATTATTTATTTATTTATTATTGCAGCGTCAAATGATCTGGAAAAAAATAAAGTTTGTTACCAGGACCCCAAAACCACAAACAAACGAAAAAACACTAGAGTTTAAATATAAACTAAAGGAAATACGACAGAAAGATCTTACAGAAAAATAATCATGTTAAATAGTAATAAAAGCTTCTAAAACCAAAATGCACAATGGGTTTCTAAGACAGGATAGCGCTATATATCTTTTATATTGCAGTCACGTGCCAATACAAGAAAGTTTAGTCATTAAGTCATCGAATTCTGTTTACAATAAATGGGCAAGTATTTAAAACATGGGCAGCCACCAGAGTGATTTTCGGTTTTTGTCTGCACATGGTTTTCTGCTAACCGTGATACCAGCACAAAAATATTGTTGCTAATACATTCTATTTTACCCAAGAAGCAGCAAAAGTCCTTAATAGTAAGTCCGTGGTGTTCACAATTATAATTTCAAACTCGTAGTATCATTTTTAAGTGATTGCATTAAATGCAAAAATATCCTCAACAGCAAAAATTCTCAGAGCAATTCTGACACAAAACTGTGAGTTTTTATCACCAGCAGATAAAGCAAAGGAGATTCCCTGCTACCACCCTTTAAAAAGATACTTGATTTTCAGAAAGAGCTGGGCAATATGGAAATCTCGACTCCTAGCCCTTAAGTATAATTTCAAAGCCAAACTACTTCAGAGGATGTAAAGAGAAATTACAGAAAGACTTTCTCAAGTGATTCGGTCCCATTTAGAAAGTGGGAAGGAAGCATCACCAGCCAAACCATCATCAGCCAAACCATAGCATGAGTCTAAAAGATTGCTCTACTACCAAAATACATTATCTTCCTGTGTCTTTTGAAATGAAGGCTTTTTTTTTCTAGAAGCTATAAAATTGATTATTGCGATTTAGTCAGATAATAACATTTTCAGTGACTGAAGGATTAAAAAAAACCCAAAACACTGTACACAAATAAATCCACAAGTTTCATTAACACTAAACCAAAAAATTAAAAACTGACATAGTGGCTTAAAAACATAAGCGCAAGAATAATCAATGACTAGAAACAATTATATAATAAAGGAATGCTGTCTTACTGATGCTTCTGATTAGATGTCTCCTGTAACATTAAATATTTTACAACAATTCACTTCAGAAATTGCCTATGACTTTATCATTTTTCCAGATCAAACTTTCTAGGATTAATTAGCATGTTTCTTGGCCTAGAGAAAAAAAAATTAACTAAAGGTGTGTGTAATGGTCCATTTCAGACAAATTACCCTGGACACTGCATTGTTTCCCAGTAATTTTTCTATAACTTCACACTAAGGGTTAAGACTAGTATCCTTTGACGGTTATCAGAGCAGACTACTTAGCAACAGTCTCCTTCCTGTATTTGTTTTTAAATTTATTTCATCTGGCAAACATAGAATTTGCAGGTTTCTCTGTGATTTTTTTGCTTGTTTTTCTTTTGTTGTTGGTTGTTTAGTGTTTTTTTTTTTCCCATTAAAAAGGAAAGCTGTAACTTTTAACTTGAATCCTAATTGCTTTTAAAAACTGTAGATTGCTGTGGGTGGAATTAGAAGCACCTGAAGACAATGTGACTGTCATCCCTGTTAGAGTGTTCAGATAAGGTCTTCAGTAAAACATAAATATCAGGTATGCAATGTAATTTCTTTACTTCGAAGCATATGTTGTCACCTCCTAGAAGTTTCATGCTGATAAAAGAGGAAAAACAGACTGCCCAGATGGATATTCAAGGTTCTTTTGTTCTCCTTTTGAAATGAAGGCAAAAAAAACAAAAACAAAAACAAAAAAAAACAACCAAACAAAAAAACCCCCTGCAGATATATGTATGAAGACTACTGGAAGTCAGCATCTAGAAATTTCTTATGTCATGCTTCAGTACACTTAACAAAAGAGCATGCAAATCCCATTACATGTTATGGGAGAAAATAATATTCCTGCCTGAGAAAACACAGAAAACTTTAGAGGAAAAAGAGCTAGAAAGGTAGCATTATCTAACTTTTGCCATCTCACTCCAGATACGTCATCTTTCATAAAAGGTGACATGAGGTTCTTTGAAGTCTAAGAACTAAATGTTGTCTTAGGCATGTTCAGCTCTGCGTTAAAGCTAGTTCATTATCTCTGACTGTATAAACTCAAGCAGTAGTGACTGTTTACTGAAACAACCTGTAAATGTGTTAGTCTATGTTTGCAGAGGATAAGGACTGTGCCATCCCAGGCCCACTTCAGACTGCAAAAGTGGTTCTTTTCTCACCCTTATCGGAATAATCCTTGAACAGACTGCCTCTGAACAGAGTTTACACTCCTCTTCTTTGATCTGCTTTATAAGAACATCAGAACTATTTACTTTGAAATGCACAGATTTCTTTCTTGGGGTGCAGGGAAAGACATGAACAGATACGTTCAAGCCAACTGGTAATTTTCTCAGTGTTTCTTATCCTGTCTGGTATCCTGAAACATAACTGCTTATTGCTTTTTATTAAATAAATTCATAAGAATTACTTTATTCTACTGCCTATTAAATAATGCAAAACTTCCCACTCTGTTTCCTACAAACGACCTAACAAATTGCCATGCTAATGCCACTGTGATCTAGTTTCAAATACTCTCCCTGAAGACTTCTTTAAATCTCTGATACTACATAAACTGAAGTCAACAACTGTACCTCACACTTCAGAGGAAGTTGAGAGTCCTAATTGCAGCACTCTGCTTCATGGACAGCGGTGAAAAATATTTAACCCTGCATTTCCAATTAACTCTTAGTTGAAACAACATCTACCCACCCTGACTTGATAAAGAGCAATCTGTTACTCATAGGCATGTTAGGAAGATACTTGCTTCAGTGTTCCTCCATAACTTTTACCTGTTTGCAAGCTCGAGGACTATTCGTTTGTTTCTACCTCAAGTCTCTCTCCTTTGCTAGTAGACAGGCAACAGGATTCTTCTAAACCTTGCATCGAACAGACAAGGAGGATCCAAATTTGGGTTTAAGTCTAATAAAAGAGGTTCCTCTATTTCCTCCTTTGTTACCAGTCCTTTCTGAATCCTCATCCGTCGTACTAGGAAATAAAGATTAAAAATCACGGCGCGGTTCAAGAGTCGAGGCCATCTCGGGCAGCACAAGAAGCACAGGCCATGATGCAATTATCAGCAGCTACGTGGTCAGGAGACGACTCAGCTGAACTTGGCGCCAGGTCAGGGAGCCTCGAGTTCCCCTAACTACCGTGTTCAGAGATTAGGTGGATGTAACAATTACCTGAAAGGGGAGATTAAAGCGCCTCTCAATGGTGCCCTTTGTTCTCGGCCTCATTTGATGCTTTGCGGCCTTTTCAAACTACGTCGCGGAAGGCGCTTTAAATGTTTGCCCCCAAAGCCGGGACGGCTTCAGTGAGCGGGGAGCGCCGGCTGCACCGGCGGAGATGGAGAAGGAGAAGGGGCCCTTCTCCGTGGAGTGGCTGGCGCAGAGCAGCCGCGGCGGAGCCCAGCCCATCGCCACTGGCCGCCGGCCGCGTTGCCCGCCCGGAGGCACCTGCGACCAGGAGAGCCCGGCGGACCCCGGTGAGTCCCGCCTCTCCTCGCGGGCCGGTCGCGCGGCGGGACGGTTGGTGGCGGCCGTTAGGCTAACGGTCCCCGCGCGCGAGGCCGTCGGAGGACGGCTGTCGCACGTGCGGCCTCTGCCTACGCCACGGCCCGCGCGACCCGCCACGCGCAGAGGGAAGGGTCCCTCCCCTGACGCCCCCGTCCTGTCCCCGCAGCCGCGCCCCGGAAGGCCGTGGACCGCAGCAGCCCCGGGCTCGAAGCGGAGGCGGGCGGCGGCGCCGTGCCCGGGCGGGCCCGCACCAAGTTCTCGGCCGCGCAGCTGAAGGAGCTGGAGCGGATCTTCCGCGAGCAGCGCTACATCGGCACCAGCGAGAAGCGGCGCTTGGCCGCCGTGCTGAACCTCTCCCAGAGCCAGGTGAGCGCCGCCGCGGCGCCCCGGGCGCGCCCCTGCCCTCCACCGGAGAGGGGAGACGGGCCCGGCACCGCCTCAGCCCTTGCACCCCTCCGATAGCTGGTAGAATTTCAGGATTTCTCTCTGAACAGAACCAGCCCTACCCAGCCCATTTATTTCCCTGCACCAGTCTTGCGTTACAGTCCTGGTCCCAATCTGATCTCAGACTGGCTTACCGTGTGTCGTGGAGTTGTCACAGCTTGATTCCTCCTCATGCCAAAAAGACAATTAGATTATACTGAATGTAGACCAATGTTATTGTCCCTAAATCTTATAACTGCTAGTATATTCCTTTACTCTGATAGTACGACTAACTTCAGGATATATTACTATATGGAAAAGGAACAAGTGGATTCATTGGTTCTTGACTCTTTCTTTTATTATCCTCAGATAAAAACCTGGTTTCAGAATCGTCGCATGAAGTTTAAACGTCAGACTCAAGATGCCAAGGTGGAAGCTCTTTTCTCAGGCTTATTTTTGCCCTACCATTGTTACCCAGATATTGCTGTATCCAGCTGTTCTCATGGGATGGATGTCAACATCTCTTCTACCTCTGCTGTCTCCCTTCATCCAGCTGTACCAAGCACGGCCTTGTCGTTACCTTCTGTTCCAGCTCAGGCCCTTCAGCCAGTTTTGCCAAGTCCAGCTTTACTGTTGCCTCCTAGCCCAGGACTATCTTGTTACTCTTCTGTAATTCCAGTGATTACTCTAACCGATGACCACAAAAGACTGAGGTTCCAGCCATATCTTCCTTCCTGTTAAAAATGCCAAAGATTACCTGTAATCTGAATAAGAACTGCCAAATATCCCTAAGAGTAATTACTTAACTTATTTCGCGATATTAAACAGTGCGATGATCCTTTTTTTAATCGAATTTTGGGGTTTATCTTGAAGGAGAAAATAATTTACCTGTATTACAGAAGTAATACTGAGAGTGGAAGTGGAGGTCTTGAAACTTCCCTTTATTCCTGGAGTCTTCACTATGTTATCTTGAAACTTCTGTGAGTTTTCCAATCCAAAAGTTTGTTTTCAGAAAACAACCTATAATCACATGATTATTTCCACTGAAAAAGTAGAGTACTGTTTACCCTTAAATTTACACAGCAATTATATCATGCAATAGGGAAGTGTTTAAAACTTTGGCCATTCTACTCAAGTGTGTTTTTCTTTTAAGGAAAGGTTTCTGAATTACAGCAAATGCATTGAAATGAAAATGGTACTAAAGGTGGCAGCCCTAAGAACAAAACTGAACAAGTTTTCCAGTATTGTCTTTCATCTGTATATTCTGCGCCACTCCTAAATGGTCTCCCTGGTTTGTTGATGTAGATACTCAATTTATGCATTTAAAGAGAGCTGAGGCTAAGGAATTCATTGGCAAGCATGTATTTTGATACCACTGTCAAACATACTCCTAATTTATATCTGCTGATGAAAACATCGTTTTTACTTCTAAAGTTTCAGCTGTAACTTGGCAGCCTCACTAATTTTAAACTGCAGGATTCTGTTAGGCTTGCTATCAGGAGCACTCAGGGGATGTTCCTAAAGCTCCCAAAGCAAACTTTATGGAAAACAGCAAAGCCAAGCCTTTAGGGGATAATGAGATGCAAGAGATCTTGCAGAGAGCAAAGTTGAAATCAGTCCTGGGTAGACAGCAGGGAGATTGAGATACAGGAGGGGACATACTTCCATCCAAATTCATGCCTCCTGTGTCTCATCTCCTGTTTGATTGTAAGTTCTGGTGAAAAAGCAATCCCAGAGCAGCCATAGCAAGCTTATCTCTGAATCCACTCTCAAGCACTCCTGCTTTTCCTACCCAGGGGGAGGGTGGGAGGCACTTGAAGGAATTTCACCTCTCCTAACACACACCTCAGTGCTACAGCAGGACAGCACTGCTGTAAGGTGCAGCTAGGCTATGCAAGGGATGGCATGCTTGAACATAAACTATATACAATGCAAGGAAGATGCAGCATGACTATTAGTTGCCAGCCTATAATTTCACACCTTCTATTAAAGGGCTTGATTTATTGAAAAAAAAAGGTTCAAAGTATGCAATTGTCATGGACATTTAGTGGTAAATCAAAGACCAAATTTGCAGGTTAAAATCCCATTTAGATGAGATAGCTATGAACCCAAACACAATTATGCTTCTAAGTGGTTTACAAAGTATTCGTTTTGGTAATTATAGAACTTAAAAATTCTATACTGAAGGCTTGAACTGTTTAATTCCTGTTCAAAGACACACTGACTTAATAATTGTGATTAACACAGCTGATGCTCCCAGGTGGAAGATGGGAATGGAAATGGCAAAGCAATAAATTTATTAATATTCAGAAGAGAAAGTCATCAACAGTTTATCCTCCTTCCTTCTGGAGGATGCACTTAGCCAAAAGCAACTGGTGAGATTCAGGTTCCCAAACACACTCAGCAACACACAGACTATATCTCAGCATGAGTGTAGGAAAGTTAGATCAGATGCATTAAAATATCTAAACCCCTCCCCATTACCCAAAACCAGAGTTCAGGTGTCCATAGTTGTTTACATTGCACAAGTGCAATCTTTATAGAGGTGGCATGTACAGATGTGCAGATTATATACATATATATATATATATATGGAAAACTGGGGATGTGCAGTGAAAGCCAGAATCTTAACATGCCCATTTCAGACTAAGCTTAATAGCTTAGCCCTACACCACAGAAGTGTGGCAAAAACAAACACCTTTTTCCCCTCCAGCTCCCTTTCAGCAGCTTCCTTTCAGTTTGCTGTATGTAGAATGAAGATAGATTACTGATAGTTAAAAAAAAATAGCATATCAAACAAAAAATTACTGAGTGGCATCACATCCAATAAATTTTAATATCAATTAGTACAAATATAAAATAATTCATTTTCACATTTAACTTAAAATAATAAACACATACTCTTCCAAATCAGACACATTCTGACCACAAATTACATTGCAGCATACAATTTTCTTCTCTGCCTGCCCCTTTTTGTTTTCACTACTATGCATATACAGGGTGGCATTGCTTGTCCATTGTGTTCTGAATAACCGGATGGAAGGAAGGATGAGGAAGAAAAGGTTGATGGTAGTATGGCAGCTCATTTGCCATAAAGCGGTAGGTGCTTTGTGGTGCATCGTATCTGGGAAAGAAGCTGAACTGCACAGCAGGCACAGGGGTAAAAGGCAGAAGTCTCTGGTGCTGTGGAGCAAAGGGGTAGTGGAGACCATCCTGAAACAAAGTGGTTGGGGTTCCCGGGGGACAGCTGTAGAGTGGAACTGGAGACACGAGGCTCTGCTGGTGATCCTGTATTTGTCTCTTCAGTTTCATCCTCCGATTCTGAAACCAGGTCTTGATCTGAGCAACAAAAAAATGGGATGGGGGGTGGATGAGACAAATCGGAGACTTTGCTTAAAAATAAAGTGCAAACTATAAACAACTGTATCTCAGATGCTTTTCCCATTTTGCATCACTTGAACTGACAGAATTGGAATGATAGTTTCGCATTAGTTAACTGAAGGCAGAGGATCTTGGGGTGTAGAGGGTGTGCCCATACTCAGCGGTTTTAGAATTATGTCTCTGAGTCTTTAAGACCATATATAAGCTTTGCAAAGTCTCTGCGGATCACTGAACATCAAGGACAGCAGTTTACCTTATTAAGAAAAAAAAAAAAAAATGTAGGAACGTTGATACCTCTCGGGTACAAAGTGCCCCCAAGTTCCCCGAGTGTTAATTCCTTAATCCCCGAGGGATCCCACTACCCTTCCCACAGCCCCTGCTAAACTCAGCTGAAGACCGACTGCTACGTCTGGTCAGTGCAGGGAAGGCCGACACCCGGCTGCCCCTGCCCGACGAGACCGGGAAGGATGAGCTTCCTCCAGGACCCACCTGGATCTCCGAGAGCTGCAAGGAAGCCGCCAGCTTCCTCCGCTCCGAGGCTCCCAAGTACTTCTGGCGCTGGAAGGTCTTCTCCAGGCGGCAGACCTGCTCGGAGGTGAACGCGGTCCGCGCCCGCCGCTGCCGCTCGCGGGTCCCGCCGGGCGCCGCCACCGCAATGCGCTCCCCGCCCGCGCTCTCGCTCTCATAGCCCGAAGACTCGTCGGCGCTCAGACAGCCGCCGTCGGGGGCTGCAAAGGAGGAGGGAAGGGGTAGCAGTGAGGCTTCTTCGCCGGGGGAGACGGGGGGGTGCCTGCATCTCTCCTCGTCCTGTCGGGCCGCTGCATCGACAGGAGTCGAGGTGCCGTGTGTCCCCCACGCCCGCTCCCCTCTGTCCTCCCTTCCTGTCCCCTCCTCACCCACCTGGCTCCGGCGTGTACAGGTCGGTGTGCTCCCGGGGACTGTCTCGGCCCCGCTCTGCCGCGCAGGGCTCGCTGTCTGCGGGCTGGTTCGGCCGCGACACGCTCCGTCGGGGCTCGGCTCTGATCAGGACGGCGGTACTGCCGAGAGAGGTGGGGGCGCAGGGAGGGGGCGCGCAGCAGATGTGGGGCCTGACCCCGTGGGGTTTGGTCTCTGCCAAAGGGTGGTCGGCCTGGTTCATGGTTGAGAGGGGTTGGAGGACCGTAGGGCTCGACTCGCTCTTATATGGGTGCTCTGGTCCCGGGTGGGCCCGTTTGCAAGTGTGAACCCACATCAAAGTGGGAATCGAGCAGAGATAACAGCTCCCAGCGAGGAGGAAAGTTCACACGTCTGGCAAATGTCTACAGCCCCTGGCTCCAGCGTGTCTGCGGAGCCGGGGAGACCCCCTTGAAGTGCAAACCTGCCCCTCTCCCCCGGCGGGCAGGGCACGGGCAGGCCCAGCCCCGCAAACGGACGTTTAAAGATACTGATGGGGCCGATAACAGCGCGGCTTCACCCACCCCCTTTTCAGCCACGGGGTCCCGCATCCGGCAGGTACCCGAAGGCAGACCCGAGACTGCCCAGCCCGGCCCGCACCGTCGGGGCGCAGGGGTAGTCCGCGGCAGAGATGAGGGATAACGTAACATAACGCAGGGCCTGCCAGCCCCGCCGTCGGCCACCTCACCTCGGGAGAGACCGGCCTCCCTGGGAAAAGACGTGGGGGGCCGCTCTCAAGAAGTCCCTATCCCAGGGCTGAGCTGTCACCCCCGGGGACCACGGCTGGGCTGTAGAGTTAGCAAGGCCGCGGGCCCTCTCAGCTTGAACTTGGCGCCATCTGTCTAGCCAGAGATCTCCCCAAGAGTTTAGCGATCAAAGCACTAAGTGAGCAGCAGAGCTCGCACCTCGTCAGCTTCAAACTATCCCAATCCACACATCGCTTCTCAAGTAGGACGACGCCCTTGTAATGCAGGGAGAATACCAAGACATTTCCCCAGCAAAGCTTGGTTGGAAAAAGGCTGACTGGGGGAAAGGGGCATCCCAGCAGTTCAGCCCGTGTATGGACTCTTCTTGTGTCCAACTTACACTCAGCTTTTAGCCACACCAGTGAAAAAGACCGCACTGTCCACGACCCCATGGGCAGTAGCAATACTTGGATAACCCATGTTCTAATCCTCGATGCTGCCTAAAGAGCAGGGGAAATGATCGCCATCCTTGTAACTGTGTGAATGCACTGACAGGACTTCAGTTTCCACTAGAATCCTCGGGGTTTGCACCAGGATGCACAACCGAAAGGAGAGGGCACCATAAACCCGGGTGTTACAGAGCAGGAGCTCATTTCTTTCTAAGAATAGAGCAATAATCTCGTTTCCCACACATAACAGTAGATGTGAGTTTTCTTTCCAAAAAAGAAAAAAAAGAAGAAAAAAAAAAAGTCAAACAACTAACCAAACCAACTCCCCTAAAACCTCCAGAATTAATAATGAGAGATCAGAGGAGAAAAATCATATTCGTGCTGCCAATTTTCATTGTTTCAAGCATTCCCATAACTCAATGGCCACCAGAAAGGACAGTGTGTTATCGACCTCCCCTGTCCCGCCCCGAAGGGTCACACCAGCTTTTCCCAGCTCTGGCCCAAGGGCATTGATGAAGCTTGGGCACTAAAGCAATGCAAACACCTTACCAAGCCCACAGAGCCCAGGAGCTGGATTCCTCCTGGAGCTTTGCTTGCATCACCAGCCCCTAAGGGCAGGGATGGGAGAGGCTGTGTTTTCCTTGGCACAGCCCTGATAGAGAGATCAGCCTGTTCTTTATGAGGTGCTTGGCACAGCCACTAATGGAGGTTCAGTTACCGCTGTTGTAAGACTGTAGTTTTGGCTGATATGCACAAACCAGCACAAAAGCCCAAGCAGTTCAACACCAAGCTGGAGCCCAGACTCCCTCCCTGGATCTGAAACTCATACCTGTGAGTGCCACCGACCCAATCAAAACCAGTAAACAGAGGAGCACTCAAACCCCATAGCATTTCCTAGACACATTTCAGTCAGGGGGATAGGTGACTCACTGCTCCCCAAAAGAGCTAAGTGCCTGCACATTCATTTTAATAACTTGTGGGTTTAATAACTATTCCTGAACTATCCACCTGTGTATGATCCCTCTTTTTTCTGGAGCAAATGTACCACCGTACCACCATCTCCATCTTATTTCCGAGTATTTGTGAATAACAGCGTGTGTGGATAAATCCAAGCAGACAAACTCAGGCTCCATCATATAAATTCATCCACATCAAGTTGTTCCTTATAATGATAGCGTACCATCTGCAGAGCCTGACTGCCCTGCCAAAACCAAGTTTGGAGGTAGTACCTCAAAACCACTGGGATTCAGGAGCTCCTAAGCTGAGCATACATGCCCAGCAAGCAGTGTGTTCCTGCCAGGGCAGCCTTCCCACTGGTTCTCCAGCAGATAAAACATGCTGAGCCAGGCAGCCTTGGGTCCCCTGTGCCCTGCAGTTCCCACAGCTGGACACACCATGACACTCAGACTCTCGTCTAGGGAGAGACACTTGCCAAAATTAAACCAGGCATGAGATGACCATTCAGTGCTGTGCCCAAAGAGTCCAGCACGCACACTTGTATTTATACATCATGTGTCTTATAGAGAGGGAAACTGTTAGTACCCCTGAAAGGCTTCTGCTATTTCCCCTGTTATTTGACTGAGGCTGCAGGGAAACAGCTGACCTGTCCCACTGTTTGTTGAAAGTCAACAAAAACTGAGTGCTTTTTTTGCCCCCATCTTTTTTAAAAAAATTATAATCCAATCTTAGTTGCCTGTTAAGGTGTTTATACCGAACCTCAGGATTCCACTCTCCCACTCTCCGCCCTCCACCCCCTCCCCCAATAAACATATGTGGACCACAAAACCCAGGAACAGATGGGGAAGGGGTGAGAGGTGTTACATGGTTGTTGTAGCTCCCATCAGAAAGAGGTGGCAGCTTGAGAAACTTGGAAACTATGATGACCCTGGGTAGACAGAAGCTTTGCAGCTGCAGTTAAATCCTCCTCTCTCCTTTCAGAAAAAAATGATGCTTATAGGAGACACAAATTCATTTCCGCTCAATCCCTTTTTTATCATTTGAAACTTTCCTATAATTCAATTACTGTATGACCATGATAAAAAATAAATCTAAGTTTTTAGGGAAATTATTGTCTTTTAATGTCAGAAACCTGTACACCCAGAACTTGGGGATAGTGTAGAATCTTATAAATCATGTAATAAAGGTACATGTATTCTCTATTAAGAACAAAGTAGTCTCATATCTTCAAATCATATTTCAAATATTTATTATTCTGCATTTGCATGTAAGCATTAAAACCACGAGAAACATGTTTGCTTCAAGAAATGCAGTGATAATTTACGTGCATTTGTAACTCAGTATGATGACTTGGAATTTAGGTACAGCGATTAATGCCAGTATGTGAGAATTACAGCTAAGGTCTTCAGGACAAAATGCTTTTTTCATGTGAATTTTACAAGACTTCTCTTGTACACAATGAGAATATTTATTTTGGGGCTTTGTGCACACACATGAAGTACGAGCCCAAGACAACAGGCATGACTGTAGCAGCTCTTCATACATGAAGGTATCACTGGAGTAAAGGTTCAGCCCATTTTTTAGCCTGCAGCGTTTCCTGCATCAGTTACTAGAAACTCACATTTTACTAGAAACTGAAGTACTTGTACTCCAGAATGGTGTTGGTGTTCCAAGTCCTTCAACACACCATCCCACCTGTTTTTATGTGACAGCATAGAAAAAAATGGCCACAAATTGGAAAACACAGTAATAATCCTTATCAAGAAAAATAGTTTGTTGCATAATTTGGCAAGTCCAAACTTTCCTTCCACTAGCTATGCTTGTAACAAGTAGTCCATGAAAAAAATGGCGTACCGGGCCATCTATAGCAGCATTTGTCATGGGTTAAGATCTCATGCACTAGGTCACCAGACCCTGGACTTGCTGAGCTACTCAGTTACTGTCTCCATCATATGCCGATCTTGTATTTCTTTCTGAAAAGCACGAAGATATCAAAATCTTCTCACCAAAACTAGAGAAGTGGGGATGATAGACTATGCACTAGGAACAACTGCAATGCCACCCCATCTCTCTAGCAAAAACGAACACACACACACACACCCCCACACCCCCACCCCCCAACAACAAAAACACCCACACACCTCCAAACCCAACAGAAACACAGTATGTTTAGCTGTAGAAACAGGCAGCAGTTTTTCAGGAGAGAGTCTGCAATAGCCCGTCAGAGGTAAGTAAGCTGACTGACTGCAGGGAATGAGGTTAACGTTGCTGGAAGCGCAGGGCAAACACGATACGTTGCCTGCTCTAGCCGGGGCCAGACAAACACGCGGGACTGTAGCCTGTGGCAGAGCCTGGCCTGAGCTCTCGGTCTAGGCCGGTGGGACAACTAATCCCTGTTTGTACCCTCTGCTGCTCCCCTTTAGAAATGCTAACTAGGTTATTCAGTGCCTCCTTTGATGTCCTGATAGGTGCTATTAGATAGTCAATTAGGCATCAACGAGATCGATTGTTTCGGAATAGATGCTTTTCTGTTTGAAGTACCTGTGAACACTAACAGGGCCATCAACCAGCCGCTCCTTTGCCCACGGGAACAATGCCGGCTAACACACAATAAATGACAAACGCTACTGACTCACTCGGCAGTGCTGCACCCGCTTCATCCGGCTCACACGCTGCAAGCCCAGGTATTCCCATTCAGCAGCTGTGGGAGCAAACACGCACTCTGCATTAAAAACAATTTGTCGGGGAAATCTCATTCAGTTCTTTGCGCAACTAAAGGGCAGAGCGTCTAGATAAGTTAAGTACAAGTTAGCTCGAAACAAAATAGTACTTGAATTCTCATGCACACCATCACACATTGCCTGAGGATTTGTAACACCTCCACAGTTGTTCAGAATTGCCCAGGCAGAATAACTAAGAACTAAAGCAAGAATTAAAGCACTTAACCTACCTGAATACCAAAGAGTTGCCGTGATTAGGTCCCTACTAAATACCGGTAGAAGATAACACTAAGTCGAAGCCTAAGAGTTTAAGAAAAAAACTACGAATAAAGAGTAGTAAAGTCTACACAAGAAACAAGCTGAGACCAGAAGACCTCTCCTCTTTCTTCCTACCCCCGCTTCGGTGGGATTTATCAAGTTAATTGTCATCTAATTGCGTATCAAAGAAAGAGATAATGGGCAGCAATTAGATATAATGGCCTGCCAGTGCGAGATCTCTCCCGATTAGCACACAACCTGAATAATTTCACCTGGTTTGTAAAGAGGTCCCTGGAGTGGCTCCACCGTGTCTGGGAGATGCAAGGGGGAACACCCCTACCCTGTTCCCAGTCCCCTGGTGGCTGCTCTCGCCAAACTGGGACAGGCGTTAACGAGCACGGGTACAGACGGCTCCCTGCCATTACCGCCGTGCTAATTCAATCATGTTTCTCCCCCTCCGCGCACACACTGTAGCGGAGAAAGACTTTGAAGTTAGTGCTCTGGCAATTTTCCCCTCCCACCCCCTTTCCCTCCCCAGGGAGCCCATTTTCCAGGTTATACAGCCTCTTCCTCGAGAGTCGCCAGGCCGGGAGCTCCAAGAGTTTCACCATACGAGCATTAAACTGCTCCTCCCCAGCTAATCGGTCCGGCTTTTTCATTTGTAGCTGACTTGCAGACAACGCTTTGTCTTGCCGGATAGCATTCCGGTACTGATGGTTATTGTGATGCGATTAAAGACACAAAAGGGAGTGTTAGAAACGAAGGGGGCTCTCAGCCGCGCCGGTGGGGCAGCCCGGGAGGTTCTCCGCAGGGCGGCCGGCCAGGGGCGCGGTCGGTGCGCCCCTGGGGCGTGCAGCGGGTGCGGTGCCAGGGCAGGATCGCTTTGCTCTCCGGTGGGGCACTGCCAGCGTGCAGTGGCCCTGCTCTGGCAATAATGCACCTTTATTACCGCCGGGGGTAAACCACGATGGATGAGAAATTCAAACAAGCAGGAATAAAACATGAAGGGTTTTCTGGGTTTATTTCTCCCAGATCAAACACAAAACTCGCAACCAAGTCTTAGTAACGTATTTCGACCACTTCAGCAAAAATGAAATGATTTTCACGTACAGTTTTATAGACCGTTGAAATGTAGTAGTTACCTTCTAGGGAAAGACGATTTTCGCAGATAGAAGAGGAGTTATCGTGTAGGTATTCGGAAGAATCTGCTATTACTGAGGACTCAGCCAAGCGAGCATCACCTGTCGCGTTCATTTGAGCAATTGTCGAGAAACGGGACAATATTTGCAAGCTAGCGCTGCCAAAATAAGGCATTTCGTGTGCTTGTTGAGTATACATGTGGCCAAGGAGTCATTATGTTAAGTGATCATTAGCACCTTATCAAGGAGAGCCCGGCCTCTCCCCCACCAGCCTGCCTGCAGCTCACACTCCCGCAGACAGGACGCCCCTCCAGCCCTGCTCACCACCCGCGCCCCTAGCACGAAACCCGCCGGCCTTAGCAGAACTGCAGGAAGCCGCACACTCGCACCCCGCAAACAAAGCCTTCATATCCGACATTGCCCCCATGGCCAGTGCCACCCGGCCCCGCAGCCCTGCTTGTCCCAGTGTGGTCCTCACAGCCTCCGTGGGCTTAAATCGTGGCAGGTTGCAACACTACATGCTGTCCCGGCGGCCTCAAATGTCTCTGGCTTGCTCTAAACCTTTGCACAGAGGGGAAACTGCTCCCCTCACCCCTTCGAGCACTGCTGGGCCTCCGTCGACCTATGCTCGGGTGAGGGCAGTCGCAGGGTCAGGCCGGCACTGGGCTGCGCTGCCATCGCACGGCTCAGCCCGGCCCGCTCGGTGCTGCAGCGACTCCGGCTCCGCCTTACCAGCCCCGGGGCTGGAAGGGTAAATCCGCGGGGGCGGACGGGACAGACACCCCACACAAGTCTCAGCCGGAACTGCCACCGGGACGTTTGCGGACCCCGATAAGGTGTGCTCCTGTCGTTCCCTTATTACCCTTCGCGGGGGGACTCTCTGTCCCCGCGGAAGCAGGTCCCCTCCGCGGGTGGGAGCACTTTGTTCTCCTTCTGTCCTCCCGAGCCCTTTCATGTCTCTCTCATTTCCCCCGAGCCCAGCTGCGGTGGTGCCTGTCCCCCTTTCCGTTTCACTCCCTCCATTTGGTCCGGGTTTGGGCCGCTCCCGCAGAGCTGCGGGCAGCCCCGGGCCCGGCCGGTCCTCTTGGAGGTTTCCCCCCCACCCCGATATCGCCCGATCTGGCTTCTGACAGCACGAAGGGCTTTTGACCGCTCTTTTTTTTTACGGGGAGAGCAGAACATCTGAAAGAGAGGTAGGGCCCTCCTCTGTAGCGATACAAGATTATAAGGACATCACCTCACCCCTCTACCACTAACTTCCTGAAAATGGGATAGCCAAATCGAGTCTCACGCTTAAGACCTTTTTTTTTTTTGCTGTTGTTGTTCTAGGTAAATTATATAATTATTGAACTCGACTCTTTTGCTGTTTCAAAAATGTCAGTCCTTTAGAGACAATATTTGCCGCTGCAGACGTCTTCCTGGACACATCCCAGTCCCCTAGTGACAACTGAGAGTCAGGGAAGATTGCAGGTGTTTTGGTTGTTTGTGGGGTTTTTTGGTTGGTCGTGGTTTTTTTTGTGTGTGTGTTTGATATTTTGTTTGTTTGTTTGTTTGTTTTTCCCCTGAATCAATATAGCCATTTGCTAATACCTAGCTTTGAGAAATAAGCCTCCATTCAATGAGAATTTTTATCTCATGTCAAGAAGTTTCCTTAATTCCCAAACTGCATCATATTCCTGAAGAGATCTCAGCAAGACTGATAGCACCTGAATCCTTGTTAGTTTTCTGAAACTCTTGCATTAGAACCACATTAATTGTGCAATTGCAAGCAAATGTAATATCTCAAAAGGCTAGAAAAGCAGTATGGATTACAAAATAATTAAAGAGACTTCCAAATGTGACAGCCACTCAGAAAATCAAAGGCCACAGCCTTCAGCTGCACATAGTGTTGCTTTTTACTAGGCCAGTGTATCCAAGTCTCAGATTGGCCCCTGTATACAAAAGAAAATAAGTGTTTTCAAGGATGAGTGACAGAGAACCTTCAGACCATTCATTATGAGAGCCCAGATTACAAGTGCGCAGGAAGTCTTCTAATAACCACAGAGATCATCTCTAAAGTGATGGAAATTTTTATTGCTCTTTTCATGGTAGTTAACAATTGACTTTGAAAGATTTATGGCAACTTAGATCAGTCAAGGACAATTTCTCAGAGCTGTTTTTCTAGCCTGAAATCAAGCCATTTTGATCTATGTTTTCTAGACCATTATTCAATTTTTTGAAAGTGCATAGCAGAACAGTAACAAACTTTACTGCCATTTAGGGAAAACCACATTTGGAATGTTGTATTTCTTTCGATAATCACCTTTGTACACCATTAGGTACGTGTGAGATGCTGAGATAGTATTTTGTTGAGACTTTTTTTAGTTGATAAGGAATTTTAAGTCTAGATCCTTTCCAACATCTTTTTAGGCAAAAGGCCCCCACTAATCTGCTGAGGACACGTATAAGATTGTGAAGATATATTTACGTATTTATTTATAAAATAATGGTTTGGATCTTGAAATCATAATCTATATGTCCTTTAAAAGGCTGCAACAGAAAGCGTCTCTTCTGCTGCTATAGCAAACCCAGTATTAAGTATTAGTAACAGGTGCATGCACATATTTGGTTAAAAGCACAGTCCCATCAGAGGAAGTGTCACTTGGGAAGTAGCTGAAGGGGTTGGATACCTGCTTTAGGGGACAGGGTGAAACTCACATTTCGCACTCACCCTGCGTAAATTGCAGGGTGTTAGAAGAGATCTAGAAAATCAGCCTATGCTTCCCTTAATGAAGAGGAACCCTCTTTTATGGAAGGAATAGCTCTACAATAGCTCTACAATCTTTGTGGAAGGAATTCACATGAAAGATGGAAAAAAATTAGGTTTATTAAAAGATTCCATTTATATTAATGTTTGTCCTGTGTTGTATTTCTATTTTACACAGTTTCCTATAAATTCAGGGGTCTGAAGTCCAGGATCCAGATTTTCCAGTGTCTCTCTGTAAAATATTTTGCTCAGTGCTGCATCATAACTCCACCAGGCAGTTATAGACAAGGGCAGCCCTGATAGTTATCGTCAGTGCAAATCCTCCTTAGTCGTAGTCCATATCAGAGGGTCAGACACCCAGCAAGAAAGCTCTGGGATCCCTGTACTCTACAAAGCAGGGTGCTCCCCAAAAGCCCATAGGCTGTGCTCTACAGGCGCTGCTGAAGTCCAGAGTGGGTGCTGGCAGTGCCGCCAAGGTGAAGCCCCCAGAGGCAGCCCCTTGCCGGGCCAGAGGCGGGGGCTGGGCCACGTACGTGAGCGGCAAGGACACAACACCATTCTGAGGTCCGTAAGCAAGAGATGGGCTGCAGAAAGGCTCCGTCCTCAGCTCCTGCAGCTGCCGCTTGAGCTTCATTCGACGGTTCTGAAACCAGGTCTTGATCTGGGGGAAAGGCCAGGAGGGAAGGAGGTGAGGTTACAACGGCACACAGCCCCTGCCATGGCCCACGCCCAAGCCGTTGCCCACACCGTTGTGCCCCCACATTGCCCGTTTTCCCCCCGCGCTCACCTGCACCTCCGAGAGCCGCATCCTGCCCGCCAGCCGGCGGCGCTCGGCGGCCCCCAGGTACTGCTGCCGCTGGAAAGAGCTCTCCAGGGTGCTGAGCTGCTCGGCGCTGAACGCCGTGCGCAGCCGCCGGCCGCCCCTGCCGCCGGGCTCCTCGGGGCCCAGGCACTCGGGGCCTCCCTCCGGCGGGGGCTGCTCCGCTCCCCACGGCCGCCCGCCTGCTCCTGGGGAGAGGGGAAAAAGCGTGAGCTAGCGCCAGGAACCTCGGGTGTGCCCGCTCGCCTCCGGGCAGCCACTGCACTGCCTTTATCGGGGCCTTAGGGGCAGCACAGCGCCCGTCCGTCCTCCTCCTCCCAGCGCAGGTTGCCTCGACGGCCGCGGGGACTGCGGTTACCTGCAGTGGGGGTGGCCGCCAAGCGCTCCCTGGTCCTGCCGCCTCTCCCGGCCCCCGGGCCGGCGGACTGCTCCTTGCTCCGCTCTCTCAAGGACGGGCTGAGGCGAGAGCTGGGCCGGTGGCTCGTGGAGGATGCTTGGTGCGGGGAGCCCTCGGGGAGGCTCTTGAGGGCCTGGCTGCTCTGCGACAACCACTCCACAGAGAAAGGGGCCTTGGTCATCCTGCCTTGTTTCGGAGATGCCGGGAAGGAGGGTGCAGGGAGCACCGGCTCCTCCTTTATACCACAAGTCCCGGAGGAAAACCTTGTTTGTGTAAATACACATCAAAGGGCCAGATAAGTATCATCTAATTGCCATCAGTCCTCCCCCCCAACAAAAGATACCGTTCACACATTGCCACAGCTCGCGGAGGCTCGGCTCCGCTGTGTCTGCCCCTGAAGAGTTCACTCTGCCGTCAGTGATTTACAGCTCTTGTTACATCCTATCCCTATGCAAATGGCATTTATAGAGTTGAGCGGCCTCAAACGGCGCTGGGGAATGCACCCCCGGGGGAGTCCACTGGGACCATCTCCAGACGCTGGCGGGAGAGGGGACGCTGCTGCTCCCGATCCCTCTTTCCCTAGAGCTGGGTTTTTCATTAATGTTCAGGCAGAACATCCACTGTCTAAAGAGATCTCCCTAAGCCTGCGCCTCTCTGGACCGAGCACTGTGTTCCCGAGACAGCCTGAGGCACGCAAGTGGACAAACTCACTCATTGCATTCTCCTGGGTCTGCAGCATCAGGTTATAAGTATCAAGCATGGGGCGAGGGGCTTGGAGAAGAAAGTTGAGGGCTGTTCGGTTGTAGCAGTGGGCCGGCTCTTGGCTGCTTATAGTATGTTAGAAAATAATCCAAAAAAGACAATTATTGCCTTAGAATTAACATTCTGCTGAGATTTCTGACGAGGTTACATGAATCATGTCACGTATTTCCTCCCAGATGTCTTGCAAGCTGTGCAGGTCGCACAGGTTTCTCTGTTATCTTACTCTCTCTGTCTTTCCTCCTACTACCTTATGCATGTCTTTCAGAAGTGTTCCCATACATCCTTGGGTTTTGTGTACACCAGGAACACTTGGCTGCTGCACTAATGCCTCTGTAGTATATTGACAAAAGGTTCCTGGTGCTTTATAGGCAGTTTTTCACTGCAGGGTTAACCATTAATTCCTTCCCCTTACCATCCCCTTCCGTGCAAGAACAGAGTGGGACAACTGCACCACGGATAACTCCTATCACACTCCTGCCTTGCATCAGTCTGCCTCCAGAAATCACGACTGCATGTCTGATTTGGCTGTGCTTGTTACTGTTTTTTGCTTTACACAGCCTTTACCACCTGCACACAAACCCAGTGCTCTGTTGTCCATTTACCCTGTGATTTGCTCTGATATTCTGCCACTCCTGCTGGATATTTCAGCATTCACTTTGTCTGCGATGACAGTTAATGTAACCATGATTCTATTTCTTAAACTGTCAGTGAGGTAGAGGCTTGAAGACTGAACCCCTCCTGCTTAGTTTATATCTAAATCTTTCAACATATTTAATTTTAATCTTGCAAAGATGTATCTATTCCTTTTTATTAATCCAGTAAAAAGTTTTACTCAAATCCTCTTGATCTATCCTTTTCTAAAGTCAATATTTCAACTTGCTATATTCATCTATCTCAAAATCCTACAATTTTCTGCTTACTAGAAGATTGTTTCATTGAACTATGTTCAAGTTTGACTTGTAAGCCCCCTTCTAAGCTCTGTCTCTCCTTGCTCGTTCATTCTCATGGCACAGTTCAAGTTCTTCTCTGCTCTACCAGTGACATCACTGTTCAAGAATTTGTCTCTGCCCAACAAAAATACAAACACTATTGTCACCTTTATTTAAAGGTGGCTAATAACCAATCCAGAACCTTTGTTTCTGGCCTGTGTAGGTAGGGATCAACATTGCAGCCTGCATTGCAGCAATAGCCTGAGCCCACTAAACAAGCTTTGTGGAGGAAACTAAGAGAACTGGCATAAAAAAGTCTAAATGAAAGTTCAAGCATGAATGCCTCCTATACATCTGTTACATACCTAAAGAAGCCCAGAAACATCTCCAGCAGGGACAAAGTCCTGCAGGACGTATATATTTGTGTTTTTTCACTGCATTAAAGCATCTGATATCTAATGACTTAAAACTTCATCCATCTATCCTTCCCAAGCATTTTCTGATTAACATCGGAAAATTTAGAAAGTTTACTTGACCAAACTGTACAAGATTTGTTTTAAATTTCCTCTGGTTTATAGAAAAATCTCTCTCCCTTTCCACCCTTGGAATATTCGATGCACAGGTTCTTAACTGTAATTTCAATTAGATAATTGTGAAGACTACTCCACCACAAACCCAAGGAAATATTTTAAAATACCAGAACATCTAAGCATTTACATATCAGCCAGTCCCGGTGCCAGCACATTTCATAGAGCAGACCAAGCAGGCAGGAGATGGAGAGGAGACATACAGGAATCTGCTCTGTTAACCGAGTTCCTAAATGACAAGTTCCTTTGAGATGGCTGCACTTAACATGTGGCCTGGCAGCAGCCTCTCCAGTCAGAACCAGGAATACTAGTGCCACCACCTGCCTGAAGAATCCTGCCAAACTTTCTTTGCAATCAGGCAGAATGCCTTTCTCAATGACTAAATTCTCATAAAGATCAGAAAAAGGAAGTGTAACTTTCCTGCAAGCTTCCTTCTTGATTTCAATATCTCTGATTACTTTAACAGCATTCTGCCACACAGATGGGGCAAGATCCCATCCCAAAGAGATAAATACGTCTCTTGTGCCCATAATTATTTCCATTCTTAGTCCCTACATATTGTACATATACATATAAATAATACACTTATATGCTGTTTACATACTTATATATAACATATATACTTCTATATCTATATACAAGTACTTTTAAAAAGTATAAAACAGTCTATCTAGATTATGTTATTTTTTCTAGCTTTATGTCAACAATTAAAGGTACTTGGCAAGCTGTTGGATAAGACAAAAGGAATACATGACATATGATGTTGCTCTAAAAGATAGAAAATCTCGTGTTTTAGCATCCACTGATACATCTGTTGCATAGTTTCTTTGCAGATTTTAAGACATTTTTACCATCTGAGCTGCAAATTACATCTTTATACACTGCTGGTTTATTAATTGCATTGTATTGAGGCAAATGCCACAGCTGAAAGATGGTGTCAAATGTTGAGCTCTCAGATATACAAATTGATCATGTTGTGACAAGGTTAAACTAAATCTCATTTCCATTATACATAAAATGTAGAAGTATCATGGATAGATGGCAGATGACTTCTGGATGTAATGACTGCTACAATACTTAGCAGCTGCTAGCTTAATTTCATCTAAAATTCTTAAGCTGCCTTCATTCTATTTCTGTGTATTATTCACTAGGTGTTTGTTTGAAAACCTCCTGCTAAACTGTTATCCAGAAATGCTATGTTTAAAATCAAGTGATATTGTCACTGGGCTGTAAACATGCTCATGCTAAAGTCCTCAGGAATTTGTCAAGGAAGAGCAGGAGCAGACAGGACCTTTCACTCTGCTGCTACAAGCAGGTAGAGACAAAGAGCTCAGACATACCAACATGACTGCCACTAGCAGAAGTTTGAAGATCCATTTACTGAAGATAATGACAATATTTTATGCAGATGTTTGTACAATACACAGTTGCCCTCTCTGGGGAGTCAGAAACTTCCCCATGAAAATAAGGGCCATCAGCTTCCTGAAGACCGAAGGAGACTGAGGATCATAATGCCAAATGCTAAGCCAGGCTGGGCCAGGCCATTCTGTGGGAGGTAATGCAGAAGAAAACATTCTAGCATCCAGGGGAATGAAAATGAGTTGAGATTTGTCACTTGACACTGACCCCCATATTTCTTGTGAGCTGCAGCTCCGTTCAAAGAGGCCAAGAAGTGGCTTTATAGATGTCTGGCTGGGACAGGTAGGATGGGATAAAGATAATGGTCCTTATATGCAAAGTAGCACCACAGAAATGTGCACACACAACAGTGGCTTTAGGCTGAGGACGTCCTGCAGAACTAGCTAGTCCTGCTTGGATGCTTACTGGGCAGTTGATAACAGATATATTTTGGGATAATAGTCCAGCCTTTGAGAACTATTACAATTGTTGCTCCACATCTTCCATCCCAAAGGCCAGCGCTGCCTTAGTAAGCCAGCTCAGAGCCCTGCAGAGGGGCAGGACTGTGCTCTGAGACATCCCCTTCCCTAATGAAGCTTTGAAGGAACTGAGGAGAGAGTAGCTGAGGGCTGCCAAGTACCTTGGGTTGCACACAGGTACTAGAGAAAACTGCCACCACTTGGCCTTGCTGCAGTGGGAGTTAACAAGACCGAAGAAGAGGACTGTCATTTTGAAATAGCAGGTGACCCTTTCTCATAACAGTGGAGGGCGAGACTAGGGTGAACGTGTGGTACTTGGGAGTAGCTTTGTGGTGACGCAATTCAGAGAGTTAAAAGGGCAGCTTATGGCACACAGAAGGATGTGGATTCATCTGTGGACACGCACATTTACCTCCTGTAGTGGTCTGCCCAGTGGAGCAAGGGCTGCTGGCATCTGCTATACAATTTATATGGTCTTTGCCCTGGGATGTTTATCCAACCATTGTGATTTCTGAGAAACCACTCTTTAGGACTTAAAAGCATTACAAATGGCCTCTAACCAATCTCTTCATTATCAATTATCATAATCTTTCCTCTTTGACAGAAATAAGAGTTACTTTTCCATGAGGAATGAAAAGACCATATGTGCAGAAATACCAGGAAAGCCTGGATTAAACAGAGTGACGATGCATTGAGGAAAATTAAGTGTCTCATCACGCTTGGAATTGATCTAAATCAACACAGCACTCAAAATGCCAAGAGCTCCCATGGCTCCTTACCATAAGGCTATTACCAGCTGCTAAGCAGAATTGGTGAAATGTTTTAAAACAATATATATTCTGCAGAGAGCTGCTGTAAATATTAAGAAAGAAAACACATGTTATGTTTTTAATAGTTTCTTACCCAAATTTAAGCTTATTAAATAAGGAAGTCAAAGTCAGTATGAATCAGGACAACATTGAAAACATGTACCGCTGTTGTTACAGAAGCAAGGTTCATCAATAGCAATTAGACTTTAAAAACTATTATTTGAAAGGAAGAAGCATGAAAAGAGGCTTTAGAAGGGGTTTTATTTTCCAAAGCAGATAGGAATTAACTCTTAGGTGCATAAATATGCTTTAAGATCTGGGTTTCATTAAAAAATATGTATTATTTAGGGATATCAGGTGTACCTACAGAGAATAATGTGCATATGCAAATTCACATAAAACCCACTGGTTTTAGTAATTGTTCAGATGACTTGGACTAACAATCTGATCAAAATCATAAAATGTCACACTTAGACATTCTGAAGACACTCTGAAATATTTTCAAAACCTAACAGAGGCTTACTCCACATTTTAGATCAAGGCTCTTTCCTTCGTCAGTCTTTGCTGAAGGATAAATTTTTTCATGATGGTTACTTCTAAAGTTACATTTAACAACCTATTAAACATAAAACTAAGAATGCATTAAATCAGAAATGTTCCATTATTTTTAGTTTTTGTTTCCCACAAATACCTTCTAAAGAAATGTAGCTATACTATGACTAAAGCATTTATCATTCTTGAAAGTAACTTAAGTAGCTTTTCACTTTAAGCTACTAAAGAATGACTCCCTTTTTTTTTTTTTTCCTAATTACCTTGGTTTTAGAGTTAGCATTTGAGCATGATGAGTCAGCAGGAGAATGAGCTATCACAGCTGGCAGCCCTCTGTGCCCATTCTGGTCTGTTCCATACAATGCTGCTTTGAAATGCATTGGTCCCAGCAGTGAAAATATCTTACTGACTCTTCCTTCCCTTAACTTGCATTTAATATAAATAAGATATTTGTACTGCTCCAAAACCAGTCTGTTCAAATTAAATTTAAAAAAAAGTTACCTTTTTTTCCTGACTTCAAGGCTCTTCTGCTTCCTGTTTCCAGTTATTTCTTCCCCTCTTCTGTGTTCCTCACTCTACACTGTTTCTTCCTATTTTGTTTCAGTCACTTCCATCAAGCATCCTGCAAATGTTACTGTTAGCTGAGGAAGAGAATAACTTTGGCAGGATGCAGAACTGTAGCGACAGAGCACAAATGATGCCGTCTGCCTTCACTTGCACCCTAGAACAGGGAGCACTCATCCTGACATCCTCTGTTACTTTACTGACAAGGGAAAAAGTGGGCTACGGTGAGTGAGGACAGGAATGTAGTTAGGTAAGATGATTAACACTGTCCCTGTAATGTGTAATTCAATGTTTATATTTGCTTCAAGCAAAGGTTTTACGCAAATGGATGCATTACACACCAATAGAAGTTAATTAAGATTTTAAATTATGAAGTTGTGTGTGCATGCATTTCTTTAAAAGATTAATGGGAGCAGCTGGATGTAAACACTTTTGGTTTAAAAATGGAACACAAAAAATCTCTGCCATTTTGTGTTTGCCTGTTTCTAATCAGCATAATTCAGGCAGAGCATTTTCACAGTACCTTTGCTCATAGTGCGGCATGTACATCTAGAAGCGTGCAAGGGTCTCTTGTGCCATCTCCTGGTTATATCAAGACTTCACATCCAGGAAACAGCTACACAAAGGGAAAAAAGTTGCAGAAGTTTAGTTGAGGCAGCAATAGAATCAGAGAATCATTTAGGTTGGAAAAGACCTTTAAGACTATCGAGGTTAACCGTAAACCTAACACTGCCAAGTCCACCACTAAACCATGTCCCTAAGCACCACACCTACACATCTGTTAAATACCTACAGGGATGATGACTCAGTGTTTGGCAGCTAAGGCAACTGGTGAGACTTGCTTTCCACTCTCCCCCAACACAGGGATGTGCATGGTGGGCTTTTACTCCTCTGCTGCTTTTAGAAGTCATCACTTTTCCAATGCATTAACATACGTATATGATGGAAATTCAGTATACCTCTACAACATGTTTTACATAAGTTCAAGTAATGCACACCCTAGCAACACCTACTCTTTTGCTATGTATCAGTGGAAAAACGTAAATAAAACCTTGAAAATTAAAGTGACTATAATACAATGAAATTAATAACCAAATTAATAGCATTCTCTGATTGCAGGTAAGTGTTTAAATTTTATGTCTAATCTACTTTAGTGAGAACACAGAGTGACTGAAGATCAGTGCTGAGCCACTTTCCCTTCCCACGGACAGGACCAAGTGGGCCTGGGTACTTACTACAGTTTTATCTGATCTGTTCTTACAAATTCACAGGAAAGGGGACACTACAGGTGTGTTACAGGTCAGCAACCTGTTCCAGCGCTTCACATGAATCTTTCCAATGTAAAAACTGAAACCGAATCACCCTTGCTTTGAAATTAATACTGCCTCATTTAAGCTTCACAGAGCATGGAGAAAGCTCAATCTGTCTGTAGCTACTACAACTTTTTGCAGTAACATTTCACACACAGTCCTGCTCAATCTAATCTTGTCTACATAAGTCCAATTCTTTCAGTCTTTCTCTGTTTATGTTTTTAAACATATTTTTATTATGGTCCTCTGCTGTCTTTCATTTTTCCCGTATCTTAAGTGCAGTGCCTAAATGGTAAAGAATGGTAAAGTATTCCTGTTGATGCTTCACCAGTGCCAGACAGAGAAAAATAATTACCTTCTGTCATATATGACTCTCTTATAGTACACCTCTGGTTTTCCCTCATTTTTATTTTTTCTTTTTGAAAGCTGTACACACAGATTCATGTTCAGTTTGTGATCCATTACAGTCCCCAGAGATTTTTTCTGAAGTTCTGCATTTATTTATAATTTCATTTTTATCCTTCAGAAATATAAGATTTAGAGCTTAAATTTAAACCATCATCACGATTATCGTGAGTTCTAATCTTGTGTGTTGTGTAAGTGTGCTGGATTTCACTAGTAGAAGTTGCAGACACAATTGGATCCAGGCTGCACCTGTAATGATACGGTGTAGGGCGTGAGAAGACCTTGTTACAGTAACCCAGGATAGCTTGCCTCCCCCGAGTATGTAGAGTCTCAAGCACGTCTTATCGTGTTGTGACTGTAACATGGAATAGTTTACTTCTTCCCATCACAATATGTAGACTCCCAAGCACACTTTATCTCGTTACGATAAGCCAGGATAGTTTGTTTTCCCTCACCCCAGCACAAACCCTTGCACAGTTGCCAAGCTGAAGGCCAGCTGTGGATCTTGGAAGTCAGACAACAGCACCTGCATTACACCAGTTTGCTAATGAGCAAAACAGGACATTGCATATGTATATATTAATCAGCACAAGTTTTATTACCCCCTCTCTGAGGTGCTTTTCCTTGAGCATCACTCCCGAGCAGGGCTCCACTGCATTGAACCCCCATTTGATCAGTGTCAGTACCCCAGGGTTCCCACCGTGGTAATGCTACGCTTTTGATAAACCCAAGGCTTTTACTTAATGAGACTTGTGCCTCGTCTCTGAGCGATCTGTACCTGCTTTTTGCTCATAACATATGGATAGTCCTACCCTTACTACATCCCACTCAATTTATCTTCACAATTTAACAAACACTGGTATTCACCCTTTGAAATAACGTATTAAATACTTGTGTACCCACAGTATCATCATCTGGATCTTAGTGACCTAATATATAATCAGGTCAGGTGGACCCAAGATTATTTCATTTTTGCTCATTATTATAGAACAGATTTAATCAGAATGTAATGTTCTCATACATCTAATTAGTTTGACAGTCTCCCATTCTGACCTGCATTCCTGTTTCCTGGCTAACTTTGATCATAATATGCACTGTTCAGAGGGGAGTGAAATAGCAAGCACTTCAGGCTTTTGCACCATCTGATATTTATTCAGTTCTCCTAGTAAGCAGAGAACTCTTATTGTATAATAGAAAATTATTTAAGAATCCAGTTTTACTGTTTCACGTTTCCTTTGGTGGCAATAGCATTTTATCTGTCCAGTTTTGTTCCTAACCTGCAGTGCTGTTCTTTTATATTTGTTCTTGCCAATGTAGCCTTCTTGTTACTACTTTTTTTCAGTATTCTTTTCTGAATTTTTTTCAGGTCATTGATGAGCCCCTAACGCTCCCACACTGCTCTGTCAGTTTGCTTTCCTTTGCATGAGGATAGATTGTTGTTATACTCAATACGGTCTGTTTTAGAAACCTCTTTTTAGAAACTCTCAGCCCTTCTGAACTTCTATTTGCTTTAGAATTCCTTCGCTTGGTACCTTATGTACCAGTTCCTCGAATTTATTGAAGTTCGCTTTTTTTGAAGACCACTGTTGTTATTCTGCTTCTCTCATCCCTTTCTTTCAATCATGAACTCTCTTGTCTCGTGGTAACTTTAATCTCAATTACTTTCCACCTTCAGATTTTCAACTAGTTTCTCTCTATTAATCACAGTAAAATCTTAAATAATAGCTACTGTCAATCACACTGCGGTCATCCAGACAAAAGTGGATCTGCCATTTAGCAGAAAGGTGGAATTGCTAATTCTAACATATATTTTAGAGTTACCAGAGTACAAAATCACATTGTAAAACCCAGTGGAATCTTCTGCCACAAATTAGTCATTTATTGGTACTTGAAATAATTACAAGAAAAAAACTTTTGTGAAAAAAACTTTTACAATGCAAATGGTAGTTGGGACAGTTAAAATGACTCTCTGAAAATTTCTAACATTTATAATATTGACAGTTTTAATAACTAAATGAAGACAAAAAAATTCATAGGCGAAGAATACCTGTTAGTAAGAAAAATTCCGAAGATGAGTACCCAATTAAGCTTGAGTTTTCAAATACTGTTCAAAACTGCATTTCTAATGCTTTAGGACTCCTCCTAAAGCTCAACATCTATTTAAAAATGATTATAAAGCATGTTTTGAGAAATAAAATCTTCTAAAAAAAAGACGAAATCTAAACAGAATGTAATATGTATTTTACATCCAGATATGCTTTGGATTGTATTTAAGCAGGTATGAGGGAGAAATATGATTTCTCTGCACTCTTGCCCTCATTGTAATATCAAGGATTGAAACAATCAACCATATGTTTAAAACTGAAAAATTATTTTTAGTTTCCCTCTTCTAAAACTATAGTCTATTAATTTGTTATTTAGAAACAGATTTCCAAAAATTTTAGTCCTTTGCAAATCACATACAGTACTCACAGAAGAGTCTCAGTAATGCCTATGAAACCGCTCCTGATACATAGAGGATGAATGTAGAAAACTACAAGAGGACATTTTAGAAGTGGTTGAAAAATTTCAAAGGAAAGAAATTTGTCAGAATCATGAATTAGTGTCTATTCATTAAATATTTTTCCAGCTTCTTGGTTTGGGCTTCTATAGAATAACTTATAGGATCCAACTGAATTCTTCCCTGTTTCCCTGCAGGCTCCTGGAGGTGCTGGAGCTGGAAACCTACTTTCAAATGCAGCAGGTGTAACTAGGACACAGCTCCCAGTTCTCTAGCCGGAGGCTTGGAAGCCCTAGGGATCCTGGGGACAGACACCTGCAAGGGGACACAGAAAGAGCACCAATGCACAGAGCAACTGGAGAGGCTCCCAAGGAGCAAACTTAATTTCAGAAATTCCAGGGCTCACAGTTGGAAAAATAAACAACATAAAAACAAGATGAGAGAAGTGTGGAAACAGTGAAGAACTAGGACAGCTGGTGGCAATATTGGCTTAAAGAACAAACTCCATTTTTTTCCAAACATGCTAATTTGGTATTAGAATGGAAACATGGGGCCAGACGGCATAGTCCCTCATTTATGTAATTCAATTGCTGATGTCAACAATATTTTGCCAACTAGATACAACTGAACTTGCGTCTTTGACATGTTTTGTCCTGTGTTTTCTTTTAAAAAGACATTCCCCACAAAAGGAGAAACCTTTAGTCCAACCCTTCCTGCTTGTTAGTCATAAATAAGCTGTACAGTTATATGCTAGACATAATTTTATTCTGAAATCTGTGTCACATAAGATGTACATACATCAGTGTTAATGGACAAAAGCAAATCAGTTTCCTTGTAAAACACTGTTGTTTTTTTTGTTTATTTGTGGGTTTTTTTGTTTGTTTGGTTTTGTGGGGTTTTTGTTTGTTTTGTTTTGTTTTCCAATAGCTATTTACATTTTCTATTGTTGTTTTGGGAGGTGGTTTCTAAATACAAAATCTTAAATATCTGATTGATGAAAACACCCCAAAGTAACACCATAACTCAGTACTATGCATTTATAGCAATACAAGGTCTGATACACTTAAGCATTATACAGAAGATGTGATTTTTTAATTCTTGTATAGCACCACCTATTGTCATAGAATAAACATAATATTTTCTAGACATAGTAGTTTCTTTAATCCTGGTGAAACCGTAAGAAATATATGAGCTAATTATCATGAGTGCAAGATATAAATAAGTAAATTCACAAAAGCAATTTCAATAGCTGGCAACTATATAAAATGAATTTATTAAGATCATGTGATTAGCAAATTTTGTGGCATTCTTTACATTAGTAAAGCTTATGCTACTTCAAATTTTACTGTCTTTTAAAGGCAAGGCGTGGCTTTATGTCAACAGTAATTTTTAATTGAGAAAAGCAAATAATTACTAATAAAACCAACTCTTTAAAATAAATGCATATAGATCAAATATGTGAAATGTATGTCTGCAGATAGTTATTAACATTCTTAAATCACCGTGTAATAAAGACAGAAGGTAAAGATTATATGTTTTCATACTTAGCAATTTTTAGAGAAATAGCAACACATTTTACTTACTCATGGGTAAGTCAGAATACTACAATTAATGACATGCTAAACTTACATATGGTAAGCAACAAAATAAAGCATTTAAAAAGTAGAAAAAATGAAAGAAAACCCTGTTGGGGACTGAGCTCTCCACTGTTTAAACCAACAAGAGCACAAAAATTAGTCTGGTATTAATATATTAGTATGAAAAAGTAACTGAGGTATTAAATGAAAAATATGGGCAAACCTCGTGCTTGACTGAGAAAGATGAGGAGCAGGTAGCCTTTGATGTATATATTGCCATTATTGACAAGAGAAAATGAGAAGCTTTCCTCTTAAACATTGAAAAAGCTTCAATTTAACATGTGCACATGCATTTCTGTCAAATACAATAGTACAATTTGCAAAATACTAGACATGTGCACATTCCCATTTCTTACATCATTATCCTTCTCCATCACCAAAACATGACAAGACAGTTAGTTCACATCTGCTCCCCACATCTCTCTAAACATTTTTTTTTTTTTTTAAATTTTTTTAAACACAGTTCTAGCAAATCAATTGCAGGACAGAGTTAGTTTTAGCTGTTTGTTGCCCTTCCCCATTTCTCTTCCAATACTAACATTGTTCCCTCTGCTAGAAATACTAGAGTTTGTAACCAATTTTTAGCTTTAACATTCTGGCCTTGCATAATCCTGGGTAGCCCAACAAACTTTCAAGCAATAGCATCACATTTCATTGCCATTTAGAAAGTCTTGTAAGTATTAGCTCTATAAATAGGTTAGCACCAAAGTTTTACAAGATGCAGATCTAAATTTCACACTGTTATCTCCTGTTTAATGCTGCTGGAGCACTGTGATCTACAAAAGCAACCTCAGGAGCAAAAGCCATAATCAAATGTGCACACATACATACGTACACAAATTCGCAATGTGATTCTTGTGCCAAATACAGAAAAATAGCAATTTCTTGTTTACTGTTTCCACAAGGCCACGAGGGCAGAAGCAGAGCAACAAAGTATTTAGATTCAGATCTTTCTTTTGTTTGGAAATACGCTAGACCAATGACATTAAAATCAAAACAAAAAAAAAAGTTGCAGCATGGCATTCCTCTCCTTCCTCAGTATGTCTGAAGAAAAAGATTGCCAATTATTTAAGTCAATTATAGTTTTCATAATACACAACATAAAAGCAAGACACATCAACAGTTAAACGACAGCAGAAGATCTGTGTCCCTCAATTATATGCACACTGTGACAGGGTACAAGTGTATTATGTTTATACTAAAATATATTCAACATTTAATGAGCTATACTCTGAACTCTCCTAGGCCAAATTTGCAATAGAAGCTGTAATTTTAACTTATTTCCATGGTATTTCTTGATATTTGCTTGTAGGCTAATTATTTTTCTATGCTAAAGAACAGTGACAAAATGAATCATCCTTTTCATCTATAATCTCTCTTTACTTTTATCTTTATATTTATTCTTTTGATCTGTCATCCAGATGCTAGGGAATCAAATGTCATTAGTCAGCATTTTATAATTCCATGCTAAGAAATACAATCATTTCAACTTGAGATAGTATTTTAAGTCTCTTCACTTAAGTATTTGCTTGGGAATTGGTCCAGCAGATGAAGTCAACTGAATCCAGTTTTACAATCTACACTTGAAATAGAACAGATGAAATGTAAATAATTACTGAAATGTTGCCTTCATTCTGCGCAGTGTGTCCTGAATTTTCCGTGAATGTTTGTCTGCTGGTATCTGATGGAAGTTGGCACAGTTGTCAGCTGCCAAGGCAGAAATGTCTGCATCTTTAAAACGAGTTATTCTTTGTGTGAGGTAAGACTGCAGCTTGAAATCTGGTGCATATGTATAAGGATTCTCTTGAAATGCATGAACTTGGCTCACAACTTTTGCAATATTTCTTGAAAGAGAATATGGTAGAAAAGATTAGTTTGTTTTGCTGATGACTAAAAACAAACAAACAAACCAACAACAAAAAGCCCCAAACAAACTTTAAAGTCAATTTCAAAGGCACTGAGTATTCTCTTCTATGGCATGTCTCTTTAGTTAGACGTCAAAATGACTGAAACTACTTAAAATGCTTTGAAATGTTGGATTAGATTTCATTACCCCACTAAACAATACTAAAATTTAAAAAGTTAGGTGACACACATCATTAAAATAATTACCTAAGTTTAGTCCACTTGTGAGCTCCATTTGTCATTGTGAATCCTCCAGTTTCAAGTTGTTGGACATGCATAGCCAAAACGTGGGCTGATGGAATTGTTGGAAGTGTTTTGAATCTTTCTCCTTCCATCAAGCACAGGCTGTCACTTTTTAAAAACACCTAGTGCAAAAATACACACAGATAAATCTCAAGTATTGGGGCAGGTTTTACAATAAATTCTCCACTTCATTTATTTAGCACTATGTATTTATTTGTCATGAATTTTAACTTTTAGCATTGAAGTTGAAGACAACACTATGAACTAATCTGGTGGCAAACATTTAAAAGTACACAAAAAAAGTAACTTTAATAAAAAGATAATTCATATATCATTTTAACAATGCTAAATCTCATCCATAATTACATTTTAGAACTTCAGTCTACAATTAAAAATTATATAGATAAAGAATGCGGGTAATAAACATTTCAGATTTTCCAAAACAGATTACAGCCACAAAGCTCTTACAGAAATAATCAGAAAAAGTGTATCTAATGTCCTAGCTCGCTTTGAAATTTCTTTCTTGATAGTTAGTCACACAGCAAACATTTCCAAGAAACACTGAGATGAAAAGTAATGTAAAATCTCAGATTAAGAGTCAAAAGTCTTAAATCAAATGAAAATCTCCTTCATATAGAAAGTAATAATTATAGCTTTCATCCTGCAGAGGCACCCATTTAAGCAGATCTTGCATCTTCTCCAACCCCGAAGTATTTTTACATCAAAGACTTCATACTGTACCTCAACAGCTTTGAGTTCCTCCATTATTTCAGCTACTTTCGCAGGCAAAATTTTCCAGGCCTTACAATAAAAGAAAATATATTTTTGTTTTGCACATTAATGTCCATACTGGAACAAGACTATATTAAGCAAAGCAGTTACAGAACAGAGCCTCAAACTTACTGGTAACTGTCGTACAATAAGATTTTCCAAGCCTGCTAGAATTTGCATCGCAGTAGCAAAATTTCTTTGTTCATAGCAGCATTTTGCTATAAGAAGAAATTTTGATAATAAGCTCACCTGCAGCTGAAAAAAAAATACTATATAATTATATATAGTAAATCTGCATAAATCTACATAATAAAATTAAATGAGAAGGAAGAATAAATGCATTTTCTTTTTGAATTTGTTATCAAAATTGTTGACTGTAGTAACATTTCCCTCCAACACAAAGTTCTCTCTTTCCTGTCACCAAGGTGTCCTTAAAGTCTGACATCTCTTCAGGCAACCCATTTCCTACATGCTATTAGGTTTTGACACCTGCTACTACAAAATATCCAAGACATCCAAGACCCTCCCCTTGTGACAACAAACCATATTGTTAGCTGCCCACTTGCAGGTATATTTCAAAATATTTCTTGCAGCTTTGTTACATAGCAACTAATAAACAGTAACAATAAATAACCATTTCATAATTAGTAATACAATAAAACAGTGACAAACCTTAGACGTGTGACATGTTACAATTTCAGCAGCAACCCAGGTGCTGATATTGTCTGCATTTCTTAATAACTGTAGAAGGTATTGGTCTTGTACGCACTTTGACAGAAACAGATTACAGACTTTGAGTGAAGCTGTCTCAGCAGAAACAGCTCTATGGGGAGAATGGGGAAAAAAAAGGCAAAATTAATTCATGCTGACTTTGCATTTTCAAAGAAAATCTTTATTGTGAAGATGCCAACCTCTAATCATCTGAAATGATTTTTCAGTTCTTTCAGTCTTGATTTTATAATATTTTACAAAGTATGTAGTGAGCTATGTTATTTTTTCTTCCTTATACTTACAAGATAATTATATGTGATTACAAGAGAAGCATATGCAGTATACATTTCTGTACGCAGAGACACCTTCACCACTTGTTACTAAATAAACAAAACCATGCAGTCTGACACGAAACAAGAGCCAGAAATCCAAACTCATTAAAAACTGCAGTTACATAAGAAATTGAGCCTGATGCCTAATGGCACCACACAGTTTGTTTCCTGTGCCTGAACCCCAAATCAGGATAAACCAGATTTAGCCTCTGCCATTTAACAATCTGTGAAATATGACCTGCTTTAGGTGTTCTTTCCCTACCTTTACACAGGGAAGTCTACTACAGGTAGTGCAATTAACAAGCACTAATTAGAAGCTAGCTGAACCCACTGAGTATGTGGGAGCTAGACCATAATCAAATCTAATTAGGTCCATGTGGCTGGATGAAAACATGAATTACTGTTGAGCAAGTAATTTAAATAGGTTGGTAACCACTCTAATAACTATAGGAAAATTCTTACGTGTTTGTGAATATTGATACTTCATCTACCTAACAGTACAAAATAAACATTGCACAGAGAGGTTGTGGAGTCTCCATCCATATTTGGAACCCAAATGCATATGACACGGGGCAACCTACTCTAGCTGACCTTGCTAAAGGCAGGGGCATCGGGCTGTATGATCTTGAGAGATCTCTTCCAGCCTCAGCTGTTCTGAGACACTGTAATGGTCTTTGAGATTTGATATACATGTACACATATGTGATCAAGGAGCCTGTTTCAGAAACCATTAAATTTTTTTTTCCTCCAAAAATGAAAACTTTGAAGCAAGCCCCTCAACACAAGTCTTCATAAATATTTTGGCCTGACCCACTTTAGATTTCAGAGAAATCACCTTGCAAATGTGACCTACCACATACATATACGCATGCAGGTACACAGATACACACATGCGTAAAATCTCCCGAAATTCAAATTTTTTTAATAAACAGACTATCTAGTCTGTCAAAAGATATTAAGTTTTTAAAATGTTTTTCTCTTCCTGGACATATTAAAAGTGTAACACAGTAAATTACTGTGCACCAACAGAATAGAAGGGCATTTAAAATAAACAACTTACTTTTGGACAGCAACACATTTGTCTTTAACACCAAGTGCTCTCGAATTCAGAAAGTGTACAGGATGACATTTATGAAATACTTCCTAAACAAAAAGAGGAAGATATATCTGTTGTTAGATGTAGCAGTTCTTTTGAAACGCTCAGGGATAAAAATGACAGGATTTCCACACCCCACGCCCCCTTCCCCCAGTAGAATTAGCCATTCTAAATTTTAATGTAAAGATTTCCAGAAAAAATTCAAAGTCTTATGAAATAAGCTTGAAACAGGGTTGGGAAATGGTAGAGAAAGGAAGCTGAGTATAAAGTAAGAAGCTCAATATTATCTGTACTTGCAAGCAAACCTAGACCTTTGTACCTGTTGCAGTAACGTCAGCTGACAACAAAGCTGTTGCACACTGTATTCTATTAAGAGATACGGTCCCACTTCATCTGCTTTGGCAAGGGAGCCTGGGAATTCTTCTGTAAAACTGTTATAGCATGGCTTTGACAAAACTGATGAAATAGTGTACAGTCGCTCTCTCTGATATTGTGCAATTGGTCCCATACCTTTGGAAAGTTTCCAGTTAAAGTTCTGTAGACAAAAAAAAAAAAATATGTAAAGCTTTGACCGCTTTAAAACAAATTTTATGTCTCCCCTGGATTTAACTTTCTGGAATGTTTTGTTAGAGAAACAGCTTTGTGGATGCAAAACTCTTCAGCTAATCTTCAAGGTTAGCCCAGATACTAATTCGTTTATTCAACATTGCTATTTTAAGCTAATATAGTATGCACAGTCAATGAGTCTGAGTAGAAGGCTGCCAGATCTCAATCATCGGTATTTAAAACAAACTTCTGTGTATTCAAGCTTGCTGCCATAAAATGGTTTATATTCTGAAGTCCTATATTTTATATTTTACTTCTTACTAGCTCTATTTCTTGCACTCTTTTTGCTTAGAATCAAACACCCCTTTCCAAAGAAATATTTGGTTTTCCATTCTTTTCCCTTATTTTATCTTCCAATATCATTATGATGCAGTGACAACAAAAGAAGTCTATGTGTCTCTACTCTGCTTGCCCTTTATTAGTTGAATCCCCGGTATACCCCATGGAACTTGGCACCTTTATCAGGAGGCTGATTCTAAATTCAAACTGCACATTATCAATACATTTGACTTCCACATGTCATTTTGGTCACTCTGTAGAGAGATCTTTTCTCAGGAAAAGCCTACAGTAAGCTCCAGCTTCTGGGGTTGCTTTTCACTAGGACGCTGTATGAACCAGTAAATACAGACAAAAGTTCAAATGTTTTTGCTACAAGCTTTGAAGTTCTAGCAGGAAACCCCTCACCGCCCATTTTCCCGTATTTATAGACCTTAAAAGGTATATGCCTAATAAAAAGTATTAATGTTTGACAAGGGGCAAAAGGTTTCCTAGTAACTATGAGACATACTGGTATCAAGGATGAAGAGTTCAGCTCAGAATTTTGATTATCTGATCTATTGTTACTGAAACAGCGGACAGGGCACAATTAAGGCTTAAGATGACTTCCACAGTTATAGAATTGTTTATGCCTTAGATACTTTCAAAAGAAAATTTAAAATGCAGGTACATAAATTTTACTGCAGTCTGAAGACATGCCTTTCTGGAAACATCTTCTGAGAGCTTTTTACATAGAGAATGTAATGTTTTTCTGTCCTCCTCACTCTCCTCTTCACACTTGTCCATGCTGACGCACTGATGAGCACTGCCACTCTTCCTGGCAGAAGCATCCTCAAGCAATGACAACAAGTGCTCACCATAGCCATTTAATGGAACAACCTGTAATTGCAAAACACTTTAACATTGAACTCAATTTCCCATAAATTATAAGGAAGACACAATATTGCTGTAAGATTCATGTCTGTCCAAAACTAGATATATTGAACGCAGCTGTCAAAGATAGCATTTTTTTTCCCCTTTAATTGTAATTAGGACATTTTTTTGGTAGTAACAATCTTACATATACCATAACTGACTTCCACTGATTTTTTTTTTTCTTAAAGCTTCTGAAATTCTGACTTACCTTGGAACAAATAAAATCTTTTAGGGTACACAAAAGATCAGTATTTGTTGCAAAGTCTACACTGTAGCAGTCTTCAATCCAAGCCCGCAGGATGTAGAAACTGCGGTTACATATTTTGGTAAGTGATGTGGAAGGATCCAGGCTTGCACTGGTAAGAAAAAAAAGGCACTTGTTTCACAAAAATTGATATCCCATTCCAATTAAAAAATAAGTGTTGAAAAAAACAGAAGTATTATTTGGTATTAACTGTACTATCCTAAATTCTTATGTTTCATGTCTCTAGAATCCATGTCTCTATGGAACCAAAGCTGTGGTTGTACTTACAACCCTTCACTAAACAACTGGCAAAAGTAAGACTCAGAATTCAGAAGAAAAAAATAAGTAAGCACATTGTCAAATATTGCACTTGCTCCAGTTTCATTCTCACTTGTCAAGAGAGTCTTACAAAAACAAACACCAAAATTCAATTTAATTAAGTAGTTCTTTTCAGAAACAACTGTTGGGAGTAAAGTAAATTGTACTTTGATAATATTTTTCACAGGAAATTACTATACCTGGATAAAGTCCTGCTGATCCTATCAATAAGAAACTGCAAAAATTCTTCTTGTGTGCAGAAATAGCGAAATGTGTAGAGAAACTGCTGTACATAACCTTCTAAAAATGCATTTCTGTGAAGCACAAGAAAAACTTTAGACAAGCAGGAACACATTTTTTCCTTGCATTAGAGTATAGCAAGAGCAAAAAAAATTCCTCAAAACATCAAGAATTAATAGGGATTCTAAATTCTCAAGCTCTACTTAAACCTCGATTATTTTTTATTTTATTTTTATATACCAAATATTGTGATTGCCAACACTGAAAGCATAATTTGTTTTAAAAAAAGTTTCTCTACTTGCAATTTTGTGAAGAAGCATATTGACATTTCTGTTATCAGAAGTTACATTCTAAATAGTACGGAAGAACATATTTAATTTTTTTTTTCTATCATCTCAATTCATATTGGTTTAAAATACTTTTATTACAATAACAGCATAAAAAGTAGATACTTTAATCAAGAAAATATTTTCTGTAGCTCTAATTAGAGCAGTAGTTGCTTTAACACCAGAATATACTTATTATACATATACTAAAAAACAATGCAGTTTATTTTTTTTATACACTCACACATATATTTATACACACACACTCTCAGGGTCCTAACACAGGTCAATTGTCACGTCTCCCTGATGGCTTACAGCTACCATTAAAGTTTGGGCTTGATGAATGTGGAAGCTCTGATTCCAAAACAATTTGTTTACTTTGTGCAAAATATCAACTACCAGGAAAAGCAGCACTCAGGATAAGTAACTGGTCTCTGAGTCAGGATGAGCTGGGAGAAGCAGCTGGGAAGAAGTTGCTCCCTCTACAGTGACACAAGTCTGACGGAGTCTCTCAGGCACTTTTTGTCCTTCATACTACTATGGCTCAGGTACCTTAAACCAACACTGCCTTCAGCTCAGCTGAAGGTTAAAGGACATCTTTGTCCCCTTCTAAGACATGAGATAAGCCTGTATCTTGATCAGTCCTAAGGACTGGGGCAATAATCTGTAAAACAAACTATGTTTTCACATCCAGACCCTATTAATAAGAAATATCAAATTATATGTTCTGAAGAATTGTAATATTGCTGGCAGTAACATAAAACCTTGATTCCATGGCAACTATCAGAGCAAAACCTCAAAAAAGTACAGAATAAAAAAGTTCAAAGTTATTAGTTTTTGATTTATTATCAAATGCTTTGAGTTTTAGTCAAATCAAAACTTAGCAGTTTGGCTTATTTCTTATCTTTTGCCATTTCCATGCCCATTTCCTTAAATAAGTGTTTGCAGAAATAACGTTAAACTTAATATAAGGGAGGAGATTTTCTGTAACATTGAATAACTAGGATTTATCACAGAGACTATTTTTTCCTGAATTAGCAACTATGCCTCAACCCACTCTCAATTAAGGATGTGCAAAATATACTATACCTAGAATATAAGTAAGCCATTAAACCAAGCGGTGTGCCAGCCTGCAGAACTTTTATTCCATTTTGATTATTACATTGGTGTTTCTCTGTGTTATAATAAAGAAACAATGATGACTCATCCATAGGTGCCACATCCACGGTGTCAGTTCTCCCGTTATGAATGACTGTAGGCAGCACACAGGATTCCACACCCCACTGCTCTGCATACATGATCTGCTCAAAGACGCAAAGCCATGCAAAAAAAAAAAAAAAAAAAGAGTAGGGAAATAAAGAGGAAAATCCACACAAAAGGCAGTCAACTCAAAGCCAAACCACATTTCATACAATTGCTTTTTTTTTTTCTTTTTAAACAATGCTAGTAGCAATTACCTTTATTTCAGTCATTCTTTCAGATCCTACTTAATTTGGCACTTCGACACAAAACATTTCACATTTCATATACTGACTTGAGCAGCCAGCTACACTGAGGCAGTAATGAAATGACAAGTGAAACAAAAGCACAACAAAATCTGACTTGCCTGCACATATTTCTTCACAAGTTCAAGAAACTGCACTTTTGATTTCATCTCCTGCAGCTGTACTCTCAATTTGGGCAACACAGATTTAGTTTCAGGACCTTTCAATTTAAAACACACAGCGTAAGAACTTCAATGGCTCTGACCCACAGGAAAAACCCTTAAAAGTAGTATGCACCCACTTCAATACTGGCGAGTTGCTGTACTCTTACCTTTGCTGCTTCTTTCTTTTTGCAACAGTTTCTGGTAAAACTTCATGGTCTTTCTGTAATTTTTTGTCTCCATCATTAGCAATTGTTCTAGTTCCTATTTAATGAGAAAAAGGATTCTGATTAGAACAGTAAAGGTGAGGTTCTCATAGGAAAATGGAAGTTTCAGAAGAGAATTACTTTGTATGAAAAAAACACCAAACATCCAGACAGATGAGAATACGGTATTAACCAGGAAAAAATACCTTTAACACCTGTGCTCATAGGTAAGTTACAGCAGTCATCACCTGTCCCCAGAAAAGCATTAGTTATGCCACAGTTCTACAGCTTAAGAACTGGAGCTGGTTTGTGTATGATGGGACCACATCTGAATCTGTTTAAATATGCCTTTAGTTATTTTATATTATTTTATACAACCAGGTCAGAAAGCAGACAGGATAGGTGTTCTATAAATAAAGGATACGTCAATTTTGAAGTTAAGCTTACATATTCTATATTTATGCATTTTACACAATTGAAAAAATAAAACTAAATTTCTACAGTATTATGGAATTCAAGCAATGGATAGAAATCAAAGTACATAGGGCTTCTCACAATTAATATAAAATTTAATGTAAACATTTATATTTGTTTGCATATCAAAGGTTTCATTATTTTACCAACCAATGAAAATGGGCCATCCACTTTGGGTTCAGCTTCTGATTTATTATGAAACAACAAACATAATTTGTGCTGTGTTTTATAAAAGTGGTGGCTTTTGCACTTGGGTGCTAAGCTAACTGCCAGTGACCCAGTTACATGAAACAGCATTTTAAATGGAGTAAGTTCACTGAATGCAGCAGACAGAACTCCCACAAGCACAGTGATCAGAAAACACATAGCTCAGAGCTAACATATCAAACAACAGATTGGTAAATAGGTTAGCTTTAATGGGATGGACTTACTAGAAATTAATTTGAGTTTGAGATAAACCTGTCACTGTTTTTCAGAAAAGCTCAAAAGGTTTAACAACATAGTTCATTAGCAGCAAGTCACAAAAGCCCTGTGGATTTTTAAAAGATTTACTGCTACTTAGGCATTACATAATATAGAAAGCACAGAAAAGTTATTACCCAGATTCTGAATTGGAAACTGCTTGCTTTTACCTAGAGGTCAGTCTTCGCTTCATCAATTAAAGTGAAACCAAGTTGATTAAGAGACTATGAACATAGAAGGGGAATCAGAAACAGTGGCTGTTTCTTGATGTTTGAAATCTGATGGACAGAAGTGGTTTGTTTCCCTGAATAACTTCATGTGAGTAGCAATTAAGTCTGTAGCAAATTCCTAATATATTCCACAACATCTTTTATTTTAGGTAGGTCTAGAATATAAACATTTTTGATGAAGCTACACACGCAATTTTTCTGCCCCCTCTGAAAAACATTTAATTTGTCAGGACACTTTTGTATAGAACATCCCTCAGTCTAGGGAACAAAGTAATGATAGAATGACTTTCCTTACTTGGGAAAATTGCAAATTCCAATCTGTCCTTGAGGCATAAATTTTTTACATACTGAAGGGTTGCTCCACCAAAGGATGCAGAATATTGGCAGAAGGAAAAGGAAAAGAGAAAAGGAATGGGAAAGGGAAAACTGCGGCCAGAATATTCAAAACCTTCACTAGAAATGTCTTACTCACAGGCTGCGTGCACCGAAGTTTGGTGGAGACTCTTAGAAGTAGCTTATGGAATCTAAGGGATAATTGCAACCTAATGCAGGCACAGAGGAAAAGGGCAAAGGCCAAGGGTGCAGGCTTGCACCTGCAAGAGAACTGAAACCACCTTGTCAGACTACAGAAAAAAAGCTCTTCTCATTGTGAGGGCAGACTTGGACACTCCCCGAAGAAATGGCAGCCCTTGTAGCTGCCTTCCCTTCTTGCTCTGCTGCAAGGACTTGGTTTGGTTTACCTGGACGTGCTCTGTTTGAGGGTGCAAAAACAGCAGCTCCTGGACTAGAGGTGATGTGAGGCAGGGGACACATACACACTTGCCTAAGGACTTATTTTTCTAAAAGCAGATTAACCTTTCCTGACTTTAAGAACAACAACGAACTATCTGATAAGCACCTGCATAGCAAAGCATTAACTACTTTTATGACATTTGAAAGTGTCACCTTGATCCATAAATATTTTAATTTTTATGCTAGCTATTTCACATTTCTTCCAAACGTAAGAGTACATATTACCATGTTTTTTTGAATCAATAGCTTGCTTAGTCCTATTGTTAATATTGTTCATTATGTTACAAATGTTTTACTTTTTGCATCTTATTAAATCACAACCTATCGAAGGTACAGACAATACCCAAGAGGCTTCAGTAGAAAAACAGAAAAGTTAATTATTTTTATGGCAGAATATTTGACTCTGTCATAATACAATTATATGTTATGGCACTCAGAGTTTCTCAGAACCTGCATGTTCTCAAACCTACTTACAGGTATATGACAATAAAAAAACTAAATAAATTTAATTGCATTTAGTTTTAGAAGGTGAATAAAGAAACATTTGAATCATATGAACGTTTTCATTGGAGAGATAAGTGTATTAACAAGATGTATATGTCCCTACAACTGTTATTTGTGTGGTTAGACTCTCATTCAGTACTCAGTTCCACTTGCAGACTAGACTTGAACTGACCAAGCAGACCTACCCCTATGAAACGGTTGTACCACTAAGTCAGGACAAATGCAATCAAGCTCAAATGTCCAACTGTCTTTAAACATTCACTCTTTGAAATAGCAACTCCTAAACACTGCTTTAGCACACGTTACCACAAAGCTGTTTAGATGCTTATGAAAACTCCTTGCTCTTGAAAATCTGTTCCTCAGTCAAGAATTAGTCCTTCAAGGAAGGGAGATTTTGCAAGCCCATTTTTCTCTAGTTGTCATGCTTACACAGGATTAAACAACTCTATAGGATTAGAAATACTAACAGGAATTTTTGACTAGATGTAAATTTGAGAGTGACAGTTCTGTATCCTTATTTTTTACTTTTTATTTTATCTATTTTTATACAAACCAATAGTAGATGAAGTTTCTCCTACTATTTTTTCCTATACACTTACACCTGAACGTNTTACTGAAAACTGAAGTGACATCACAGTACTTCACCAAAAAAAGTATGTAAATAGATCAATTGTGACTTAAACTGGCTATGCGGAAACAAAGAAGTCTAGATTGTGTTCTCAGCTGTTCAGTTCTACTATGTCACGCTCACTTAAAAATAAAGCAACAAATTCAACTAACTGCCCATAGTAAGGAAATCCACAAGAGCAGCACAACTCTTGCTTCATCTTTATTAAACATACATCTGGCAGAAACAATAAGGATACACATAGTAGACAACTATCCATTCTCAGGGACACAAAAAGATTTCAAGTGTCCCTGTATTAATAACTCATTTGCTTCAATTTTTCCATTCCCTTCCCAAGAACCAGCTCCAACTACATAGACTTCTACAATCTCATATATCGTCTTTACTCTGTGGCTTTGGTCTTGAAATATTTACAAGAATATTTACAAACCGATGTTTCTTATATCTAGATGCACAAATGCAGAAATTAGTAAATGCAATCAACACAATATTTATGGGAATGGAAGACCTTGCCAATCTAAACCAACCCGCTCCCCTGTCCATGCTCTCCCATAGCCCCCAATCTGCTTAAAAGGCACAAAGCTGCACTCATAATGATAATCAGCCATCTCCAAGAGATGATGTGAGCAAATAACTGCCATTCTGCTGACCAAAGAAAAGGGCTTAGAGCACATGACAGGGAGGACCTCTTGAGAGCCTGAGATACACACCAGTGATAGCCATTCTTGGCTCTTTTCTGTAATATTACCACCATGGGGTTGGTGCATACGGCAGAGGGTACTTTTCCAGCCAGCTCCAGGAAGAGAAGATGGGTTGTAGGTCAGTGATTATCAATTTAATGTCAGTGATCTTTATTTTGGAATACTTACCCTTGCCCTGGTTTATTGATAAGACATCACAAATCTCAAGGTTTTTAAAACACTTAAGAGTCAGAATTTAAAAGAAGAAAAGGGTTTTCAACTCACTATAACACAACAAATATCATACTTTTAACCAGCAAGTAAAGAGGTATCTTAATGATTTTAAATCAATGTACTCACCAGTTTTTTAGCATCTATATTTTGTGACTCACTTGATTTCTGCTTTCCAAGATTTTTAATGTATCTATGAACTTCTGAATCAAAACATTCAGCTCCATAAAATGCACTGCTCCAACCAGGACTACAGCCATGAAAGTCAGGTAGACTGGGAGACACAAGGTAACTGTTTCCAGCTGCCTTTATCACGGTCTCTTCCTCTGGTTCTATACTTTCTTCTGCAAAGCCTGGATTAATGCCACAGCCACTGTTTTGTAGACATTGTTGCCCTTCCTCTATGTGAGTAGTATTCTGTAGCCTCAATTCTTTTTTAAAATTATCTGAAGGTGACTCATCAAAATCAATTTCAGCTACTGACGAATTCATAGGCTCAGCCTTCACGTCAAAGGTTGCTTCCTCTTCTCCTAAAGAGGGTGTACGGAGGGAAAAGAAATAATGGTCATGTGCTGTGATGCATGCTTCGTTGAACTTAAATAATACACACACAAAATTGAGTTATGAGACCACCTATGCCCTCAGACAGTGGTGTTACGTGGTTATTTTGGGTCTGTGCTTCTTTTCTCAACCACACATTGCAAAATTATAAAGGTTAAAGACATTTCAGAACTATTTAGCTTTGGTCAATACATTTCTGAAATTTATAAAATACATTCTGTGTATATACAACAAGCAGTTAAACAAAGCATAGTACAGAAACTTCAAAACAAAAGTTAAATATGCCAGACCTGTGCACACATTATTAAAAAGCTTAGCTCTTCCATTCATAAGTCTTGAAGCTTTTAGTCCATACATAGAGGGCAAAAATACTTGATTCGGCCAAAGCAGACATAGATGTTAAACCTTCTGCTCCTACAGGACTAACTCCCTTGAGCTATGATGAGACTTCTTTGCAGTTATTATAATGGTTACTACCAACCTTAAGGGACTGAGGTGACAGTGAAAGGTTGGTATGATGCTGACAGGAGCTTTTACGCCTGCCAGAAGTCTCCCTTTTCACTTGAGCAACTTTCCAGGGCTTAGACATGCCACCTTGAGTCAGACAGACCTGAATTACTGGTGCAAAGAAGTCATGTACCCCATGAAAAAGTCTGGCTCTACATTTGCAATCATTCTGAGCCAAAATGGAAAACTGTAACATAGCACGACAGCAGCCAAGTGCAAACTTACAAATTTATGTTTTGCCATAAAAGTTAACAATGTAGGGGGTATACGTCATTCTGTAAAGAACACCCAGTTTGACTTTACTCAAAACAGAGAAGTAACCAAGTTCAAATGTGGAAACTTGGCTGAACTACCTTGAAAAAAAACAAAACCGCTACAACAGCAACCACATACAAGATGTCCATGAATACACCAAGCCTAGAAAGGGCAATGTTTTTTCTGTAATAATGGTATTTACCAGTCCAAGCTCAGTTTTGATTTCAGTTACTGAAAGATGGAGTATTTTGTAAACCTTCAATCACAAAGTTTGTCAGGGAAGATGCAAAACTCACACTGAAGAAGTACAAATAAACAATCCACTGATATAACCTCAATGACTGCCCTGAAATGGTGTCATGTAAACAAGTTTGTGATCAAAAGGCAAAATTATCTTGATTAACAAATCATCTGACCCACTGATCACTTTGCTATCTTTAAAAAGGCACTTCAGTGGATAAAATAGGGAAGTTGAAGAATTCCCCTGAGAGGACCATTTTTTTTCTATTTGTGAAAACCCTTCTGATAGTTAAAAATGCTTATGTAACTGCAAAAGAAATTCAGTTTCTGGATTTCTATATAATTCCCTTCCCAGAATTTGTAAATAAATGTATTGACAATACTTTTTTTTGTTTGTTTGTTTAACACATTTTATTTCTTCTCCTGCCTAGTTTTGTTTTAATTCTGATAAGTGATCAAAGAAGGACCAGATCATTGAAGGGTCATCCTTCAATCAATTTTCAACTTCTTCAGTAACACCTATAGAGCCATAAGCATTTTCTGAAGCTCTCCTCTCTGCCTAGCTAAGCTTGCTATACTGCACGAGGCTGACTGATAAAGTCAGAATCTGATAAAGTTCAGATTCACTGATAATGTTCATAAGTGCCTACATGAATGTTTTCCTGAAAACACAAAGTGCCAATCTCTTAAAACTTGAGTCATTGGTTCCTAGCACACACAAAGATCTAGAAACATGAAGTCCCTTCTCACCTTCTGTCTGATCGTTGCTTGCCAAAAAACTATCAGATTTCTTCAGATCTTGGAATACATTGCCACACTTTGAATCACCTGCCTCAGTTATGCTGAAAATGCAAGAGGATTAGGAAAAAATAATATTTTATACCCTTTTATATTTACATCAGTAAAATGAGTTCTCACAAATGACTACCACGTATGTGAAGGGCTTCATGGCATTTATCTACCTCCTGAAGCTTGCATGTTCAGCTTAAGTTGTTATTTTACAAGAAAAAAAAAGGTTCAAATGGACATTAAAGCACACTTGAGTAAGATACAGAGATTTTCCTTTACAGCATTTGGCAAAATTCCAACAGAAGTATCGGAACACACACGAACAGGAAGCATAACTCCAGGCACAACTTAGACTGAAAATTACTGTAATGGGTTTTTCACTCAGGATTCAACCTCTGGATAACAGTCTAAGTCATCCCTAACAAGAATAATCATAATTTTAAGTCAAAGAAGTTAACAATTAAAAACTGCTATATTCTTTGTCTAAAGAATGTTAAGTAAAGCGTGTCTCAGAGATATTCTGAGGCAGCTCTTCTGCATGATCTAAAACCTAGACTTGTATTTTTACACTGGATAATAAATGACTATTTCCTTTTCACTCCTGCTTTCAAAAACTTTACTTTGTAATAAAAGTTCATGTAGAGGATGACCTCTTCATATACTGCAGTAATTCAGCTGCAAGAGGTTGTTTGTGCTGCTGTAACATTCAACTCTGGGGAACTAGGAGCCTAACCTCTAACCAGTTTTCAGGGATTCCTTAAAAATTCCAAGCCAAACAGGAAATAAGCTAGCATACCAGGGTCTGATATCTGGATGTCTTAGTCTGTTCTTTCTGAAGCTTGCTGTCAAGATAATACACGTTTTAATACTGAAATTTTTCTACAAGTACCTACCAAGCTGCATTGTCAAAACTTCCACTTTTTAATTCCAGACTATGACAAAGAAAACCTCCATAACCATCCATATACAAATTGATTACTGTTTACAATAGCCCTCAGTAAGAAGTTTTTATAGGTATGCTACATTTGGAGGCTGCAATAAAACATCATTATTATTTTTCAGGTAAATATGCCTTGAAGATGAAATAGTAAAAATGAGAAATTAAGCTGGTGTTTTCTCACTTAACAGGCTACTTCAGAAAGATTGCCAGGAGGAACACTTAGTCAAACTAAATCAGTTAAGTAAAACATTTCTAGCAAAGCTAAACTAATTTCCCTGTTCCTAGGTGTGAATAGATATAAACAACTAAGCTCAAACAGAATAAGCAAACGGAACACTAAGAACAACATATCTCACTTTTGATTAAACAGCCTCTTTCTAACATGACTATGAAGCTCTCCATCACGCTAATGGTTGAAAATAACATTGATCACAATTAGGTCTCCATTATTCAGCTACCCTAAGATGGAGTTACAGATAAGCTTAACAGAAAATATTTTCTGCTATGTCATTAAGCACTATGTGCTATGGGGAAGACCATGAAGTATCTAATAGACTGGGAAATTAATAGTTGGCAGGAAAAAAGTAAAGCTATCTGAGGAGAAGAAGGATATCTGGTTCCTGCTTATAGGAAGTAGGGAGAAAAGCATTAAATTGAACAGTAAGAAGGAAAAAGTTGGAAGGAAAAACCACCTACAGTAGATGTGAAGGTCTTTCTCCATTTACTACTTGATAGAGATTCTCCAGTAATTTTTCATCCCAGTAGAGGTCACAAAACTTTTCACAAATTTTATCAGAGAACATGCCAAACTTAACTTCCTTTAAGCCTAAAATGAAGTTGCCTTGTTTAAAAAAAAAAAGAAAAAAAACAAACAAAAAGAGAGAGAAAAAAGGCATTTCTAATAATATTCTCACAGATCAATGACAATAATATACAGAAGAAAATGTACACACCCATGTCAAAAACTTCAACTCCATTTTCTAGATAGCCATCAAATGCAAACTCCTCTTGTATAAGATGAACCACTTGCTGTAGTAAAGTGTCACTTGTGCTGTTCTGCTGGGGGAAGACTTCAACATTAGAGAGATGAGAGTTATCTTGATTCACTGAGGTACATGGTATGTGTTCTTGCTCAGCGAAAATACTCTTTACACTGCTAGCACACTCTATTTCTTGGCAGTTGGTTTGAATACCTTGGTTACTTCTATCAAACATGTTCTGTGCATTAGCAGTCTCACAGTTTTGCACTTTGCAAAGGGAGGCATCATTTTCTGCTTCTGTGCCCATTTTATAACTTGCAATAGTACTTGAAAGTAGCACTGGCAAACTCTGATAGCAATCATAAGCAATTATTGAACGAAGAGGTTTATTTGGTATTTTCTCTGACACAGCTAAATGTACTGGCACGAATGTCAAAACCCTTTTCTCTGAGTCCTTTTTGAGAATTATGTTATTTATGTGAAGAAAACTAGGTGATGTAGGGCAAGCTAAGGAGCTTGAAGGAACTTCAGACAAAATATTCTTTTCCTGTAGAATATGTGAGGAATCGGATGGTGATGGTAATGTAATCATAGAAGTAAATGCATTGCCTGACTTCTGCTCTTCTGAAGATATCTGGGATGAGCGTCTTGGAACTTGTAAATCACATGCAGGTATTTCAGGTGCAGTTTCAACATCTGTGTCCTCAGTAGCACAGCTTTCAGAGTCTTCTATATATCCTGATTTGTTGTGGCCCACATGTTTTTCTTTTCTTTTCTGCTTCTTGAATTGCTCAGAAACTGGTGTGCGAACCTCTCTGAAAAGGAACAAAGAATTGTTTTGAGGACAATTCAAGTAGACTTAACAACGAAGTGTGAAGTTTAACTTACTCTGCTTTAGGATATACTAACTTTGTTATATTTGCATTTTGCTGCAGAATAATAGGCTTAAAGTGAGTTGCAGGAGAGGTGAATGCAACAGGTAACGCAGCTTTTTCACAATTTAGAGAAATCTGGCACGGTACTGGTCCTTTAACTGCTACAAGTTTACTATCACTGGTCATAGGCACAAATCCTAAAAAACAAAAAACCACAAAGATGAACAATATGTAAAATATAAATCTAAGGTAAATAAAAATCAATTTAGACAGAAAAAAGTTTTGTACATGACTGAGCAAATCTTACATGAACAACTGATCTAGAGAATATTAAAAGAGTCAAAGAGCCTGACTGCTTACCTAGACTTGACTCTGAAGGGTCCATTTCATGGCTTTCATGTTTAAATTCAAAAGCAACACGATCTTGAGAAGAAATTACTTCTTTCTCAACAGCCTAACAATAAAAATTGAAGTTCAAACTGAATTTATTAGAATTTAATATTTTTATATTCTGCTCAGCACATTACTTTAAAAACAAAAACCAAACCAACAACAAAACAAAACGAAACAAAAAACCCAACCCCATATAAACCTATAACTTCAGGATCTTCAGTTTCTGTGATATGCAAGGCAGCAACTTAGTGATGCTGAGGTAGAGAATTAAAACAAATGACACACAAAACTCTAAGGACTGGTAGAACTGTTTAGAAATCTTGGTAACCCCCTGTTTCAAATCAGAACTTTTGGGTAATCAAAGTTTTGAACAACGCCAATTCTATGGATTGACTGGACACTGCGTGCATTGTATCTACATATTTGAAACATTAGCAGAACACAACAATTACATTTTGATGTCTTCCATTCTGATAAGAGGGGTTGTAAATGGAAGAGAAGTAACTGCTGCTTCTTGTTTCTGAGCCCTGACACACGCAGATTGTGGAATCAGGGCACAGATTCTTAGGAGTGACCACTCCAACAGCAAGAACTAGAAAACAGCAATACTTAAAGACTACTTGCAAATAAATAAACAACCAAACAAAAAACCCCAAATCTAATATAGGGAACAAAAATATTACTGAACACAATTTACAGAACTAATTGAAAAAATATAGAGAATTAAAAAAGGTGGCACTCTTACCTTAAAGACTGATTTGTTTAACAATGCCAGAATGTTTTTGCTGTTCATACCTTGTTCAAGTAAATAACAATTGCATGTCTAAAAAGANAAAAAAAAAAAAAAAAAAAAAAAGAAGTCATAATTTTCAGTCAGTAAATAAGTTTTCAATCAAGTGAGCTATTCTTGGACAAGGACAAAGTCAATTAGAAGTAATATAAGTTTAGGAAATATTACAAACCTATTCTGAGCACCTTATTGATTTCAATGTAAATTAAAAACACACCTCTCTGTGTCTCTAGGGAGGTAGCTTTATAAAAAACAAATCCCCAAGGTGACTAGTTATCATTTAATTAGATATCAGTCTATTACAAAAAACAAATTAATATTTTGACATTCGGATCACTAAAATAAGACTTAAGAGTTAGACACAACTAAATTTCACATTAAATTGCTTAACTCTAGTAACCTTAATTGCATCAGCTAGAGAAGGTCTTTCTTCAGGGTTTTTTCTTGCCATATCCAGAAGAAATTTTTTAAATTTTCTTGGCAATGCTAGTTTGTGGCTTGGTGGAACACTGTATTTTGCAGACATCCAGAGAACTGCAGCAACACCATAAATGCAGACCTATTAGAATACCATAGGAGACAGAAAAGATGTAAACAGACCAAAACAAACTTTCACCTCAAAACCAATCCCAGCTAATTATCCCCAAATTCCCCTTATTCTTCCCCCCCAAAAATAATGACTTGAGCTTCCAAAATACACATCACAGTTGGCTTTTGAAGACACTGATGAAAATCCCAGCCCATTTCAAAAACTAGTTGTCACACATGCAGGGCCAATAATAGTAGCTAAATTTCCACTGTTGAAGTAACATACATAATTTGCCTTATGCTTTGTCTAGGAAAACTATTCAGGAAAAAAGGTGGGTTTTAGAATAATTTTGAAGAATTCCTTTCTCATATAAAAACTTAGATTGCTACAAGCCTTAGAGTTCTACTATAAAACCTGGACAGCTACAATTTACTTAAAAAAGGTCATGATAATTCATCAGTAAATGGCACACAGTAACTAAAAGCTAGCAAGTACGAGTTGTATTTTATAGAGATTACACCTATCAGAAGAACAAAGTACTGTATATTTATTTCAGCAATTATTGTGCTACCTGCAGCTAGATCAATTGAAGTTGCCATGATGAGGGACCTTGAAAAGTACTTGATCTTCACAAGCTTTCTTGTTTTATTTGAAGAATTAAAATTTTCAGACAGAGCCTGATTCAGACTACTTAATGCAGAGTTTACATATGTTAACATGTACTACAAATGCAATTCTGACACAGGTAAAACACCATGCTTTTTCACATTGCCTCTGAAAGATACAAAAAATGCTCAGGGGATAGAAACCTAAGCACAGTACTAAACAATGTGGTCATATAAAACAACGTTTTCTAGTACTCTTTTGAGCAAAGTGAACAGCAATGAACACAACATAATATGGAAGTTTGCTATAAAGAAAATAACCTGTGAACCATTTGAACTGTTGAACAAAAGCTACTAAAAGATACAAAGTATTTGAAATAGGAGAAAGCAGTTCCACTAAAACAAACAAAAAAAGAGTCTTCCCCTTAGACCCAGAATTCGAAGAGCTCAATGGGATCACAAATGTAACCTAACTTTATTTATTTAGGAAAAACTTGCCATCCAATCCAGCATACTCATCAAAAAAGTTCCTTTTACTGTGGTAGTACAGTTACTATGACTGGCACCACACAGTCTTTATTCCCATACCATAATGCTAACTAAATGTTATACAAACATCAGAAAAAAAAGCCAAAAAACCAAGTCAGCTTATTCTATATATAATGCTGTAGAAAAATAAGGGAAAAAAATATTACTCCAGATATTCTAAAGAAAAATAATAAAGTATAAAGACTTTAGGATTATTAATTTATACTGTCTGGTGAAACTGCTGTATTATATTTCAGGGTTAGTTTAAGCTTTTGAAGCCTTTGAAAAAACTGCATGTTGGATCAAAGCAGTTTAAAAGAAAGAACAACTTTAAAGATGATATATAATAATTTTCTAGTTACAGATACTTTTACAGAAAGTCAAACTCTGTCAATAGTAGGTTATTAACGATTTTTTTTTCTGATTCCTGACTACTACGTCTAATTTTAAAGGGCACATGGGGGCACAAGGTACGTATTAGCTAACCTCTTTTCTTGTTCCATAATAGAAAGGTACTGTAAATTCTGTTTTCCTAACTCTTAAGATCACTGTCGTACAGCTTGCAATTCAGATGCAGCTGCAGGGGAGACAAATACCTGCTATTTATTAACATTTTTATAACCTTTGGTCTGACAGCTCCTCGTGGCTTATACCTACAGCAAAAAACTCTGGGAAAACTGTATTGGTAAAAGACATAATTCATAACATTTCCATAGTAATAATATGCTGACAGTGATTTTTTTAAATCCAGTCTTCCAAATGAGAATAATGTTTGAGCTTTAGCCTAGGAAGTCTAAAATACTGATCTTAGTGTGACCTCTAGAATGTGAAAACATGACTTGGAAGTCTGTCTCACTGCTAACAAACTGAGGATAATTAAGCTTTACAGAAAATTTTTGAATAACAGATTTTTGGCAGGCAACAGATTTCAGAAGGCAAAATTATTTCTATTATTTGTATTTTTTAGAAGCAATTAATTCATGGGAGATCAATATATTAAAAAACCCACAGATAACAAGAAATATTGGGAGAAATGAGAAACATCAGAATCTCAGAAGACTTTAGCTTTCTTCTTCAAGCAGCAGAGGGTATAATTATCCTTTGATAAATGCATAGCAACCTGCATAACCTACCACATTACCTTCTCAGTATCTACATCCTCTTCTTCAATTTCAGGAGCTAAATAAAATATATCACAAGATTCTAAATGAGAAAAGAAACCAGAAACAAAAGGTAAGATATTTGCTTTCCTTTCCACTCCCCTCTATAAGAAATAGAAGCAGAGCATGCAATGTATTAGTTTACCTTCAGGTTTTGGAGCAGCAAAGAGGACACTTCCATGGCAGTCAATTAGCACAGAGTCCAAACATAAGACCACTGCAAAACAAGCCACGAAAGGGAAAGATATAATAAATATCTGTTCTTGTAACTATTTGACACTAATAAAAATAATTAATTTTTAAAATAATTTGCAATGTCAGCAATTATGCTACAATAAATTATGCTTTAAGTAACACTAACGCTTGAACAGACAATACCCAATAAAGAGACAGTAGATGCATCATCACCCAAAGCAATTCCTGCAGGACAAAACCAAGAAAGTAAAAAAAAAAAAAAAAAAAAAGAAAAGGGCTTAGAATAATGGAAGTTCATTCTTTTTACATCTAGCATTGAAAAGGAAGGCCAAAATCTAGATGTACTGTAGTCTTCTCATAAGTTAACAATAAAAAAAAGTAGATTTATAATAAGTGTTTTATCTCTCCCTCTTCCCTCCTCCAACCTCACCAAAATACAGGGTCATTATCTGGAGACACTGAGACATATGTGGCCAGATCAAGAACTCCTCTAGATGGGATAGGATACAAATACTTAGAATCACACACTCCCAATGAAGAAATGTTACTTAGATTGGTATTTGCAAAGCCCTGAAATTTTCCATAGTTAGGAAAGAAATAACTGACTTCTAAAACTATTCGAAACGATCTGAGGTCTTCAGGAACTTAACATTAAGGTTATGAGATCACACTATATAAATTCAATGATGAAAAACTTGTGGTAGAACTGTGTCTATCTGTTTGATACCTTCAAAGCACACTGTAATTTAACGTCTCAATATAATAAGCCAATTGGCTAGCAGTGTAGTCCTACCTTTGTATACTACCATGAAATACACTGTTTTCTGATTAAAACCAGAGTATTAGGATAATAGATTCTTATATCAAATAAAATAAGAGGTTAAAACATTAAATTTATTATTTATTCAAAAAATACTAATGAGGCCTAAGTAAAACAAATACTTAGAAAAAAAAAATCACCCTTTTTACTTTTGTAGTTACCTGTACAAAACACATCTAAAACCATTAAGTTGTTCACTGTGCTTAGTGTAAACGAAGGTTTGCCTACTACCGTCAATAATATTTAAGCTGGACCTGAATATGTGTCTTGAAAAGCAAAGCTTTCCTGAACAGGAACCTTTACTAGTTATTTCTGCAGAGGCAGCTCCCCTGAGAGCTCTTCACGCCCACTGTCTTTGCTTCTCAAGAGTTAATGCCCCTGGCCCTGAACCTGCAACAAAGTTCACACAAACCAGATCTCAAGGAGTTCAGTACAGCAGAGAATTCTCACCTGGGTTATCTAAAGTGCCCATAAGCAACATCCTCTGATAAGAGGAGAAGAAATAAGTAAAGTCTCAAAGGAGGGTACAAACAACTTTTGTAGCAGGATTGAATTTTAAAAAAAATACATGAAGAGGATAACTCTGTGGTATGTTTTCTTACCCAGATAATTCCCATTTAGGATAATGAAAGAGGTGTAATCAAGGAAGGATTTGGAGGAAAGGGCTAAGTGAATAAATAATAAACAACCCAGCTTATTCCACATTTCATATATTTAACTATGAGTTATCAGCTACCAACTTTACCAGTGTTAAGACAAAGGCTGTTTTAACAAACGCTTTATATGATATCAGCTTCACTTTAATAAGTTAATATTATTC